>CM076847.1:182111847-182437217 GCA_039519185.1 Astragalus membranaceus | reverse complement strand
TTACTGGAGAAAAACGTCTGAGTTGGGGTATTCAAAAAAAAAAAAAAAAAAAAAAAATATTGTATATATGCAAAACCAATTCAAAAATGCAAAAGTTAGTGCATTTTAAATATCAAAATAAATGGTTAGCATATAAAATCAAAAAGAAAAGAAAAATGCTTGAATACCCAACGTATAAAGACCCTCCTTTGAGACCCGGTCTTAGTAAATGGAGGACCCAAGCTTAAGAATGTTGGGGAACCGGTTCTATGATGACATTGATATCCTCTCTAGAGTACTGATACTTTAAAGTTGTCTCTCAATTCCACAAGAAGCCCAAAATAGTAGCTCTCATACCAAAGTATTAGAATTGCCCCACAGTTCACTTAAGGTTTCAAAATGAAAATAATTTTCCTTCAGAATTGGCCTAAAGATTTACACTGTTTTTGCTTGAGGACAAGCAAAGGTTCAAGCATAGGGGAGTTTGATAAGTCTATTTTTAGAGTCTTTTTAATAGTTATTTTATTAAGTTTTTTAGTATTTTAATTATATTTTTGTTCTATTTTACTGCAAATATTTACTTTTTATCTTCAGGTCTTATTTTGAAGCAATTTGGGCTGCTTAAAGTCTCAGCAGGTCAGAATTCGACTGGATCTCTCAGAATTCGACCAAGATCTCTCAGAATTCGACCTAGATCTCTCAGAATTCGACAGCATCTGTCTCAGCAGGCCAGAATTCGACTGGATCTACCAGAATTCGACTGCATCTTCCAGATTTCGACTGGATCTGCCAGAATTCGACAGCATCTTCCAGATTTCGACTGGATCTCCCAGAATTCGACTGTGCCTGCTTCTGCTGGCAAGATTTCGACTGTATCAAGCTTCTGCCACCAGATTTCGACTGTGCCTCAACTCTGCTATCCAGAATTCGACTGAAACAGTCAGAATTCGAATTTCCCACTTGCTGATGGATATTTTGCCCACTTGTTGATGGATATTTTTGATGGCTACCTTGGCCAACTTGATTTGCCACTTTTTCCTCTTTAGGACCATTTTGCCCCTCATATTTTCCTATAAATAGAGGCTTGATCCTCACTTGTACCTAAGCTTGAATTTTGTTAGAAAATCAATGACAAAGGCTCTCTAACGATTCATGACTTCAATTTACTCTTCATGCTTTTTATGATTCTTGTTTATTTACTTTCTTGCCCTTTAAATTCTTGCTATTTATTTTCTTGCCCTTTTACTTTCCAAGTCATTTACTTTCTTGCTCCTTTAAAATTCTTGCACCTTTATTTTCCAAGTCATTTACTATTCTTGCTATTTAATTTCTTGCACCTTTATTTTCCAAGTTATTTACTTTCTTGCACTTTTATTTTCCTTGCTCTTTAAATTTCCAAGTCAAGTAAACTACTGGCAAGTCAAGTAAATTACTGGCAAGTCAAGTAAATTACTGGCAATTTACCTTTCAAGCAATTTACTTTCTTGTCATTTACAATTCCGCTATTTATGATTTTTGCACTTTACCGCTTTTTTTATTTCTCGCTATTTAACTTTATGTCTTCTTCTTTTATTTTCCTCCTTTCCAAAAACACTTTCTTTTCAGTTAATCAAACTTTGAAAAATTAAATTGGTATTCACTTAGGCTCTCCCTGTGGACCGATACTCTTTTATTACGCGATACGACCCGTGCACTTGCGGGGCTATCAATCTCCTAAATCTCCTTTCTGGTTCGGGATCCAACTCAAATTCTGGTGGTTGTGACCTGGGCATGCGCTATAACACCTGTTGCTGTAGCACCAAGGAACAAACACCAGAGTAAAATCTTCACTAAATGCTAAAAACTTAAACAATAAAACTTAAATGCAATCCCCGACAACGGCGCCAAAAACTTGTTGTGAGAAAAGGTGATGTGCAAGTATACACAATCGCAACAAGTAACATACTGATAAGTTGAGATCGTAGCCACAGCGAATGATATTAATTTTAAAGTTTAAATAGTTAACACACTAGTGAAGCAAACAAAATAGTAACAACAAGTTTATGAGCATGAAAATAATAAATATGTTGTGTGAAAACAATAAGAAGGTTCAAGTGTTAATAAAATGAGTTGGACTGCTTTTCCCTAAGTAAATCCTTTAAAGTAAAGCGCTATAACATTAGACGCTATAGCGCTAAGTGCTGTAGCATATGATGTTGTGCTTTTCAGTCACTGACGCCAGGGTTTCGTTACAAGACTCTTATGACTAAGTTCTAAATAAGTTCACCCCTGTATAATAAAGAACCCACAGTTTCACCTTATGAACTATTCCTTTCCTATGTCTAGGATTGAGCAAGGGTTGTTTAAATGTCTTTAAACAACCTTTCATTCATATCAATCTTTGAGTTAGAATCGTAGACCATGTCTGTACCTACGAATGTACCTATTTCAGTTGGCCAATCCCAAAATAAGTTTGAAAGCATTAAAGCACAAAAATTGAAACGCAAACATCACACTATTATATTAACAATACTAAAAATTCATTACAAAGTTCCAAGCAATCCAACCACTAAGTGTTTAGCTCATGGTGAGCATCATCAACACAATACAAACTAAAATGTTCATATTGCCGAAAATAACAAGAAGAGTCACATTTGCAAAAAAAAAGACAAAACGTGACTTCCTACTCATAAACGGCTGATGACGCCCGAGCACAGCTTCACAGCGTAAGAAATGATGATCTTCACTTGAAAAATAAAAGCTTGAAGTGCAAGATTAATGGAAGGAAATGGTGTCAAGTTTTTCCCTCTAAAAACTCTCCAAGTCTTGAATGAATGAGTTGTGTGGAGAAGATGATAGATATATTTTTTTATTCCCCCAAAAAGTAGCTTCCCACAAAGGTGGACTTGACATATCTCACATAGTGATCTTTAAATAACAAGTGGACAAGTGTCCACGCTAGCCACTAGTAGGCGTCCGCGTCAGGTCCTAGGAGCAGAAGGAAGATATGCTGACTTGACATAAAGCAATAGGCGCCAAAATGAAACTTTTCTTATTGATCTTCAGCTGGCCCACCGTCATATAGCACTACAAGAATTTTAAGGATTTTCGGCAGACAAAATCCGCCGGAAATTGCCATCATCGTCACAGGGTTACCGGCGGATTTTCCGCCAGTAATTTTCGGCGATTTTTCCGTCGGAAAATCCGCCGGAAAGTACCGGGTGAAAATCCGCCGGTAACTACTCAAAATCCGCCGGTAATTACCTTTTAAATTCCGCCGGTAATTTCTTAATTCCGCAGGTAATTACCGGCGCCAAATCCGCCGAAAAAATGAAAAAAACCGCCGCTAATTATTTAAAAATCCGTCGGAAATCCTTACAAATCCGCCGGTAAGATTTTTTCAAGAAAAATAATTTAAAACGAAAAACAAATATCCGCCGGTAATCTAATAGAATCTGCCGGGAATGTTTTTTTTATTTTAAAAAAGCAATTTTTTTAATTCGTTTATTTAAAAAAATAATATTATTTAATTATTTTAACTTTTTTAAACAGATTTTTCATTTCGTTTATTTAATTATTTAATGCAAAATTAAATATTATTAATTTTATAATATAAATATTTATTATTTAAATAAATACTAATTAAACGAGAATTGAATAATGCTTTAAAATGATAAAATTTCCAAAACATCCATACAAGAAAGTACTAATTAAAATATCTATTACAAAATATAAATTGAAATATCCAACAATTGAAATTAAAATATCTAATAAAACGACTAAAACTGCTAGTCTAGATCTGTGTTGAGTTGTTGCTGGGGTTGCTCAGGCTGGGGCTGCTGCGGCTAAGATTTGAAACCAGAGTACGACTGACCATATGGGCTGTGGAAGGAACGGTGGAAGACACCAGGGTACAGCTGAAAAGCACCTTCGTAAGGCTGTATCTGCTGCGGTGAATAAAATGATGATGATGATGATGAGAAAATGGGAGTAGGTATGGATTCTAAATTCAAGTTTTTACAGGTGGACTAATTGAGAATAGATTGGTAATAGCCAAGTTTTTAGGAAAAGTTTTTCTTTTCTCTTTATATTTTACATTTGCACTCAAGATATTTATCAAATATCATTGTTGTGAATTTCAGCGCGTTGGGGCACATTTTCTGATCCAATCACTTATGACCTCGAAGATGGAAGTATTATCGCGAGTTTTCAATTTTATTGAATAATGAGACACCAAACATAGTGATATGGCATTTCGGGTATGCTTTTCAAACCTGAAATAATCCAATTAATCCAAATACATGGTTGAGGCCAGTTTTTTTTAAGGTTTTGTAAATAACAGACATGGCAGTTTCTGTTTTAAAAAAGGATCAGATTTATTTTGTGACCATTTAAAGTTCTGCTTCTTATGCATAATTTGGTTTGTTTCGTTATTAAAAATGAAAAATTGTATACATATTGTGACCATTAAAAGTTATGCTTTTTATGCATATTTTGGTTTGTTTCATTCTTAAAACTTCTTCCCGTTTATAAAAATTGTATGCTTCATACTACTCTATTTTAGTATGCTTCTGATGTAAAAAAAAAACTGTGCTTTTTGATAGAATGTGTAAGATGAAAAATAGATGAAATCTTTTATCCATTGCACTGTATCACTATCTCTCCAACTAATTTTAAATAATTAGTCCCACATCAGATAAAAAGATTTTGGAAGTTGAATTTGAACAACTTTAGTAATAATGTTTCTTGACATTTCTTGAAAGCCTATCAAGATCTCATGAGAGCTTACACACACAATGAAGTATGTGTTTTCATTATAAATTTTCAAACTATTCTACTGCCTATTGAATCTGTAACACCTTTTGTGACATCATTTTAGATTGGCATTTTCGTCACGGTTGTCATGCAAATGCATAGACGTCTCTTGCTCAATCTTTGTTAAAGCCAAAGAAAGTTGCTCTTATTCCTCAAGAGAATTGGATTGAAAGAAAAAATTTTAATGCCAATATTTTCTACAAGTTTCTTTAGCTCCATGTAATTTCTTTTTTTTTTGACAAAAGCTCCATGTATTTTTAAACAAGTCTATAGTGGCTAATCCTTGAATCAATAAATCATGGACTAATTTAAATAAAAATTAAATATATAAATTCTTAATTATCCCTTTTAATTATTATATGTTGAAGAAAAGGAAGATAGGTATACTAAATATGTCGAATTTTCTATCTGCAAATAAACACAATGATTAATTTTCTATATTTTAAGTTGTTAATTTATCAGGAAATTGTTGTTTTTAGCTTAGAATTGTATAAACATAGTGGAGATCATGTTTTTTTAGATATTAGTATAATAAATATTTTCTGTATTTTACTTATATGCTTAAATTTGAAGTGCATTGATCATATCACGTGTTCAGTGTGGTAACTGGCTTTTTTTTTTTCCGATAAGCAGTGTGGTAACTGGTTGAACACTAGATTAATTTATCTTTGGTATATATAGCATTTAAAGGAAGGTATGAAGTTACGTGGGTAACAGATGATTGCTTAACTCCTCAATCTTGGCAGGCTTTTATAAAACCTTGCTGATTATTATGTTTTCTAATTAACTTGACTTTTTTCACTTTAATTCATGTGCACTCATTTATTATCGATCCATCATTGTTTTAGAACTAAAACTAAACCTCTATGTGCATTTGTAGTAAAACAATTATACTCAATCACTGGCCATATAATTTGAGGGATGAGATTGAATTCAAGATTGTTTCTATCAAAGTGATATCGGTAGAACAGGTGGCCTCAGAAGAAACTAATGAGCCTGCAAATCAAGGTAAATAATGTACAAGTGTGTTGTTCTTATATTTTGGGTTTTGCCAATATATTGTATATTGATTATATAATCGTATCCTTATTCTGTGTCGGAGTGCCCATGAGTCCTCCTTTAATCTCTTTTGTTCCTGCAGATTTACTTCTACGATCTAGTACGCCATTGTTAGTTGGCGGGGTTTTGATTTTGTGATGCAGCAGGATATCCCGTCTATGTTTCTCCGGTTGACCCACCTCACGTGTGTGGTCCAGCTAGATGTCAGCGTGCTTTGATGCTTATCTGGCACGCAGTTCGTTGAGCTATCTGAGATTTGAGGAACCGTTGTAAGTTCTCTAGAGCAAACCCTGATTTTGGGAGCTGTTTTGATAGGATGTTATCTCTATCTTGGTGTTGGTTTCAGGATAAAAGTAATTATCCTTCATGTTTATTTTATGGGTGGTTTGTTGATCCTATAGATTGTATTGCTAGAGGGTATAGTTGGTTTTTTTGGTGTTTTGCTCCCCTTGTGGAGGTGGTTTTTCGGTTGTATATGGATTGAGTACCCATTATGTTCTGCTATTTATATAATTATGCCTTTAAAAAATATACCAAAAATATTCGTTGATAGTAATTATGGTTGAATACACCCAATATATATATATATATATATATATATATATATATATATATATATATATATATATATATAAGTATTTATCATTTTACCATCGGATTTTATATTTTCAAACTACTACATACAATAAAAAATTGGAAAAAGTTACAGTTAGAAACCTAACATTTACTTATGTTATAGTTTAAAACATATACAGAATGATTAAAACATCCATGTCACTACGAAATTCGGAACCATAATACAGAAACAACTTTTCTTTTGACCAAACTAAAACAACTTTATTTATTCATTATTTCACCACCTGACATTGCATTTTCAAACGACTATAGATAATAAATTTCTTTTTAGCAAAATTTTTCCAGATAATAACATAACAATAACTTATGTGATAGGTGAAAGTTTATACAAAAAGTGTTAAACATCTACGTCCATTTATATTATTATATCACTTATATTAATAAAAAACAGATTATACTACCCGATGCATCGCACGGGTTCCATACAAGTAATGTACATTCTTGAAACCCAAATGTACGAGCACTTACTCTAGTATGGCAACCGGCTATTACCGGTAAAAGGGTTCTATTTTTTATACCCCACCACTATACATCATACCCCCACAATGATTTTTTCTTCCCATTTGACCCCTTAAAAATGTAAAACGAATTTATCAATTTTTAGGATAAATCCGTTTTGCAAAAAAAATTGAAAATGGATTTATAGATAAATCCGTTGTGCAATTTTTCAAAACGGATTTATCTATTAAATAGATAAATCCATTTTGCAATTTTTCAAAACCGAATTTATCTATTTAACAGATAAATCCATTTTGAAAAATTGCACATCTGACTTATCTATTAAATAGATAAATCCGTTTTGCAATTTTCCAAAACCGGATTTATCTATTTAATAGATAAATCTGTTTTGGAAAATTGCACAACGGATTTATCTATAAAAAAGATAAATCCGTTTTGCAAAATAAAATAGTTAAAAAATTATAATTAACTTTCTTAAAAAAATAAAAAAATAAAAAAATATGGATATCAGTGATGTTTTGGTTCTGTTCAGTGTGTAGATATTCGTTACACGTGACGATGTTGTACGCCGGCTAGATATTCTAGGCCAAAAAATCGGTTTTTGGGCAACCTACTCCGATTGTCCCGAAACCACAACCATTAAATCCGAAAAAAATCAGGGACCATTACTCCCCAAGAAGGTACTTCTATCGGGCCCGCGGGGCTCAAAATCCCAAATTCAATCGTTTACTGTTTTTTATTAATTTTTGAATTTTTCATAATCTCCAAAAAATCTAAAAAAAATTGCATAACCTTATTTTGGTTTTATTAGATTTTTGGTGGTGTTTTTATAATTTTTAGATTAGTTTTGACTCATCAACGGATTTTTAGTGGTGTTTTTATAACCTTTTTACACTAATATTTATCGTTTTTTTGTAAATAATATTCCTTATATATTAGATATATTTTCCTTAAAATTGTAATTTAATTTATTAATTATTTTACAAAACGGATTTATCTATTTATTAGATAAATCCGCAGTTAAATATTTAACTACAGATTTACCTAAAAATTTGACGCAAAAAGGATTGATTTTAAAAGAAAAGTGATTTAACAAAAAATGAGCGGCAGAGGTGAGAGAGTTGGAGGGAACGACGGAAGAGGACGGTGGGATAGTGGAGATCATCGTATGGGGTGGCAACGCAGGAGATATGGGGACGGAGACAACAGAAGGGGCTTCTAGAGTAATGCTAGACATGTGGCGAGATTTGAGGATAGGGTTTTTCCTAGGGAAGATCCAGGAGGATGGCAAGTTGTCCGTAGAAGAAGGGAGAGGGTTGAATTCTTGAAGACTGACATTGCTTCTAGACCTAATAAGGGGGGATGATTTATGATAACGTTTCATCTTTCTACTTCACTAACTTCCCTGTTAGGTTTAGGGCACAAAACGTATTTGATGTATTCTCGAATCATGGGAGGGTGTTGGAGGTAGTGATTCCGGCGAGGAGGAAAGGTAGTGGCAATCGTTTTGGCTTTGTGCGATTTCTAGACGTGAAGGAACCGGAGAGATTGGGCACTTATCTTGACAACATATTCATTGATGATGTGAAGCTTTTCGCGAATATGCCTAGATTTGAACGTGATGATCGCAAAGGTGCAAAACTTCCAGAAGTCCCTCCGAAACCGGTATTGAATCATGTTCAGGGTGAGCCATCAAAAAAAGTGTGGATACCAAAGAGTTTAACTAGTCACAATCAAGGCGGGGTTCATACGGTGGGGAAGGATAAGGTGGAGGTTAGTTGTGATCTTTCGGTTGAGATGACGTCAGAGCACAGTCTTGATCTTTCCAAAGCCATGGTGGGTGAAGTGATTCATCCGGGTAAATCATATTTCATCCATGACGAATTTGTAAGACAATGGGTGTTCTCGATCAAGGCAACACCAATGGGGGCTAATTTGGTGCTCCTTGAAGGTAGCAAGGATGAGGAGTATTTTAAGGGGTTCGTGGAAGAAGCAAGGGCGTGGTTGTTGTTGAACCAAGGACAAACACTCTTTGTTTTGAATGAGAACAAATTACATCTTGTCTACTAATGATTCAAGTTAAATGAAGTACAGGACGGAAATCAAAAAGCAGGAAATATTAAAGTGCAGGAAATATTAAAGTGGAGCAGCTTGGAGAAGAAGCCGTCTTTGAAGATGAAGACCTAATTGTTTATCCGCTTTCTTTAGGACACTGTGTAAGGTCCTATCACTCAAGGTCTATGACATTTTAGTAGCTGAGAGATGACTTTTGAAAACATGCATGATGCATCAAAATTAGGGTTTTTGCATGCATGCATAAGGTGGCACCTAAACCTAAAAACGATTTTTTGGAAAGCAAAAAATGATTTCTATTTTGTTCCAATGACTATGAAATCGATTTATACTAATTATATAGGCTATGAAATCGATTTTAGGCTCTCCTATAGGCCAAGAATCGATTTCCTTGCCCTATGTTTGAAGTATGTAATCGATTCATACATATGCATACACCAAAGCCATGAATCGATTCCTACCTTTTTACAAATGCCTTAAAATCGATTGTCAAGCCATTCCATAGGCCATGAATCGATTGTGACATGTTTTAACTAAGCTATGAATCGATTTTCACCTATACAGGAGGTCCTGAAAATCGATTCCTACTTGCTTTCAAAGAAAAAAGAAACGATTCCCATGTATTCCAAAAAGTAAAGAATCGATTCTTCTCATTTTCAACTATCCTATGAATCGATTCTTGAGACTTCTAAGATGCTAAAAATCGATTCATCATTTTATAACTTGATCTATCAATCGATTCTTCACTTAGAATTAATATTTTTTCAAAATCCTACGTATTCCTAAACCTATAAATAGGGAGGTGCTTCACACTTTTCATTTCACTCATCCACTTCTCAATCCATTACATTTTCTCTCTTCTTCTCATACAAATTTCTAGATCTAAGAAAGAGAAAAATAGAGCTATCACTTTCATATCATTTTCTATAGATCTACTCATCTCTCTCAGCTATCATAGTGTCATATTATCTGAGGTGATTAGATCATAGCTTCTATATTGTAATCTCATATTGTGGGGGTCATTTTGAAATCCTGGGAAGAGTTCTTGGGTCGTTCAATCGGGGAAGATTGAAGCGGTAGTGAAATCCTGGGAGGTGCTCTTGGGTCGTTCAATCAGGAGATTGAAGCGGTTGTTGAAATCCTTAGCAAGGGTGCTTGGGTTCTCAGTTCGGGGGAATTGAGATTTGCTATTTTGAAGTTGCCTGTTTGTAAAACATTCTTCAATATAGTGGTTGCCATCAAAGTCCGAAGGTTGCAAAGCCGGAGGCCGAGGACGTAGGGCTTTTATCCCGAACCTCGCTAAATTCCTGGTGTATCTCTATCCCTCTCTCTTTACTTTAATTACTGTTTATATCTGTTTATAATTATACTATCACTGCGCCGATCTGTTTATTGTTACGCTGCTTATAACATCTGTCATATCTATAGCGTACCTAAGTCAGTGCATATAGTTTAAATTCCATATTCCGCATTTAATTTAAACTAGCATTGTCTTAAAATTAAAAAGAACTCAAGTTTTGCATATAACCTTATTCACCCCCCTCCCCCTCTAAGGTTATCAGATAGTCCAACAAGTGGTATCAGTAGCTAGAAATTGCATATAGAGCTTTACATCTCGCAATTTAAATTTTATTTATCTATCTGTGATTATGGGTTCTTTTATGAAAGAGGGGATGTCCTTCAATAGGCCACCCCTGTTTGATGGAACTAACTATGACTATTGGAGTAGTCGAATGAAGTGTCATGTGCAGGCTATAGACTTCACTCTCTGGAGGATCATAGTTGATGGACCGCTGATTCCGATGAAGATCAAAGTTACAAAACCTGGCGGTGCTGTTGAACCCACTGGCAAAGCAGAAGAAATTCCAGTTGAAGACATCTACACCATTGATCTGAGTGAGCTGAGAAAATACGAGTTAGACAAAATCTCTCAGAACGCCAAAGCAATGAACATTCTTCACTTGTCTCTATGTGAAGAAGAATATGGAAGGGTTAAAGGATGTCAGACAGCAAAAGAGATCTGGGATTGCTTGGAAGCTACACATGTCGGTACAAGCCAAGTAAAGGATACAAAAATCAGAATCCTCACTTCTGAGTATGAATCATTCAAAATGAAGGAAGGTGAATCTGTTGCAGCTATGCACCAGAGACTGAATCTGATTATAAACAACCCAAGGGCACTGGGAAAGAGGTATTCTACAAAAGATATAAATGGGAAGATTCTTGCATCTCTGACTGGTGAGTTCTTTCCAAAAACTTGTGCAATCACTGAAGCCAAAGATATCGGCACTCTGCCTCAAGAAGACTTGATTGGGTCACTTCTTGCATTTGAGGTGGTATTGGCTGCTAAGAAGGTTCAGGAAAAAGAAGTAATAAAAGAAAGAAAGTCTCTTGCTCTTGCTGCTAAAACTCCTAAGGTAGCAAGGAAAGAGGTTGAGTCTGATGAAGAAACCGATGATGAAGACATGGCTATGCTTGCCAAGAATTTCAAAAAATTTATGAAATTCAAAAAGTTTGGAAAGGGTGATTTTTCAAAGAAGTCCGGGTACAACAAAGAAGACAGGTATGAGAAAAAAGATGATCAACTAAAGTGTTTCGAATGCAACAAACCGGGTCACCTCAAAGCAAATTGTCCAAAGCTGAAATCTAAATACAAACAAAAGAAAGCCATGAAGGCTACATGGGACAACACAGATACTGATGGTGATACAGAGGAAGAAGAGGAAGTCGCAAATGCTGTTTGTCTTATGGCAAATGACACACCTGAAGCTACATGGGACAGTCTTGGCACTGATAATGAATCAGATGAAGATACTGTTGTCTGCAATATGGCAAATGATGCAACTAAGGTAAGCCTTAATTCCTATAGTCTTTCTGATTCTTCTATGCATGATGATTTATGTGATGATGCGTGTAGCAGTCACGATTTGAGTGAGGCTTTTGAAGCTCTTTATTTTGAACATGAAACTCTTTTGTTAAAATCTAAGAAATTGACAAAGAGCAACAAAAGCTTGTCCACTCAAATTGAGACTCTTGAAAATGAGGTAGCTAAATTGAAGAATGAGCTACATAAAACAAAACCTTTCAACCTTGAGTTTCTTGAGCTTAAACAAAATTTTGAAAAAACCAAGGTTGAAAATGAATTTTTGAAAGAATCTTTGAAAAAGTTTGAGGTTGGTGAAAATACCTTGACCAAGCTACTTCACTCCCAACATGAATATGTTGATAGGAGAGGTATTGGGTACAAAGGTAATTCCACCTCCTCTGTTTTGAACAAGAAAATAACTTTTGTAGCTGCTACTTCAAGTTATACACCTACTATTTTCTCATGCACCTATTGCCAAAAAGGGAACCATAGCTCTCTTATATGTCCTATTCGTAAGTTATGTGAGCTTGGTACCCTTATACCTGCCTGTGAGAAACCAAGGTGGATTGTGAAAGCAAACCCCTTGACGACTAACCCCCAAGGACCCAACAAAATTTGGGTACCTCGTACTAGTTGTTAAATGTTACTTTTGCAGGTTGGTCCTTCATCTAAAAAGAAAAATGTGTGGATGGTTGATAGTGGATGCTCAAGGCATATGACTGGTGATGCTTCACTATTTTTGAAATTGAGCAACAAAGCCAGTGGATCTGTAAAGTTTGCCAACAATGAGTCTGCTCAAGTAATAGGTAAAGGTTGTGTGGGTAAGGAAAACACAATTAAAATTAAAAATGCGTTATTAGTTGATGGTGTTGAATTTAACTTACTAAGTGTTAGCCAATTATGTGATAATGATTTTGATGTGCATTTTTCTGTTGATAAATGTGTTATTACCCATATGACTTCTAAACTCTACATTACTGGCTTTCGAGAAAACAATGTATACTATGTTGACTTTGACAATGTAAGTGATGATATTGTATGCATGCCTACCTTGATTGATGATGTGGATCTGTGGCATAGACGTTTAGGACATGCTAGTATAGAACATTTATCTAAGTTAAGTAAGAATGAGCATGTTAGAGGTCTACCTAAGTTGAAATATGAAAAAGGCCAATTATGTGATGCATGTCAACTAGGTAAGATGCATAAAACCTCTTTTAAATCAAAACCTGTTATTTCTACCAAAAATGTGCTTGAATTGCTCCATCTTGATTTATTTGGTGAAATTGATGTTGTAAGTCTAGGAGGATCCAAATACGTATTCGTAATTGTTGATGACTATTCTAGATATACTTGGGTCATTCTACTTGCAAATAAAAGTGATGCTTTTAACGAGTTTGCTAAGTTGTGCAGAAAGTTACAGAATGAGAAAAGCTTAGCCATCAAAGAAATTAGAAATGATCACAGAGGAGAGTACGAAAATTCATCATTCAAGACTTGGTGTGAAAAGTATGGGGTTCATCATAACTTTTCAGCTCCAAGGACTCCTCAACAAAATGGTGTGGTCGAAAGGAAGAACAGAACCATACAAGAGATGAGCAGAACAATGCTGAATGAGCACAACCTTCCCATATACTTTTGGGGTCATGCAGTGGATACAGCTTGTCACGTGCTAAACCGAGTATACTTAAGGCCATCTCTCAACAAAACGCCATACGAGCTGTGGAATGGTAGAGCTCCAAATATCTCATATTTCAAGGTGTTTGGAAGTAAGTGCTTCATTCTCAATACAAAGGACAAGTTGGGTAAGTTTGATGCTAAATCAACTGAAGGTATCTTTATGGGTTATTCAAGTCATAGTAGAGCTTATATTGTTTACAACAAAATTGATAAATCTATGCAAGAATCTATACATGTTTCTTTTGATGAAACTAACCCGTTTGATAAGAAAGCTGATGATGAGGATGAAGTAGTTGAAGTGATCAAAAATAGATCACCTGAATCAGACAGTGAAAGTGTAGAAGAAGCCGAGGTGCAAGCAGAACCTCAAGAGGAAGCTGAAGTGGAACGAGAGCCCCAAGACATTGATGATCATCTCCATGGAAGAACACATGATGATCTGCCCAACACATGGAAATCAGTTCGAGATCATCCCATGGAGCAAATTATTGGTAGTCCATCAAAGGGGGTAACAACTCGCTCTTCTCTTAATCTTTTATGCTTTCATAGTGCTTTTGTCTCTCAAATAGTTCCTAATAATATCAAGGAAGCTTTAATTGATCCAGAATGGGTTTTGTCAATGCAAAAAGAACTTGAACAATTTGAACGGAACAAAGTTTGGCATTTAGTCGAAAAACCTGTTGATAGAACCATCATAGGTACCAAATGGGTTTTTCGCAACAAACTTGATGAAAATGGTACTATTTTATTAAACAAAAGCCGTCTAGTTGTTCAAGGTTTTAACCAAATCGAAGGGGTGGATTTTGAAGAAACTTTTGCTCCAGTGGCTAGGTTGGAGTCCATTCGTATAATATTGGCATTTGCAAGTTACATGGACTTCAAACTACACCAAATGGATGTCAAGAGTGCCTTCCTAAATGGTTTTTTAGAAGAAGAAGTATATGTAAAACAACCCCCTGGTTTTGAAGATTTTAAAAACCCAAACCATGTTTTCAAACTTGACAAAGCTCTTTATGGATTAAAGCAAGCCCCTAGAGCTTGGTATGAGAGACTAAGCAAACATTTAACTGCCAATGGTTTCAAAAAGGGTAAGATTGATTCTACCTTATTCCTTAAAACCAAGGGCAAACATATCATTGTAGTTCAAATCTATGTAGATGATATTATTTTTGGGTCTACTAATGATGATCTGTGCAAGGAATTTTCTGAGATGATGACTAGTGAATTCGAAATGAGCATGATGGGGGAGCTAAATTTCTTTTTGGGACTTCAAGTAAAACAAATGAATGAAGGAATTTTCATATCCCAAACCAAGTTCTCAAAGGAGCTACTAAAGAAATATGACATGAATGATGCAAAGGAAATCAGCACTCCTATGGCAACCGCAACAAAGCTGGATAAGGATGAACAAGGTAAACCGGTAAATGAAACCATGTATCGAGGTATGATCGGTAGTCTCTTATATTTAACTGCTTCTCGTCCTGATATTATGTTTGCTGTCTGCCTGTGTGCTCGATTTCAAGCATGTCCAAAAGAATCACATTTAAAAGCTGTAAAACGGATTCTTAGATATGTTAAGGGAACCATAGATTTCGGTTTGTGGTACCCGAAATCGAGTATGTTTGATTTAGTTGGTTTTTCTGATGCTGATTTTGCTGGTTGTACTTTAGATAGAAAGAGTACTAGTGGAACTTGTCATTTCTTAGGTTCTTGTTTGACTTCCTGGTCTAGTAAGAAACAGAACAGTGTTGCTTTGTCCACCGCTGAAGCCGAATATGTGGCGGTTGGAAACTGCGTTGCACAAGTTCTGTGGATGAAACAGACTTTGGAAGATTTTGGTTTACTATTTGAAAATGTGCCTGTTTTGTGTGATAACACTAGTGCTATAAATATTGCAAAGAACCCCATTCAACATTCTAGAACTAAGCATATAGACATAAGACATCATTTCATTAGAGATCATGTGTCTAGGGGGAGCATTGCATTGAAATTTGTAGGCACCGATGACCAACTAGCGGACATCTTCACTAAACCCCTAGCCGAAGCTCAATTTTGTAAAATCCGTAGAGAGCTAGGGATGCTTGACTTTGCTAGTTTATAAAGTGCTTTTTCTTAACTGTGTGCTTATGCTTGACTGTGCTCACCCCCCCTCCTTTTTGAAGAAAACAAAGGGGGAGAGAATATATTGCATGTTATTAAATAAAAGGAAGAAATAAATAATTATCCTGCTGCTGTGCTGTTTATTATGTTATGCTTATGCTTAGGGGGAGCTTCTGCCATTGGTTCTTTATTATGGCCTCCCTATGCATAATGTAATTTGTTCTCATAAAAAAGGGGGAGTTTGTTGAACCAAGGACAAACACTCTTTGTTTTGAATGAGAACAAATTACATCTTGTCTACTAATGATTCAAGTTAAATGAAGTACAGGACGGAAATCAAAAAGCAGGAAATATTAAAGTGCAGGAAATATTAAAGTGGAGCAGCTTGGAGAAGAAGCCGTCTTTGAAGATGAAGACCTAATTGTTTATCCGCTTTCTTTAGGACACTGTGTAAGGTCCTATCACTCAAGGTCTATGACATTTTAGTAGCTGAGAGATGACTTTTGAAAACATGCATGATGCATCACAATTAGGGTTTTTGCATGCATGCATAAGGTGGCACCTAAACCTAAAAATGATTTTTTGGAAAGCAAAAAATGATTTCTATTTTGTTCCAATGACTATGAAATCGATTTATACTAATTATATAGGCTATGAAATCGATTTCTCTTATAGCCCCAAGAAATCGGAATCGATTTCCTTGCCCTATGTTTGAAGTATGTAATCGATTCATACATATGCATACACCAAAGCCATGAATCGATTCCTACCTTTTTGCAAATGCCTTAAAATCGATTGTCAAGCCATTCCATAGGCCATGAATCGATTGTGACATATTTTAACTAAGCTATGAATCGATTTTCACCTATACAGGAGGTCCTGAAAATCGATTCCTACTTGCTTTCAAAGAAAAAAGAATCGATTCCCATGTATTCCAAAAAGTAAATAATCGATTCCTCTCATTTTCAACTATCCTATGAATCGATTCTTGAGACTTCTAAGATGCTAAAAATCGATTCATCACTTTATAACTTGATCTATCAATCGATTCTTCACTTAGAATTAATATTTTTTCAAAATCCAACGTATTCCTAAACCTATAAATAGGGAGGTGCTTCACACTTTTCATTTCACTCATCCACTTCTCAATCCATTACATTTTCTCTCTTCTTCTCATACAAATTTCTAGATCTAAGAAAGAGAAAAATAGAGCTATCACTTTCATATCATTTTCTATAGATCTACTCATCTCTCTCAGCTATCATAGCGTCATATTATCTGAGGTGATTAGATCATAGCTTCTATATTGTAATCTCATATTGTGGGGGTCATTTTGAAATCTTGGGAAGAGTTCTTGGGTCGTTCTATCGGGGAAGATTGAAGCGGTAGTGAAATCCTGGGAGGTGCTCTTGGGTCGTTCAATCAGGAGATTGAAGCGGTTGTTGAAATCCTTAGCAAGGGTGCTTGGGTTCTCAGTTCAGGGGAATTGAGATTTGCTATTTTGAAGTTGCCTGTTTGTAAAACATTCTTCAATATAGTGGTTGCCATCAAAGTCCGAAGGTTGCAAAGCCGGAGGCCGAGGACGTAGGGCTTTTATCCCGAACCTCGCTAAATTCCTGGTGTATCTCTATCCCTCTCTCTTTACTTTAATTACTGTTTATATCTGTTTATAATTATACTATCACTGCGCCGATCTGTTTATTGTTACGCTGCTTATAATATCTGTCATATCTATAGCGTACCTAAGTCAGTGCATATAGTTTAAATTCCATATTCCACATTTAATTTAAACTAGCATTGTCTTAAAATTAAAAAGAACTCAAGTTTTGCATATAACCTTATTCACCTCCCTCTAAGGTTATCAGATAGTCCAACAGTTGTATCAATGGTTCAAATGGATACGACCGTGGAAGGCATCATATGTGGACAATGAACGCGTTGTATGGATTCGATGTTTTGGAATACCCATACATGCGTGGAATGTTGAATTCTTCTCTTAACTTACTTCGTCGGTGGGTACTTATCTTTTTGCGGATGATGACACTGAGAAAAGGAGGAAGATGGATGTTGCTCGAGTTATGGTTCAAACTCAGTCCTTTGAAACTATCAATCGTGAGTTGCAAGTCTCCATAAACAAAGTTATGTTTACAATCAAATTGGTTGAGGATTGCAGCGGTCCGCTTAGATGGAGTGGCGGTGTTTCGAAACCTACGGCTGTTAGCGTAACTCCTGAGAGTGATTCTCAGAATTCTGACAAGCAATGGCAGGGCAATTTTGGGTTCTTTGAAGAGGAGGCTGGTGCCGATGACGTGGCCAGAGTTTTGGTAGTTAATGATGGATTAAATCAGGCTATTAATAATCCCCATGATTGTAGGAGAGAAGTGAGGGAAGTTGTTGAGGAGAAAAACAAAACCGTTAATACTTCCCATGATTGTAGGAGAGAAGTTAGGGAAGTTGTTGAGGAGAAAAACAAAACCGTTAATACTTCCCATGATTGTAGGGAGAATTAGGGAAGCTGTTGAGGAGAAAAAGAAAACCATTAATCACGTAAATTTGAATAGGAAGGAGATGATTCCTTGTCAGGCTGGATATTCATCAAATGTGGTCCCAGTCATTGCTGATAATATGGTCCGGTTCCTGATTCGTTGCTGGGCCTATCTCATCAAAAATATTCTTGACTGGATGTTAACGGGTTGGGCCGTGATTCTCTGTTGGGTCGTGGTGCTCTTTCATTGTTGGATCTATCTCATCAAACTAATTCGAAACCTCTTGTGGAAACTGTTGGAGCAAATTCTCCAACTACTATTCTTTCAAGGCCTGCGTCGTTTCTCCCTGGACCGGCTCGTCGAAAGAAACAACGCAAGCTTCACAAGGTGGGAGTTAGGAGACCCCCTCATTCCGGTAAATTACGTCGTGTTGTTCATGAGTTGAAGGAAGTCTCTGTTAAGGAAGTCACAGAGGGTATGGCTAGTGGTGGTGACGATGAGTCAGATAATCGTATGAATAGTTCTTCGTTTTTCTCTGCAGGGGCAGACTTTGCGATGATTCCATCAATAGCTCAAATATCGTTCGGGTGAATAATAGGTTTTGGGCTCTCCAAAACAAGGCGGTGGCTAGGAAGGTTTGGGAGGAGGCCAAGAAGTTGGGGGTGGAGGGTAATCAGGCTGACGAGCATTATATTGATTTGATTGAAGCTGGTGAGCTACGTGATAAAGAAGTTAGAAATAAGGAGGTGGCTAAAAATGGTGTCTCATGAATATTCTTTCACTAAACTTAAGAGGGTGGGGAGATAGTGAAAAATGTCGTCAGTTGGCTTCCTTGATCCGTACGGGTAAGTTTGATTTCATTTGCTTACAAGAAACTAAGAGGGAGTCTTTAGATAATAATCAAGTTGGACAACTATGGGGTAATTATTAGTTTGATTGGTCGTTTATGCCATCTCGGGGACTGTCAGGTGGAATTTTGTCTTCATGGTTGGTAGATTCTTGGCCAGTTAATTTCTCTTTTAAGGGTGTTAGTTTTGTTGGGGTGTGCGTTGTGTCTCGGGACAGTGGATTGGTGATAGAGACATATCGGATCACTGCTCGATATGGCTCATTCGTTCTCTAAAGGATTGGGGTCCCAAGCCGTTTCGCTTTATTAATGGGTGGTTAGAACATGGTGAATTTCGCCCTTTCGTGAATTCTTGTTGGGCTGGTTGTGGCATTCATGGCAATAAAGCTTTCGTTTTGAAGGAAAAATTCAAACTTCTCAAAGCTAAATTGAGGGATTGGAACAAGAAGGTGTATGGTGTTATTGATTTGAACATTGGGAAGGAGAGGTTCAGGACATTAATATGTTAGATGATATGTTGATTGACTCTTTTGATACCAAAGTGCTCCTGCGGAGGAAAGAAACCACTGCTAAGTTTTGGAAAGATATTAGAATGAAGGAAAGCTTATTATATCAAAAATTTAGATCTCGGTGGATTAGAGAGGGCGATGCCAATTCAAAGTATTTTCATTCTCTCATGAATAATCGAAGGAGGAGAAATAAATTTCTCCTTATGGATGCAAATGGTGCTTTAATTGATGATGTAGAGGAGGTAAAAGATGTGGTTAGAAGGCACTTTGAGAAGTTCTTTGAGGAGACTCTACAGGCTCGGCCCAATCTGGATGGGGTCGTTTTTAAACAAATTTCTAGCGGTGAAAATGACCTTTTGGTGAAGCCTTTCTCGGAGGAGGAGATTAAGGAGGAGGTTTGGAACTGTGACGGTGATAAGAGTCCGGGGCCGGATGGGTTTAACTTGAAGTTTATTAAGGAGTGTTGGGATTTGGTTCGAGAGGATATAGTAGCTTTTTTCCATGAATTTCATATGAAGGCGTCTTTGCCAAAAGCTATCATGGCCTCTTTTATTGCTATTATTCCAAAAAATGATCATCCTCAAAGTTTGGGGGAATATAGGCCTATTTGTTTGATCAGTTGTATTTATAAAATTCTTGCGAAGGTGCTTGCTAGTAGGTTGAAGAGAGTTCTTCCCAATGTTATTTCTAGTTGCCAATCGGCGTTTTTGGGGGGTCGTCACATTCTAGATGGTGTTTTGGTGGTGAATGAGGTTGTTGATCTAGCTAAGAGAAGGAAGGAAGATTGTTTGTTATTTAAAGTTGATTTTGAGAAGGCCTATGACTCTATTTTTTGGAATTTCCTAATCTACATGATGGAGAGGATGGGATTTGGCTCGGCATGGATTAGGTGGGTGAAGGCTTGTGTGTGTTCTAGCTCCATGTCCGTGTTGGTTAATGGTAGCCCAACTAATGACTTTCAAGTTGGTAGAGGCCTTCGTCAAGGTGATCCTCTTTCTCCCTTTCTTTTCTTAATTGTAGCAGAGGGTTTGTTGGCTATGATGTCAAAGGCAGTGGAGGTGGGGTCGTTTGTTGAATATAAGGTTGATGATAATCTTCGCTTTTCTATGCTTCAATTTGCCGATGACACCATTATGTTGGGGAAGGCAACATGAGGGAATTTGTGGTGTATCAAATCTATTCTTAGAAGCTTTGAAATGGTGTCGGGGTTGAAGGTTAACTTTCATAAAAGTAAACTTATTGGTATCAATGTGTCGGAGGATTTCTTAGAATCGGCTTCAACTTTTCTTCACTGTCGAACAAAGTCTATTCCATTCAAATTTTTTGGGAATTCCCGTGGGCGCAAATCCAAGACGGAGTTCAACTTGGAAGCCGGTTATTGATAAGATTCGGAGTAGATTGGCTTTGTGGCAAGGGCGTTTCTTGTCTATTGGAGACCGGGTTACTCTTATAAACTCCGTTTTAAATAGCATACCCCTCTATTATTTGTCTTTTTATAAAGCGCCAAAAGTGGTGATAAAGACTTTTATTAAGCTTCAAAGAGATTTCTTGTGGGGGATCAAGGAGGATTCGAGGGGAATGTATTGAGTGGCTTGGGAGAAGATTTGTAGATCTAAGGAGGTGGGAGGGTTAGGTGTGAAGGATAATGAAATGTTTAATATTGCTCTCTTGGCCAAATGGAAGTGGAGGTTGATGTCGGATGAGGGTGCGCCTTGGAGGGGTATTCTTTCGTATAGATATGGTGATTTGGGGTCTATTTTTTTTAATGGTTCAACATCGGTGCATAGAAGGGAGGATTCTTTGTGGTTGTACGATCTTAGGTGTGTGGGGGAGGAGAGGTTCTCAGTGGGTTGGTTCGAATCAAATGTAAGACGGAGGTTGGGGATGGTAGCAGAGTAGATTTTTGGCATCATCATTGGCTTGGGCAACGTCCGTTGAAGATTGAGTTTGGCAACATTTTCATCAATTGTAATAATAAAAATGTGAGGCTGGCGGATCTAAAAGTTTGGCGTGATGATCATTAGCAATGAAATTTTTCTTTTTCGCAGTTGCTGACCGACGGTGTTGGTTTATTGATCCGCTAAAATCCTTCACGGTTCGGTCTTGTTACCAATTTCTTTTGCAAGTCAATCAACTTTCAGCCGTGGACAGCAGCAGGTCAGTTTCGACTCTGCAGAAATCTGACTTGATAGAGTTATGGAGGACTCGTATTCCAGTCAAGATCTTGTTGTTTGGTTGGCGTATATTCAACAATTCTATACCTGTTCGGTCCGTGTTACTTAGACGACATGTTATTCACTCGGAAGAGGATGCGGTCTGCGTTTTGTGTAGGTCTCACATTGAGGATTCTCATCACTTGTTTTTGGCTTGCAATTTTTCTTTGAGGGTGTGGGGCGAGATTGGTCTTTGGCTGAATGTTCAAGTGTCTTGCCCATCTACTTTAATCGATCATTTTCTACGCTATGTCGACATTTGTACCGGTAAGAAAGCGAAGAGGATCAAACATCTTATTTGGTTGACAACTTGTTGGTGTTTTTGGCTATCTCGTAACGGTGTTTGTTTTAGAGGGGTAGATCCAAATGTAGACTCGATAGTGGCCCAGGTGAAGTTCTTATTGCGGCTGGTTCATTTACGGGGTGGGAAGGAATTCTTGTTGTATTCCATCACTATGGTAAAATAATGCACTTTCATGTATAAACAACTTGTGATCTCATTCATGTATAAACAACATTGCTTATCGGAAAAAAAAACTACGGATTTATCTAATAAATTATAAAGTTACACAACGAATTTATGTGTTGCTGATGTAAATCCGTTTTTAAAAAAATATAATAACAGATTTATCTATTGATTTATAAATCTGTTGTACATTTTTCTTCAAAACGGATTTATCTAATTTAAAGATAAATTCATTTTGGTTTTTTTCCAAAACGGATTTATTTTTAAATTAGATAATTTTTTAGAAATTTAGCAGGTGTAATTTTGGAATAAAATAATTAGTGGGAGTATAATGTATAAGTGTGAAGGTAAAAAAATGGGACCCCGGTAAAATAGTAGGGTCCATGTTTGGACCGGGACCATATTAGAGCTCCCTATTTACATGGACAAAAAATATATTTAAAAAATAAAACTAGCATTGGTGAAAATACGATTATTTGAATTTCCACGGAAGTGCGACGGCGAACTGGGTATAAAAGAAAGCGGCGCACTCCGCTTTGACAGACAGCAGTTCTATTCAAGAGGGAGGGAGACCGAAGTGAACTGAATTTCTATTCTATTATTATTATTATACAACAATGGCCATCGCCGACTCCGATTACGAAGGCCCCGCTATGATATCAAAGCCCTCGGTTCTCTATTCAAGGTCACACAAGTTTTTCTCTGGTTAGTACTACTACTCCTTTCACTCTCTCTCTCTCCCTCTCTCTCTGTGTGTGTTTCATTTACCTTACTGCCCTTTTCACAGGGATGATGGTCTCCAAGTTCCGCCATCCGCTGAGCGCTCCGTAAGTTTATCTTTGCCTCCTTCTTTGTTCACTTCACTTCACTATACGTTCATATTATCAGAAATTGGCTGAACCTGATGACTCAGACCCCGTTCCTGGCAAGTGCTTTTCTTTCTTTCTTGAATCATAATCATCGAATTGATTTTAGTTGTGCGAGGAGAACTTATTTAATAGTTCGTCCTTTTTTTTTCCTTTTCAATCTTTAGATTAATCTGTAACTGCCATCAAGTTTTTAACTACGATTTTGTATTTGGATTTTGTTTTTTGGTGGCAGAACCAGTCAATGTAACTTCTTTAGAGGTTCAACTGCCATTACCAACAATATTTAACATAGATTTAATGGTGATAATAATTTGTAAGGACTTAGTTATATTATTTTAAAATTATAAGGACTTAGAAGTTACAAGTTTTTACATTGTAAGGATTTAGTAAGAAAAAACTAGATGAAACTTTTTATAAGGGTTTCTTTATGCAATAATTTGATCTTTTTTACTGCTTTTCTTATATTTTTCTGCAGATTGGAGTGACCTTATTCTACCCGAGGAGGATTCGGAACTTACCAGACAGATGAATGAATTGGGGCTCCCAGTCTCCTTTCAGACAACCAAGGAGGTAACAATACAGATAAAATTGTTTTCCTGAAATGCTTTAATAGAAGGTTAGAGGTTTGCATAAGCATTGTCTAAGGAGTAAGGATTGATAATCCTCAAGCTTTTGCTTCACTCAGTATGGATAGTGGTTCAACCTTGGCTACTTTAGGCTCATTAGTCATTAGCTGTCTAGTTCGATAATGAGCTCAATTAGCCGCTATTGAATTTTATACAAATTCAACCGTTTACACCCAACAAGTTAGGCATTGAGCCGGGCTTGAATATGTGACTTGAATGAAGTTCACTTTTTTACATATTTAATTGATTTAATTGAAAAGTTGTGTTCATTCATACCATAAATAAAACCAGATATAATATATGTTAAATCATTTCACCCATCGGCCAAGCTTATTAATTTAAGATCACCTATTAGTTAAGGAAGCCATGACTAGCTCGCAGGTGCGCTCAACTCACTGTTAGCCCTAGTTTTGATTAAGAAAATAGTAAGTCCACAATCTGGTTACAGAACACGATTAAGGTGTGATTTTTTATAGTTATTTAGTTAATGATTTGTCTCTGAAGTAAATTCATAATTTTAGCTTTCTTATAACAAATCTTGTCTTCTCTGTTTTTGATTTGAGCACTAACATGTTTTCTCCTGTATCATTCAATGCTCTGCTCTTTATACATATGATTCTTACTTTCGAAAGTACTATAAATCACATGTTTGTCTATCTTGTCACAGAAATGTGGACCGGCAAAAGGCAAAAAAAAGGGTGCACGTTCCAAGCATCCACGTACTTGTAGTAATCCTGATGATGAAACTCTTAATGAAGCGGGTGCAGAGGAGGTTGTGTCTCCTGCTAAATTTCATGACAAAACAAACAGTTCTTCATCTTGTATTTCAATGCTGGGCCAAAGTGAATCATCTTACTGTGATGGCACAGTTGAAGTCGACATGATCCAATGTGTCTCTGGTGAAGGAGATAATTCAACATCCTGTACTGGGTTTGCTAACGATGTTTCTAGGGAGGAAAGTAATATTTTAAATGATTCAGAAACTAATGATGCCAAGAATAGTGACTATTTAAACAGAAATGGGATAGAATATCGTGAAATGGACAATGAATGTGTAGAACTTTCACCGATTGTTTGTAAAAATACTGATTGTGAGACTACTTGCAATGATGATGGCGCTGCCACTTGGAGGCCGCCGGCTAGTGAATCAGAGTCGCTTCCCTCGAGTCCGAAAGGGATGGAATGCGACAGATTAGATCTGTCAAATAATTATGGTGAACTTGGAGATTGGATGGTGTTCTGGGATACTTTCTATATGAGAATATACTTCTACAATATAAAAACACAAAGTTCTACATGGGACCCACCTCCAGGGATGGAGCATCTAGCATTTGGTGGGTGTACTGAGCCAGATGATAGTGAAGCTTTGAAGTCAGCAGAGGAGCATGAAACACAAAGCAGAAGTAAGCCACCTGAAGAAACCTTGGTTGAAGAAATTTTGTCAGGAAAGCAACATGACGAGTGTTCCGCTAAGATTGGCGTTGCTGCTAGCAGTTTGGTCTCTGATATTGCTAGAAATAGTGAAGACCAATCTCTTCATCATTCAGATGAGAATCTTGAGAGACATAATTGCAATGATGGAGTTTCATGTTGCTCAGTATCAAATACCCCGGATCATGTCATAAGGTATTTAATGTTCTAAACGTCGTTTTCGTTCAGGCATAAATGAAACACTCATTACTTTATTAAACCAAAGCAGATTTGTCTTAAGGTTTCAAGCTTGCAAATAACAATACAAGTGCTGGTTCAATCTTTTCCTAGACACCTAATGTACATTGCGCTATAAAGCCTTTATGTTGTTTTTTTGACAAAGTCAAGCCTTTCAATGTTAAAAACAACTTAAAAAGTAAGAAAGTGTCGAGGCTTAACTCAAGCTGTTAGGTGAGAGCTGTAAATTGTTACGCATGAAGAAAATAGCACAGGTCCAGTCAATGTATAGCTTAAGGGTATTTTTTTTTAAAACTATGGATGGCAAGAATAAAAATCAGGAGGATTTGATGTGATGTTGCACACCAAATCCCTTGTAACTTGAAGCTTCTAAATGAAGGGTTAATGATTCTATCAAAAATTAATAAATAAAATAAAAGTGGATGACCTAACTAGCCTTCCTTAGTATGTATATTTTACCTGCACTCCTGACAACTAATATGTTTTGCAGCTCTAATGAAAGATGCATTCAAGCAGCATCAGAGGTCGATTGTACACCCCTGGAAAACATGGTAATTGATATGCCTGGATCAGATACTAAATCTGACCCTTTCATGTCAAAACAGGGAGAGAAAGTGAAAAGAAGACGCGGGCGGAAGAAATTCTATTATGAAACTGAAGGTTCGAGATGAATGCTTTATTATTGGGATCTGCTTCTACCGTATGTGTGGCTTCTGCAATATGTTGTTATTCTACTAAATCTTTAGCTAATTGGGTCCAGTTTGACTATACTTTCTGTTGGAAAATCCGCCCTAATTGCGGTCTCCCCTAGCCACCTTAATTGCGGAAACTTTGGGCTGCCTTAATTGCGGCCTTCAACACCTTTATTGTGCTGGATGTGAGGGGGGGGGGTGTTTAGTTCCACATCGCCTAGAGATGTGGCCTAAATAATGCTTATATGGCTTGGGCAACTCTCACCGTACAAACTGATTTTGTGGGGATTAGACCGTAAGCCAAAATTCTAAGACTTTCTAAGGAGTCAAATGCATATAACACTTGATAGATGCTTGTCTGATCGATAAAAACTTAAAAAGTAATTTGCCAATGTCAAGCGAGATATTAATGCCTACATAGATTTTATTCACTAGTTGCAATATGTTGTTTGAAGTTGACAGCAATGCCCTTGTAATAAATATTTCTTCATTTTTCAGATTCCCAATTTCAAAAAATGACTGAAGCTTATTCTGTTTCAATTGGCAAATATTGGTGTCAGAGGTATATATTATTCTCTAAATTTGATGATGGTGTAAAAATGGACGAGGAAGGATGGTTTTCTGTTACTCCAGAGGTTATTGCCCAGTATCAAGCATCACGTTGTGCTACTGGTATGATAATTGACTGTTTCACTGGCGTTGGTGGGAATGCTATCCAATTTGCACAATGGTGAGTAGCGGATACTAATTAGTCACGTGTCGATAGTCAATAAATTCAATTTTTCTTTTGTGTGACTGATATGTTTACTAGGTGCATTGTATTCACAAACTCAAGATTTGAATTTTTCCAAGGAAGAGCAAGAAAATTAACATTTGGTTAGTTAGGATTAATCTATTCTGATAGCAACTTATTAGCATTAAGATAACAGAGCAACAAAGAAACTGATATATTTTTTGGTTTGTTGTTATGCTCACATCTATACACAATGCTTCCTTATGTTCCAAGTTGCTTTGGTTTTTTATGATAATATCATCCTACCTGTGTGCCTTCATGTTCTCATGGGATAGTTTATGGCTGCAAGCCTGCAACATCACTCTTCATTTTTTTGCCCAATTAAATATGGACGATTACCGTGTAATATATTTTTATTTCACTCAATAGTTTTTCTTCTGATTGGATTGTTCACCCAATGAGTTCCAAATTTAATTCTTAAACTAAACACTTGCACCATTCTGTGAGCAATATTAGTGTGTATAAATGGCGTGATTATAGGTGTTATTGGAGTCACCAAAGGCTTGCAGTGAATAATATTAGTATATAATAACTTATTCTTACTGTCCTCCTTGCCTTTAGTTTATATGTATAATGTATAATATTTCACTCTATAAAGTCTAGTAATTGCCATGTTCATTTCGTATGTGTTTTAAGTACAAGTGTACAACTGAATAAAATGATAACAACTTTCTTGTTTTATCTATTCAAGTGATTCAGGTTGGATCCTTGGTGTAGTTTCACCGTAAAACAATATTTAAGATTATAAATCTATGTTGTAGGTATAATGTTGTAATATTGGTCAAATACTTAAGTCTTCCTCTAAGAAATTTCTTTGAAAAACATCATTGATTCAATTGTCGGCAATGAGTTATTTGATATTACAGGTGAAGACATGTGATTGCAGTTGATATTGATCCCTTGAAGATTGATTATGTTAGACATAATGCTGCTGTTTATGGGGTGGATAATCAAATTGACTTCATAATCGGTGACTTCTTCCTCTTGGCACCAAAGCTAAAGGTGCTAGAGTTTCCATTTTACATGTTTTGCTGTTTTTTGTTCGTTT
The DNA here is from genome assembly GCA_039519185.1 of Astragalus membranaceus. NCBI lineage: Eukaryota > Viridiplantae > Streptophyta > Magnoliopsida > Fabales > Fabaceae > Astragalus > Astragalus membranaceus. The sequence continues at coordinate 182,409,354 of CM076847.1, read as the reverse complement.
TGGAGGTCAATGCCATAAATCTATATGTCGTAGCTGTTAGAATTAGCACATTTGTCAATCAGCTTATACTTTTGGGATAGTTGATGACAAACTATATTTTCTTGTAGGCTGACATTGTTTTCCTATCTCCACCTTGGGGGGGACCTGATTATGCCAAGGTTATGACTTATGATTTGAAGACAATGCTTCGACCGCATGATGGGTAGGTCTTTAGTTTTCCTCTACTAACACTTTTTTGGCTACATAGACACAAATTACTCTTCTATTTAAACTAAATGTTGCTTTTGTGTAGGTTTACTCTGTTCAATGTTGCTAAGGAGATTGCTTCCAGAGTTGTGATGTTCCTTCCAAGAAATATCAATTTCAACCAATTGGCAGAGCTATCTCTATCCGCCTCTCCACCATGGTCACTAGAGGTAATTTCAACTTTTGTTTGTTTGATATCATTTACTTTGAAAGTTTATTTAATTAAAACACTACCATTTTAGAAAAAGAATGAGGGGGCGAGGAGATGGACAATGTCCCGCTTTGATTAAGAATAGTTTATGGTCTATAGTGTGAAGGGTGTTGTAGTATAACTATACTATTGAGATAAATTTGTCTTTTACATGATCAAGTCAGTGTGTTTCTTACAGGCTTAAGAGGTGTAACATAATCATATTTTAGGTGATGTGGTAACTCTGTCTCTGTCTTCCATTAGATAAAGTTTATGATGATCAAGTAATAAGCTATCATTTTTGTCAAAAAAAAAAGTAATAAGTTATCACAAGTGTATAATAGTTGGAGGGTGGTTTAGAAAACTTTTAGTTTGGAGGATATATGCTAAGAAAATATGAAAGCAGTGTAGTTGTACATTGGGCATATTGAGAGAAGGCGGTATGAACATGATAATACATTTTGTTGATCCCTATTAGAGCCCTTGTATTACGGTGCACTACTGTGCACCTTCCCCTACAATATTCCCTCTACTGTGACTAACTGACTGAAAAAAAGCTCAAGTCAGTTAGGCTTCCTTTTAGATTCTCTGAAACTGCCTAATGCAGTTAGTTAGAAGTTCTCCTCAATATATAAGTTGAGGCAACTGTAATCAGATTCCAGAAATGTATACACAACAGAAAATCAGTTAGATCAAACAGAGAATATTGAGTTGATCCCAATATGATCCATCTAATGAATAATGCCCTGCCCCCTATCTAAGGCCAGGTTGATTATACTTTTTAAAAACAGTTTTCCGTTTTTTAAAAAATAAAGAAAGAACATAACTTTTTAAAATGCTAATCAAACATACCCTTAGTTTTTGTTTTTATTTTCTGTTTTCATTTTTTGTTTGCAAGTTTTAAGTCCAAAAATTCTACCATATTGTAACTTTCTTTTCCTGTCTGTTTCTACTTTTTATTGTTTCTTGTATAAAAATTTGAAAACTGGAAACAAAGAGAGAATAAAGTGATATATTTGTAATTGGAACTGAAAATAGAATTTTTTTGAAACCATGAGAACCTTTTTGTTACATCATTTTGTTATGTCAATACCGCTGGAACAGTTTTGTGAGTTTGTTTGAACTTCAACTGCTTGGGTCTACTAAGATATTGATTGATAAAATCGATTAAAACTACAGACCGATAACAACATTAAACCTTCTTAAACGAGTTACGATTAAAATATGTGTGAAAGATGTAAAATAGGAGGAGGAAGGAATTCCCCATGTATACGACTATACGTACTTAAGGAGAAAAAATGCCAGGCACACTGTCACTATGGTTCTAAAATCTAAATGCTACATTATCTTGGTCATTTTATGTGGAGCATATTGACAAACGATATTTTTTATGCCATCTTAACTTGATTGTTGTAAAGTGAGAGTGTGAGTAGAAAGAAATGACTAGACATGAGAATAGTGTAATGGTATATACACTATAATGGGTAGTGACCCTCATATTTATATAACTAGGTTAAGAGAGTGGTAAATAAATCAGACACATGGGCCGAACCCATATTCTCAAGGCTAAAAACCCTAGTAACTTATTATACTAACTCTTAACAGTTGTTTTCATTGGTAGCATTTTCCCTAGTATATTATTAACTCTTCTATCATGGTTCCAGGTGGAGAAAGTTTATTTAAATGGAAGATTGAAAGCGGTCACGGCTTATTTCAGTGATACATCAGTTGGAGGGTGCTGAGTTAAACAGATTAACTTAAGCTGCAGACGACCTAACTTAACGATGATGTTCTCTCCAAGGAAAAATAAAATAAGATCATTAGCTGAGGTAATTTTGAGGTAATGCTCCTGGTCATTAGCACATGTTTTCCTGAGGGATTATAACTTGTTACACAGAATGTCACAAAAATTGTCTTCAGAATGTCACAATAACTATTTTAGTCACAATGTAAAGCCGTCACAGTATAACTTTGTGACACTGGAGAATGGTTTGGGTGTTATTACTGGACTGTATAGGCTGTATTTATTTAACATAAAAGTTAGTAAAATTAGTTCGAGTAAAAAAATACGTAAAAATTAGTAATCTGTTATTTTACTCTACTTAATTTAATCCCTTTCTATCAATTTAACATAACATTTGGATGGCAAATTGAATCTTTTCTGAAGCTATTTTCATGTAAGTGATTACTGATGAGACCTAAGGCCCAATACTATAGCACTCATAATTTAGCTCTTTGTAAGTGGGACCAATTTTGCAGTTTTTTTTTATTGTACAAGGTGTGAAAGTATGTTTATTTTCCTCTGAATATTTGAATGATACATGGAAGGTATATATATAGTATACATTGGACGGAAATAAGAGCAATAATCTAGCCTAGAAATCAGGGGAATTAATTCCCTATCAATGCTAATTCAAAGTCAACATATGACAGCTAATAGTTAATTACACAAAATCCTAATGAGCTGTACAAGACAGAATCTTTGCTGATTCTGTGCTAATCTTCAACACTCCCCCTCAATCGGGATGGTAGATATCTATCATACCCAGATTGGATCTGATATTCTCGTATGCATTCCTTGGTAGGGCTTTTGTTAGAATGTCTGCTGTTTGCTGGTATGATGGAACATGATTGACACTTATAATTTTATGATCAATTTTCTCCTTAATGAATTGTCTATCAATCTCCACATGCTTTGTTCTATCATGATGAACTGGATTCTTCGCAATGCTTATAGCAGCCTTGTTATCACACAATATCCTCATGGTGTAGGTTGTAGGAATTCTGATTTCATCCAGCATTCGCTTAAGCCATTTTCCTTCACAAATACCATGAGCCATAGCTCTGAATTCTGCTTCTGCACTACTCCTAGCCACAACAGATTGTTTCTTGCTTCTCCAAGTTACCATATTACCCCATACGAATGTGCAATATCCTGTAGTTGATTTTCTGTCAGATAGGCATCCTGCCCAATCTGAATCAGTATAGACTTCAATACCTCTGTTGGTGTTCTTTTGGAAATAAAGCCCTCGGCCTGGTGTACCTTTAAGGTATTGAAGGATTCTAGTCACATTTCTCATGTCGTTTTCTGTTGGGTTTGACATATAACGACTAGCCATGCTCACAGCAAAGCCGATATCTGGCCTAGTATGAGTTAGATAGATTAGCTTTCCAACTAGACTTTGATATCTATCTTTGTCAGCTGGTACACTCTCCTCTTCACTCCTTTTGACTGGTTCTATGGGAGTATTGGCTGCTTTGCATCCAAGCATCCCTGTTTCTTGAAGTAAATCCAAAGTGTACTTCCTTTGAGAAACAGAGATACCATTCTTTGTCCGAGCAATTTCCATCCCTAGAAAATACTTGAGCTGGCCTAGATCCTTGACTTCAAATTCCTTGGCTAGAAGACTCTTTAGATGATTGATTTGATCATAATCGTCACCTGTAATAACGATATCATCAACATAGACAATAAATAAAGCCACCTTTCCACCCAACGAATGCTTGGCAAACATAGTATGGTCAGTTTGGCATTGAACAAAACCATCTTGCTTGACAACTTTTGTTAGCCTATCAAACCATGCCCTTGGTGATTGTTTGAGGCCATATAGAGATTTACGGAGCCTGCACACCTTGTTTGTGGCGCTGGATGATTCAAGTCCCGGAGGTATTTGCATATATACCTCCTCTTCTAACTCTCCATTAAGAAAAGCATTCTTTATATGTAGTTGGTGTAGAGGCCAATCAAGATTTACTGCTAGAGATAATATGACCCGGACAGAATTGAGCTTGGCTACAGGTGCGAATGTCTCTTCATAATCTACCCCGTATGATTGTGTAAATCCCTTAGCAACCAACCGAGCCTTGTACCTATTTATACTGCCGTCAGCGTTGTATTTAACTGAGAATATCCACTTGCATCCCACTGTTCTCTTCCCTTCTGGAATAGTGGTAATTTCCCATGTGCCATTTTTTACAAGTGCTTGAACTTCTTCTGTTACAGCTGCTGCCCATTCAGGTTTCTGCATTGCTTCTTGAATATTTCTTGGAATCTCCATGTTGTCAACAGCTGCTACAAAAGACCTGTAACTTTGTGACAATTTTCCGTAGGAAACATATCTCTCAATAGGGTGCTTAGTACAAGTTCTCACCCCTTTTCTCTTAGCAATAGGAATATCAATATCTGTTGTATTTATATCATCAGATTCAGGGTTAGGAAGAATATTACCCGTGGGAACTTCATTTTCTAGAGCCTGGTTGGATTCATGGTTTTGCATTGGAGTTGTGCTTGACTCTACATCCTTCCTCCTTTTCCTCTTATAAACCTTCAAGTTATCTTCTTGTGTTTCTGGGCCTTGGTTCTCTTGAGATGTAGTTGAAACTTTACCTCCACCTTGTTCAGTTTCTGCTCCACTTACTGTAACACCTTTTGTTGTCCTTTCAGTTGGTTTAGGTACATGTTCAGCTGTTTGAGTGTCAAGATCCTGGTCTGGTACGACTTGTGCAGGTTCAGTTAGCTCAAGAACCAAAGGTTGGCATTCTGTATTTTCAGTAGGATATGGTTGCTCCCCCTGAATGCCAAATTTGGGGTAATAGGGCTGATTTTCAAAGAAGGTTACATCCATAGTGTGATAAAATTTTTTAGTATTGGGAGAGTAACACTTGTATCCTTTTTGGTGAGGAGAGTAACCAAGAAATATGCATTTGATGGATTTTGGGTCCAATTTGCTACGGTGAGGGTTGGGGTTGTGGACAAAAGCTGAACATCCAAAGACTTTGAATGGAATGGAAGAAAACATTTTGCTTGTAGGGAAAAGGGTTTGAAGTGTAGAGAATGGGGTCTTAAAGTCAAGGATACGGGAAGACATTCTATTTATGAGGTAAGTTGCTGAAAGGATAGCTTCTCCCCAAAACTGTGTTGGAGCATTTGAGGCTAACATGATTGATCTAGTTACTTCTAGGAGGTGTCTATTCTTTCGTTCCGCAACTCCATTCTGTTGGGGGTGTCCACACAAGAACTCTGGTGGACAATGCCAACCTTTTGAAGATAGGAATTTAGAGCAAGGTTGTAATACTCACGACCATTGTCGGTTCTAAGTATTTGAATCTTGCTTTGAAATTGTGTTTGTACCATGTTGTGAAAGATTTCAAATATCCTCCCCACTTCGGATTTTTCTTTCATTAGAAACACCCAAGTGACGCGTGTGTGATCATCAGTAAAGGTGACAAACCATCTCGAGCCAGTAATGTTCTGAACTCGTGATGGTCCCCATACATCACTATGAATTAGTGAGAAAGGTTTGGATGGTTGATAAGGTTGGGGTGGGTAATGGCTTCGGGTATGTTTAGACAATTGGCAAATTTCACACTGAAAATGTTCCTTGTTTTTATTGAATAATGAGGGAAACATCTTTTCCAAGTACATAAAATTTGGGTGGCCTAATCTATAGTGCCACAACATGATAGAATTATCACTAATTGGAGCTGCTGCTGCTACATAGGAATGTATCTTGATTTCTTCTTCTGGTTTTTCAACTTTAAGGAGGTAGAGTCCAGCACACTCTTCAGCATTGCCAATCGTCTTCCCCGACTCCAAAATCTGAAATTCACACAGGTTAGGGAAGAATTTAGTAACACATTTCAAATCTCTTGTAATCTTGCTAATGGACAGCAAGTTACAATCAAGTTTTGGCACATATAGAACTGAGTCAAGTGTAATATTTTGTGAAATAATAATTGATCCTGTACCCATGACCTTAGAATGTGTACCATCAGCTATCCGAACAGTATGGTTATATGGACAAGGAGAATAACTACTAAACAAAGTAAAATCTCCAGTCATGTGATCTGAAGCTCCTGAGTCAATAATCCATGACTTTGTTCTTTCTCTACTAGTGTTTAGAGCATGTAAAAAATTACCTCTTTGAGCCACTACAGCAGTACTACTTTTTCCTGTAGTTAACATAGACTGTTGAAGTAGTTTTTGAAGAGCCTCCATTTGTTCTTTGCTGAATGGATTAGAGTTAGCATTTACCTCAGCTTCTTGATGATTGAAAGCTGCGTTGCCTCTGCCTTCCTTGTTTTTAAAATGCTTGGCTTCTGAAGGTTTTCCATGTATGATCCAACATGTTTCCTTTGTGTACAGCCTGGCCTCTTGCAATGATCACACCAGGGGCGGTTTTTCTTTTGTGGCGGCCGAGGCTGGTTTCCTCTTGCTGCCATTGCAGAGCTCTCAGTTGATGGAACTGAGGTTGATGTCCCTAGCATGAGTTTCCTCCTGCTTTCTTCCCTTCTTACTTCTGAGAAGACTTCCCGAATTTTGGGAAGTGGTTTGGTTCCAAGGATCCTTCCTCGAACTTCATCAAGATCCTTGTTTAGTCCCAATAGGAACTTGTAAATCCTATCTTTTTCCACCAGCTCCTTATACTTCTTCTTATCCTCTGTACAACACCATGTAACTTCTTCATATATGTCCAACTGCTGCCAATGTCTATAGAGTATGTGAAAATACTCAGTAACAGGGGACTCTCCCTGTCGTAGGTCATGGAGTATGCTTTTTATCTCAAACACAGCAGATGTGTTGTCCACGTTTGAGTACATTTCCTTCACTGCATCCCATATATCTTTTGCAGTGTCATAGAACATGAAATTTTCGCCAATTTCATTTGTCATGGTGTTGAGTAGCCATGACATTACTTGACTGTTCTCAAGTTGCCATTTTTGAAGTTTTGCATCCCCTTTCTCAGGACACTTAGAGTCTCCTGTGATGTAGCCCTCTCTCCCTTTTCCTTGGAGGAAGATCTTGACTGACCTTACCCATTGAGTATAATTTTGAACATTCAATTTATGGCCAGTGATGAGGTGAGTAAGGCCATCGTGTGAGCTGGTCGGAAATGATCCAGTCTCCACTGTGAGCGATTCATTAGAGATGTGGTCTCCCATGGCTTGGCGGCGCTAGGTTAGGGATGGTTCAGATCGTGCTCTGATACCATGTGAAAGTATGTTTATTTTCCTCTGAATATTTGAATGATACATGGAAGGTATATATATAGTATACATTGGACAGAAATAAGAGCAATAATCTAGCCTAGAAATCAGGGGAATTAATTCCCTATCAATGCTAATTCAAAGTCAACATATGACAGCTAATAGTTAATTACACAAAATCCTAATGAGCTGTACAAGACAGAATCTTTGCTGATTCTGTGCTAATCTTCAACACAAGGCAACACATACTTTAATAGCTTTGCTCAATATTGGGTATCTATTAATATTATTGCTTTATTTTCGTCTTAATAGTTTGCCAGTTGGTAGCTTTTCCTATTCTGCAAGAAGTTTGACTATATCCTCCTAATAGTCTTCTTAATAGAAAAATGAAATTTTAAAAAGATTGTTAAGAGAATCTTGTTGGAGAAATCAGACATATTTTAAGCAACTTGATGAGCAATTATTAGTGATCACTGATCACTATCTAATGGGGCAAAGTTAAAATTAATGAGAGAGTACTATGTTAGTTATCAACTTTAATACACAATCAACACCCCTTTTTACTTATTCAATCACAATAATTAAGTCTCTATTATTTAACACAAGCAAGATTAGAGAAAGTTTGTGATTGAAGATTTGCCAGAATAGCATTAGCAATTCTACTAGCTTAAGTTTCTTTCAATAGAATCAGAATAGCTTAAGTCTCTCTCTCTCTCTCTCTCTCTCTCTCTCTCTCATGATGGTATTTTGTGATCTTGAAATTATGCTTCTCCGCATTTGATAAAACCTTTTTTTATGTTGATTGTAATTTACAGAGAAGTTTGATGATTTCAAGGATGCGGGCACCAATGTATCTCGTGCTGCTTCGAGGAGGGACATGGCAACCCAGATGAGCCCAGAGGGTAGCTCGTGCTCCTCTCCCAATATGAGGCGTTCCTTCTCTGCTTCCACTTCACCTGCCTTGTCTGTCACAGAAATGCAGAGTCCCTCTTTCTCTAAAATGGATATGGATATCAAGGATGTGCAGGTAGATGAACGGGTAACCATGACAAGGTGGTCCAACAAACACAAGGCCCTATTCTCTGGTAGAGGTTCAGAAAATGTTGACAGTTGGAAAAAGAAAGAAACAAACACTCAGTCTTCATCCTGGGACGTTTCTGACAGGTCAAAGACTGTTTCAAAGTATGTCTACTTCTGTGTTGTATCAATTTTGTTAAATTTATCTTGTAAACAAAGTAGAATGTTTCAGAAAAACTTGGAACCCAAACTAATGGATCATATGGTACCACAATACTGGTGGAATTTATGGTGATGGATTAACTAAAATTGTTATGTTATTGGCCATGAAATGATTTAACTAAAATGCTTCATGTGGAGTTATCAACAACCTCTCTTTATTATCTTCTAATTACAACTCAGATCGACCTCCTTTATCCAATTCAAACTAGAAAATAGTAAATTCTTGAAGTACTTGATCTGAAAATTGCATCCCTGCTGAGAAGACTCATAATTTACCAACCAAGAAATATTTGTGCAAGCTTTACATTGTTTCTAAAATTCCAGTAATTTTTACTTGTCCAGAGCTACAAGGGAGGAAGCCAAAATCACTGCATGGGAGAACTTGCAAAAGGCAAAAGCTGAGGCAGCAATACGGAAACTAGAGGTTCATTCCTTGTTTCTTCTTTGTGGAATTCTCCCTTATTTTCTTTATTTGAGGGCGCTGAATGATTTCCCTATTTCCTTAATTTTAATTATCGGTATCGGTATCCTCTTTTAGCTGTATATTTGTATTGGGAATTCGGGATAGTAAAATAGTTTTCTGATCGGTAGTCAGTTGTCACACATCCATTATCTTAACACAATGAACATGTTATGGACTATGTTGTTGTGATTTGTGAAGGATATTGTTGGATGTCTAATAGGCTTCGGGTGTCTTAAAGATAATCCACACAAATCAAACATTATGTAGGGATTGGGGATCATATTTTTGTCAATTCATTTCACAGCACGCATGCATTAATCTTTCCTTTTGTTTAAGGCCCAAAAATTATTATTCAAAATATAGGAGAACCATTAGACAGACCGTGATTTCATTGCTTTTACTATTTCAGATGAAGTTGGAAAAGAGGCGATCATCTTCTATGGACAAGATCATGAACAAGCTGAGATTGGCTCAGAATAAAGCTCAGGAAATGAGAAGTTCAGCTTCAGCCAACCAGGATCATCAAGTTTCCAGAGCTTCTCACAAGGTTATATCATTTCGTAGAACCAGCCAGATGGGTTCCTTGAATGGTTGTTTCACCTGTCATGCCTTTTAAGCTTCTTCAGCATTCTTTTCTGTTCAACTGCAGCTTGGTAATTCTTTCCATAATCCTCGTCCTAGTTCTTCAGTTATAAACTGTTTGCTAGTCTTTGAATTGGCATGGTTGTGGTTTTGAAAACCTTCGAATACATTTGTCTAATTAATTTGGAATTCGAAAGTTGTGTTTTTTGTAAAATGTACCCGAGTTTGCTGCTAAGCTAAAAGGTTCCATTTGCAAACTATGCCGAAAACATTCGGGTATTAAAGTGACAGGTTTTCAAACAGATGCCTGCTTTTGTTTCCCTTTTTTATATTCAAAGCCTATCCATGAGTTAGAGTTTTGAATTTTGATAGGCCCAAGTTTATTATTCCCTTGTATACTTACAATGGAAATTTGCACAAGTTACGGCCTTGTTTTGCATTTTGATTAAAGGCTGTTATATGCCTGACCAGGTTTCAGAAATCAGAAGAATTTAAATGTGCCACTTGTTAATGAGTGAAAGATGGGTAAAGAGGGAGAGAGCAGCTTATTAATATGTTGACACTAAATTTGTGTCCTCGCGGTTTTGCAATGCATGAAATACCAGCACCTCATCCGACAAAATCTAAGCCCCTCGCGCTCTTACCCTTGGGAGTTTGGGTCCAAAGAAGATAAATAAGATATGTATGAAAGTAAGCCAAACTTTAGAAATAAGCCTCTTGTTTTTGTATTTTTCCATGTCTGCTTATTTGACAGTTTGCTGTTCAAATGTAATCTATTATCTATATCTATAGTAGAACGATAAAATTAACCACAATATCTGTGATTTAGCTTTTCATTCTCAAAATCACGCATGCTTCAATTAATTTGTTCTTTGCTAGTAAATTGAGTTTTATTTATTTGTTTCCAATCTCACGCTAATAGTTTGCTTCACTGATTTAAATCTTCACGTGAGATATGTAATTGTGCCAACTTCTACTATCATACCTGCACTTGAATATGAGAAAGATCAGTGAACCAGAGAAGTGGGCGTATACCATTGGTTATTTGTTTCCATTGGTTAGTCGTTACAAGTTTGTTGACATTATCTTTATTTTATTTTTTTTGAATGGCAAACATATATTGATAGGGGTACTAGGGTTTTCTAATCCAACCAAACAATTCAGCCATAAAATGTTACAAACCCAAACAAGGAAAGGAAAAAAGAAGACTAACTCTTGACCACACATGCAAATAGGTTAACACGTCATTCATAGTACAAACAAGGAGAGGATCTGCTTATAGCCAAGAACCACCTCTTTTTTTTTGGGTACATAAGGAGCCAAGAACCACCTCTACAACAGGGTTGGCAAGTAGATTTGTTGACATTTGAGTTTGCAAATAGATTTGTTTATCCATCATCCATATAAAGGTAAATTCTTCCAATCTATCCGGAATACAATAAAATATTTAAAGGATTGGATAATCCATCCATTTAATTAACAGATAGTTGGAGATGTATCTACTATTTTCTTAAATCTATGAGATCATATTAATTAAATAGAAAATAAAAATAAAATCTGTAAACTTCATTTATTTATTATTTTCCTAAATCAATTGGCTGATATGAATTTTTCAATAATGTTTAATGGGTTGTTTTAATCTATCTATTATAATCGAAACCAAATTTATCGAATCCATCTGTTTGCCAATTCTGGTGTTAATCAGCTTTGGAATGTCGTGGTCTCTGAAGCTCAGGAAGTTCGTTTAAGGATCCCAATAGGGTAATGTTAACGTAATCTGGAGTACAATGAGCTGGTAGTCCTGGAAATATCAATCCAAAGAGCCTGAACACAGTCATAAACCAACTCTGTGTATACTCTTTACCTCTAACGGATGGGATAAGAAAACCTCTAATGAGTTCCCAAACGGCGTTTAATACATTCGGTATAACCCAAAGCAAAGAGAAATAGTTCTTGTTTGGCTCCTCCTCTAGAACCTGAATTCACAATAAATCATTCAACCACACCATAAAATAAAAACCCTAGGTTGTAGAAAAGAAATCACATTCACTACTTTCATACCTGACCACGGTACAGGCTATTGAAATAGAGGCAAGGACTGAAGTGCTTAAAGGAGAGGTATTTATCATCATAAAGGATCATAGGTACAAAGTCATTGCAGTAAACATATCTCATATACCTCACATTGTACTTTCTCAACATGTCCTTCATGAACTCCCCAAACTTCTGGTCTCCTACTCTTGGCTGCCCATATGTATAAACTCCTTCTAACTTATCTAACAACCATGATTCCTCATGCAATATGAGTACAGCAGCAAACAAAATAGCCAAGGCACCTCCCATACTATGCCCTGTCAATATGAATTTTGCATCTCTATTTTCCTTCAACATTGTTCTCAGCTCCTCTCTGATTGTGTAGTAAGCATATCGATGTTGGTTACCTTGCTCTATCTCTTTAGGCAATCCCTTGTCCTTTGGTAGGCCCAAAGCTTTCATGAACCCACCATGCATCTTACCCACGTTGGGTAGCTCATACCATGAAATGTCCAAGTTTATTTTCCACTGCAACGCGTTAAATGGATTTGTACCCCTAAATGCAATCACGATCAAGTTAGGTTCAGACTTGGTATCATGCACTATCATGACATGTGTAGAGTGCTCTTGGTCATCTGCATGACAACACTAGTTTTTTACCCGTGCATACGCACGGGTGATACTGTATGGTCGGTGTATTACCATGAAGTCATAATAGTAATTTGGAAGACATTGATAAGTTGTGAACAATGTTCAAAATGTATGATTTGAAATTCAAAGTGGAATATGCCCGGGACCCGTCCCGGACCCGCGCGGGCACCCGTTTAACGGGTTTTAAACGGATATTTTTTTAAACGGGTACCCACGGGTACCCGCGGGTATTTGTAAATTAATAAATAAAAAACTTTTAAAAATAAAATTTGAAATACTATAAAAAATTAGTTTTTTTAACACTATTTTTTTGATTCATTTATATAAAAAAATTACGCATTTTGATATGCATTTATCGTATCAACTATTTATTATATATAATTGTTAATGAATTGAGATAAAAAAACTAAAATTATGATAATAGAAACTTGATTGAAAAATAACAACTAAACATTATCCGAAATATTAGGATAAAAGATACAACAAAATGTGAATAAACATCCACTTAAACAACAACAACAATAGATGATAAAAAAAAGGAAGAAACAATAAATTTTCAACGGGTACGGGTACCCGCGGGTCCGGGTACCCCGCTACCCGGACCCGCCCCGTTTATTGACGGGTAGCCAAAATACCCGTTTATTTGGCCCGCGGGTACCCGTTTAACTCCCCGCCCCGGCCCCGTGACGGGTTTTACCGCGGGTCCGGGTTTTTTTGACACCCCTACCGTTGCCCCCTCCCGTTTGCATCCTCGTTGGTCCTCCTGTTAGCACTCCCGTTGGCACTCTCGTTGCCACTCCCGTTGGCACTCTCACTCTCGTTGCCACTCTCGTTGGCGTTCTCGTTGGCACTCCCGTTGGCATTTTACTCCTTTTTAGTAATTATAAAATAGTTATTTGGTAATTTTTTGTAGTGATTAAATTGATTGATTTTATTTTTTATGAAAAAATTAATTGATTTTACTCATTTTAATTGATTTTAGTAATTTTAGTAGTTTGAGTAAATTATAAAAATGAATAATTTTTTTTTAAATAGTTGTGTGGGAAAAAGTTTAAAAAAAGTAGGTTTGAGTAGTTTGAGTAAATTATAAAAATGAATAATTTTTTTTAAATAATTGATTATACTCCAATTATTTAGTTGGGAAAAGCATAAGATTGATATATTGGTAGTAGGTAAATGGTAAGTTTGAAAAAGTGTGTGAGAGTAAAAAAGTTTGAAAAAGTGAAAAAATAAAATTACCTAAATATACTCCAATTGCTTAGTTGGAAAAATGATAATATTGATATTTTGGTAGTGGGTAATGTATGGACTCAAACAAAATTTAATTAGTCAGAACTTTATCCATCCCGTGAAAATCAAGACAATTTTAAAGTTAACAGATTTAATTAGCCTAAAACAAATATTAAAATTTTGTCAAAATTTGAAAATTTGAAAATAGTAAAGAGGAAAAATAAATGTGACATGTAGATTAAATTAAAGTAGGTATATTGTGAAAAATAGAGAAATGGGAGAATTAGAGGAAGAAAGAGGAGAAGAGAGTGAAAAAATATGAAAAATAGAGAAATGAGAGAATTGGAAAAAGAAATAGGAGAAGGGAGTAAAAAGTGAGGGAGAGTGAAAAAGTGTGTGAGAGAGTGAAAAAGTGAAAATGTTTGAAAAAGTGAAAAGGATAAAATTGTAATTTTAGTAGTGGGTAAATGGTATAGATAGATAGTAGATTTGGAATTTTGGATGTTCAAATATGCTCCCAATCCAATTGAAACACAGTATAAATATTTCAATGAAAAATGATATTCGATATGACGTAGTCCCTCTAGTCTCATGTAAGCAAAAAAACGCCAAATCATTGGTCTAAAATATTAGCAATATATGACAATTTTAATTCTGTTAAATGTTTTTATTCCAAGAATAACCTTAATTAAATATAGTGTGCACGAGGTTTTATATAAAAATTGGGTTGATATTAATATGATTAAGAAGGGTAATGTAGAAACGGTAGTAATTATTAAATGACAATTGACCTTTTTTTACCAGGGTGTGCTTTTTTTGGTTGCTTATATACGAGACAGGAGGGAGTAATTATTTATTATTGTGTGATTCTTTAATTGTTTTCAGAGTTGTGTTCAGATTTTTTGGGGCCTTAGAAAAAAATTTCACTCTATATTCTTTACCTATAACAACATAAAAATCAAAGGTAAAAAACTTATAATTTAAATAATAATACTAATATCAATAATAATAATAATAATAATAATAATAATAATAATAATAATAATAATAATACGTGAAATAAGTAATTAAATGTTAAGAGTGATCGATTGTTTATATCTTTTAATTTTTCAGGATAATGCTCTAATATGAAAAGCGTGAAAGTACCCACTAAATCTTGTTGTTTTAAGAGGATAAATCACCTTTGAAAAACTTCACAGCCACCTAGTTGCTCATGATGAATACATTTATCGTGAATCACAAGTGGAAATCCAAGTTCCAACTGCAAACATAGTTCGGAAAAACTCCAAAAATGATGGTCTCTTATCAACACCGCATCTTATGATCGTGGCTTCTCAACTTATCCTCACGCGGCTCCAACTATGGTCGAGGAAAATCCAGAGGCTTTTACTCTCGTGGCAATAGGCCACCTCCAGTGGCTCACTATGCATCTGTCAACCCCACTAACTGGGTATTTGACACACGGGCTAATCACCATGTTGCAAACAGTCTGAATTATATGTACATTTATTTATCATATGATGGTCCTGAAGAAGTACAAATCAGTGATCCTTAAACTGCAACCCTAAACCATAAACCCATAAGATGAGATAATTACGTTTATACAATTAAGGATTCATCAGAGTCCTAAATTTTAGCCAAAGTGTATCTTTCTTTTGCGATGGAGAGAAAATAAATCTAGAACTTAAGAAACTGAGAAATATTAATAGAAAAAATAAAACAAAAAAAAACCTCACTATTTTCTTTTTCAATTTTTTAAAATAAGCCAATAGTTTTAGAATTTGGAAAACGCCAAAATGTAGCCAAAATTTTGTTTTCATAGTTTCTGAAAATGTATTATCCCTAACCGGCCTCTTCTATTTTCTTCTTAGAAATTTAAGATAAATACAAATTTTATAAAATAATAATTGTAAATATTTTTAAAAGGTGAACAAATCCTAAATTGTTGGCCATTTAAGAGAAATTCTCATTTAGAGATAGAGAATCACTATAAGAAATTCGACTTTTATCCATAAAAAAACTGTCACTCAATATCAACCGCATGTAAGTAAATATGGATTTAACACTTACCCACGGTCATCCTTCTTGTGCATTATGTACGACATATAAAAAAACACATTTTTCTGTGTTACCTATTGCTGAATAATTTTATCCACAATTTTTTAACTATAATTATATCTTTTACCTATAAATAAGAACGTTTATATATGAATGTATTTGGAGAAACATCCGCCGCCGTCACTAGAAACGTTAGTGAGGGCAGGTCTTTTTTGTCATAGTGAATTGTCGTGAACATAATATTTTTTTTGGGTGAATAGGATATGTCTTGCAACCATGTGATTTGCACTATTCATACACCCCTTGTCAGTCTTACCAATTAATTATGATGTCTTTCCATCAAATTAAGGGTATGTTTATTACGAATTAAAAGCAATCCTTAATATGCGTGAAATTAAGGGTATGTGATTTGAATAGAGAGTGACTTTTAGAGATTTTTAAGAAGATGAGAAGTTGTTTTGTGTTTGTGTAATATAATGAAAATCACTTTTCTTAAAATAATCATTCTTTATAATTTATTTTTACAAGAAGCTACTCAAAACAAATGAGATTTGAAGTAGTTTTTAGATTATTTTTAGATTCTCATTTTTTTAAAAACCGTAACAAACATATGGAAAATTTCCAAAACAGATTTTTTTATTTTAAAAGTGATTATTTTTAAAAAAAAGCTGTAACAAACTGTCTCTAAATGTTAGGTAGGAACCCATATATAACTGAATGCTATAATACCCGTTCAAAGACAAATTCTGTCTCTGTCTCTTTTTGATCTGACTATTGTAGGTTTGTCCTAAAACTTTCCGAAAAACAAAATTTGGTAGAATTGTTGGCTATAATTCCCGTTCAAGGACAACTTCTGTCTCCATCTCTTTTATCTAACTATTGTAAGTTTGTACTTTTATTTTAGTCTCTAGGGTGAAGTGTTTTAGGGAGCACTTTCAAGGGGTTCTTATTACTGTTTTGACTTTATCATTTCTTTTGCCGACAATATTGGTCTAATCCCCTCAGACTCTTTTCTGTTTTTTCTTGGTAAACCTTCTCCTGTTACTTTTTCTCTCTCGATAAGTTAACAAAGGATGCTGCTTAATTAATCACTTACCGTTCCAGAAATTGTATAGCCCCAAGAAATCCATCTGCATTCATATTATAACAAGAAAAAGACATGAAGCTAGTAAAACCAATTAGTTGATCGATGGTTAAAATCACAAAAGAAAACCAATTAATGCATATAGATTAAAGATAGAACTTACTACCCAACGATTAATGATTGCTCTACTGATGAATTGTTCATTTTCGTAAACAAATTTGGAAGCCATAATAGTGAGCAACCCTTTGTACTTGGCATCATTCACTTTGATACTCTTGTCTAAATCAACTCGTCTATCAAGATAGCCCATCACAGATAAAAACTCCGATGATGACCTTTCTGGTGTTATCATCTTTCCTGTAACACAACACATTCACATTAAAATTTATTATGACTCATAGAATGTTTGCTTCATATACAAAATTATGAGTGTGTAGGTTGGAAAATAAAGAGGAGAAAAGTGAAACTTAAAGAGTTCGAATCAATGTCAATAATATTATGTTTTACCACTAGATTATACTCTTGGGACGGTTCTCCATTGTTGCTGACTATTTGTTGGCTATTTGTTTATAAGATAATAATGGAAAATGTTTCATAGACACATAATTCTCATTATACACCCTGAGAAAGAAAGAAATAAAAGAGAGAAGAATATTTAGGGGTATGAATAGGTCGGGCCAAGCTGGACTTTGTATGGCTTGAGCCTGGTCTACATTGAAAACCTTAGGCCTAAGTCTGTGGCCTGTAATAAGCTGACTTTTGAGACACGGTCTGACCTTTTTGAAAGTCTGACAATGTCTGAAAGCCTGTTCAAAAGTCTATTTCACAATTTTTTATAGGAAAGCTTACAATCTTTAAGTGACCGTAGACTTTGTAAATAGACTAACTAGCTAATAGGTCATCATTTATTTTGCTTTTTCTTCTTTGGTTGATCTAACAAAACCGTTTAGACATGTTATTTAAATTCTATTTTATAATAATACCATTAAATATGTCAAAAATTAATGTAGATCAATATTTTAAATAAACAGAAAATGTAAGCAAATTTATTATTTAACACAAAGTAGAAAATTTAATATAATAATAGTAGTAATAAAAAAGATTATTTATATTTACTTAAATAGGCCGGTCTGATAGACCTACAAGGCTTTTTCAATAGCCTGTAGCCTGACCTTTTTCGCTGATATAGTGACTTTTTTTCTTTAATAATATTAATAATAACTTTTCCTTTTAACTATAATTTAAAAAGTCTTAAACAAATACAATTAAAAGAATATAAAATCATGTAAACAAAGTTATCTTACCATTATAATTTTTGTGATTTTAAACGCTTTTTGTGATTTTTTGTTAAAAAGTTGGATTCAGCTGGACTGGTCAGCTGATCCAGCGTGGACTTGGATAATCTCCTTCCCTATCTCTCTTCTTCTACCTCAATCGTCTCTATCTCTCTCAATTTCACCCTCTCATTATTAATTCTTATATTTTAATCATCATCTCTCTCCTCTCACCTTTATATTTTGTGATGGATCAAGAAGAAGGAGGGAAGGAAATGATACAAAGTCACCTAGCGTTTTGAGCTGGACCGAGCTTAAAAAACACAACCTAATAGACAACTAATTACTAGCCCAATCTGATTAACCCAATTTTACGTTTTAGCTCATTGGGCTGGGCTGGGCTAGACGGCGCGCCCAATTCGACAACTCTAGTTTACTCAAACAAAGAAGAAAGAGCAAAATGAATGATGAGAAAGAAATCAACCAATTATGAACCTTTTAGAAAGTTGAAGAAGAGACGAAAGAAGCCTCCATTACTCGATAAACGATTGAGCCACAACTCTAACATGCCTCCAACCATTTTCAAGAAAGGACTTGAAGCTATAAGGAGTTTCTGTGCAACAACAGAAACGAAGATAAGCCATCTCTGTCGAAACTCTTCAGCTTTAACTCCTTCTGTGCACTCAATGAATCTTCTGTTGATTAACTTTGATGAAAACAAGAGTCTCACTAGTTCCACAACACTTGCTTCTTGCGGCTTCAGTGACATGTAATCTCCATCAAATGGTTGTTTTAAGGAACCCATTGCTTCAAGAAAAGCCTTTTGCAAAAGAGGAAACGGAATTCAGATTTTGAATATTTTCATAATGCTGATTATCTCTTATATAAGGGGTAAAGTTATTAATATTAATTACTTGTACTCTGGTGTTTTGCTCTCAGTGGATCTTCCTTGACAGGTTTTGTATAGGTACATTGCAACATGCTAGAGACAGAATAATTAAGGTTAACTTATATGATGTTTGGACGTCCCATGCATGGTCATATTGTAGTAATTCGCATCTCGAGGCACGTTTGGACAAAAACTAAGTGTGTTTGGATATCTACAACTTTCAAGGTCAATTTGCACGTGGACGTAATGGACGTGCGTTTTCTCCAGGGAGATGTGAATCCAAACGCACAATTGACTCGTGTTTGGAACCACGGTATAAAATTAGTAGATGCGCGATGAAGTTAACACTACATGTGGTAGCTTCTCATATAAGTGCATTGGAATGTGGTTTTTGAGAAATCCATTGTGAGTCCAAACATTTGTTTAGTCCATCATTGTGTTTATTTTAAGTTTTGTTTTGTTCTTTTAATTATGTATTATTTGGTTTGAGTTGGTATCTTGAGTATAAAGGTTGCATTACTAATGTTTTTTTAAAAATGATCTCGTGTTAAAAAAGTATATTATATTAACGTGGTCTCTTTTCTGTTTGCAAATTATTGTAAAGAAAAATGACTACATTGGTATAACTTTTGTAATATAAGGTTTTAAAACAAAAACAAGGGACCAACTTTATATAATCTTTATACATAAAAGCCAAATTTGACGATCTAATTGTTTGACAAATTTTAGTTTTAATTTTTTTTTTAAAAAGTTTAAACATAATAATGTGAACACAAGTTAAATTATTTTTTCTAAATAAAACTCTCAAATAAACATAATCTTGTACATTACACGACTATCAGAATCAAGATAGTTTATTAGGTAATGTGTCATATAAAATAGATATATATATATATATATATATATATATATATATATATATATACATATATATATATAATAAATTTTGAATTTCCTAAAAAGTCAATATAACATTTTTATTTATAAACACACTATTTATAAATAAATAATATTTTTTAACATTTTTTGGAAAAGTATCTACTCAAATATTTTTACGTAAAACAAGTATATATTCCGTCAAAGACGAAACTAGAAAAATATATTAAGGCGGACGGAAAATAAGTATTTATGTTTTATCTTTTTTATTGACAAAATTATTTGTTACTTAAAAACTACAATATTAAATATTTTAATTTTAATAACAGTTATGAATAATATGAATTAGTGGATGTCCACGTTTAGGCTTCCACATTCCACTAAGTCCTTTTAGTAAATGGGTTGTTAATTGTTTTTCATGATTCATTATTCACTTGTCAATTTATACCCTATACACTCCCTAGTCTAAATATACACCTCGAAGAGTATAATACAAGAGCTCAATTACCCCAATACTTTTATATATATATATATATATCCACAATTTTTTTGACTGTAATTATATCTTTTACCTACTAAGAAGAACATTTATCTATGAATGTATTTAGAGAAATATCTATCACTCTCACCGGAAACATTAGTGAGGTTAGGTCATTTTGTTATAGTGAATTGTCGTGAACATAATATTTTTTGAGTTAATAGGACATGTCACGCACCATGTGATTTGCACCATTTATACACCCCTTGCACTACAAAAAAAAGAGATGGATTAGCGACGGACAGGTCGTCCGTCGCTGAAATCAAAATTAGCATCGGATTGGCTTTTGGTTGAAAATGAGGTATTTAGCGACGAAAATTGGCTAAATTAGCGACGGATTTAACATGGCGCGAAATTTGAAAATTTTGGTTCGATTTAGCGACGGATTTCCCTCGCTAAAATCCTTCGCTAATCTTTGGAAACTGTGCCACTGACCGTTGCAATTTATTTGACACGTGACCAAAGTTAGCGACAGATTTCCCTCGCTAAAATCCGTCGCTAATATTTGGAAATTGTGCCACTCTGACCGTTGCAGTTTATTTGACACGTGGCCAAAGTTAGCGACGGAATTCCCTCACTAAATCCGTCGCTAAATGTTAATTTTTTTTATAAACCCGAATTCTTTCTTTCCTCTTTCATTTCTTCCTCTCCCTCTTTCATTTCTTCCTCTTCTCCGTTTTTTCCTCTTCCTCTTCTCCGTTTTTTCCTCTTCATCTTTCATTTCTTCCTATTCCTCTTTCATTTCTTCTTACCACCACCACCATCATCTTCTCCCTTCAACACCACACCACCACCACCACACCATCCTCTTTCATTTCTTCCTCTTCCTCTTTCATTTCTTTTCCTTCTCCATTTTCCTCTTCCTCTTTCATTTCTTCTTACCACCACCACCATCATCTTCTCCCTTCAACACCACACCACCACCACCACCACACCATCCTCTTTCATTTCTTCCTCTTCCTCTTTCATTTCTTTTCCTTCTCCATTTTCCTCTTCCTCTTTCATTTCTTCCTCTTCCTCTTTCATTTCTTCTTACCACCACCATCATCTTCTCCCTTCAACACCACACCACCACCACCACACCATCCTCTTTCATTTCTTTTCCTTCTCCATTTTCGTCTTCCTCTTCCTCCTTCCTTTTTTCTTTCCACCACCACATCCTCTTCCTCCGCTAATACAGATTAAGCATAGCCTGACACGCGACAGCCATTAGCGACGGAAAACCCGTCGCTAATTTTAGCGACGGATTTTATTCCCTCGCTAGCCATTAGCGACAAGAGTTTTAGCGACGGAATTGGTCCGTCACTAATTTCGTCGCTAACAGTCATTAGCGAGGGAAAAACAGGCATTAGCGAGGGAAAAATCCGTCGCTAATGCACTGTTTTTTTTGTAGTGTTGCTATGCCAAGATCCAGGGGTAGTACTTACCAAATTAAAACGGAATGAAGGATTGTGATACCCCATGTGTTTCAAAATGAATGTCGTTTAAGGTTTTTATAAACATATTAAGAAATACGGTGATTAGAAAAAATATAGATATTTTATCAAATTATCATTATAAACTATCAGCGTCTTTTTCACTATCATTAATGTAAAGTCGAAGTAATATTTTGGAAGAAGTGTACATAGAGGATACAATTGAAAAAGAGTAATTAATATTGTATTAGAAATCGAAAATAACATTCATTTTGATACATTTTTTTTTTGTTAAAGTGACACTCATTTTGAAACTGGGGGAGTAATATACTAGTATAGAGTATAATTTTATGAACTGTATAAAACAGTGATACTTTGACTTTGAAGATTACGAGCATTCAAAGAATTAATTCTGAAGTCTTTCCATCAAATTAAATGTTCAAAGAATTAATGCTGAAGTTTTTCCATCAAATTAAATGTTAGGTAGGAACCCCAAATCTTCATGTATAAATCCTAGGGAGTCTAGGATTTATATTTCCTCTTTCCCGCCAAAATCCTGCCCTTTTTTTGGTTAATTAGTAATGTGTTTTTAGGCACTTTAAAGTCAGCAAAAAATTTTAAATGTTCAAAGATATGATGTTCGTTTCTCTATAACAGGTTTAGTCAAAAATAAAATAATAATTTCGTAACAAAAGACAATACATAAAGTGTGATGCTAAATAGTGTGTTTTTGGGTACTTTAGTGTTTGGAATAAGTTCTAACTGTTTTATATATATAGGGAACGTATATTATGAGATGACTTTTATAATGAGAGGGTGAGGAAAAAAATTAATTTAATAATAAAATACATAAAGTGTGATGTTAAACAGTGTGTTTTGGGGTACTTATAGTGTTCAGAATTTTTTTAACTATTCAAATACGCAAATATTGTTCCTCAATAGCCGGTTTGGTGAAAAAAAGTAATAATTTTATTTCACGACAAAATACGTAAAGTGCGATGCTAAACAATTTGTTTTGGGGTACTTTAGTGCTTAGAAATTTTTTTAACTACTCAAATACGCAAAATTTGTTCCTCAATAACCGGTTTGATGAAAAATAATAATTTCATTAGAAAATACGTAAAGTGTGATGCTATTTAGTGTGTTTTGAAGTACTTTAGTGTTGAAATAAGATTTTAACTATTCAAATGCGCTAAATTAATTTGTTCCCCAATAACTAGTTAATTTGGTGAAATAATGCGTGACAAATACATAAAGTGCGATGTCAAACAATGTATTTTGGGTTACATTTCAAATTTATAAATTTTGTTCCTCAATAATTTCAAAAAAGGTTAACAAAGGATGCTACTTAATTAGTTACTTACCGTTCCAGAAGCTGTATTCATATTATAACAAGAAATAAACAATAAGCTTTTTTTATCAGCGAAAAAAACAATAAGCTAGTAAAACCAAATAGTTTTTTTTTTTGACAAAAAAACCAATTAGTTGATCGATGGTCAAAATCACAAAAGAAAACCAATTAATGCATATAGATTAAAGACAGAACTTACACCCCAACGATCGGTGACTGCACTACTGATGAATTGTTCATTTTCATAAGCAAATTTGGAAGCCATCATAATGAGCAACCACCCCCTTTGTACTTGGCAATGTTGGCATCATTCACTTTGATACTCTTGTCTAAAAACTTCGATGTTGATCTTTCATGTGTTATCACCTTTCCTGTATCGTGACACATCGATTAATTAACTATTTAAGAAAATAATGAGTTGACCAAATTAACAATTTTCCCTTCTAAAATTTTTTTTGCTGAGGATAAATTAGGAAATTTATTATTATCTTATCTCATATTTTATTTTTATGGGCCCCAAATTCTCACATCATCTTTAAAATTTTTTTATCTCACATTTAAAAGTCATCTTTTTATCTCTCACTTAGGGATGGCAATGGCGGTTCTGCACATGCTAAATTATCTTGGGGCTTGAACATGAATACTCTGGGTTGAATCTAACTCTTAGCTATTATTATATTTATTTTATATATTTTAGATAATTGAATAGTTTTAGATGGCTGTATCTATTCCAATTCCAATCGTTACTCTTCGTAATTATTGTATTAGACCCTCCTTGTATTATATATAGGTATTGTTTCCAATCAATAAAAAATAAGATTTTACCTTTGTACCAATTAACATGGTATCAGAAGAAAATAGTCTCTCTTTCCCTAATTAGGAAATTAGGTTTCGTCTTCCTCAAACGGATTAGAAAATAATCTTTCTTCTCCGCACAAGATCGCACCAGCGGCGCTCTTCTCCGTCAACGGCGCTCTTATCTGCCAACGGCGATCTGATTCTTCTGGTTCGCGCACAACTTCGTGATTCTCCTGGTTCGCGGACAGCTTCGCGTTTCTCTGGTTCGCGCACTGATTTCCTAGTTCGATCGCTCCTCATCTCAGGTATTTCTCTGATTTCGGATTTCTGGACTCACAGTTTTACTGCTCGATTTTGCTTTGGCTTTGCGGTTCTCTGGAATTTTTTTTTTTGGATTACTGATATCTGGGACTGTTATTTTCTGATTGGTGCATCGTGTTTTGCCTCTGGGTTTCCTTCGCTGTTTGATTTCTCGCTGTCTGTTTTCTGGTTGTATTTGGATCTGTATTTTGAGTATTCATACAGCACTTATGACTTCGGCTTCCTCGACCATGGTGACCTCTACAGTCTCATGTTCTCAGGATTTCTCTAATCCCTATTTCATACATTCTAATGAGAATCCATCAAACAAAATTGTTACCGCTGCTCTCGACGGTTCGAACTACCACGGTTGGGCGCAAGCTATGACCATGGTGTTCGAAATGAGGAACAAGCTTGGGTTCATAGATGGCACAATTCCGAAACCCGCTGATTCTGATCCTAACTCTGCTGCCTGGAAACGTTGTAACAACTTGTTACGCTCTTGGATCAATCATGCGGTAACTCCTGAAATTGCAACGAGCGTCATATGGCTCACCAAAGCGTCTGATGTTTGGACTGCCCTGCGCAATCGCTTCTCTCAAGGTGACAACGTTAGGATTTTGCAACTGTATACTGATCCCTATTCTCTTAAGCAGGATGAGCTCTCGGTTACCAATTATTTCACCAAGATCAAGATCCTATGGGATGAGTTGTGTAACTTCAGGCCTTTAGTTTCGTGTGATTCCTCACCTACAGGTTCTTGCCGGTCCGTGCTAGCTTTACAAACATATCGTGAAACTGATAGTGTTTTGTGCTTCCTTCAAGGACTTAATGAATCTTACCATCATATCAGATCTCATATCCTCATGCTCGATCCTATGCCCACTTTAGACAAGGTTTTCTCCATCATCATACAGCAAGAAAGACATATGAACTTGGCTATACTTCCCCTCCCTACTACGGTAATGGTTGTACAAGCACAAACACCGGCTCCTGCATCTTCACCCTCACCTTCTCAGGTTCGCAGCAAAGAGACTCGAGGCCGACCTCCACAACGAGGTACTCGTTTCTGCACTCACTGCAACTGCACCAATCACACAGTGGACACTTGCTTCATCAAACATGGTTATCCTCCGGGGTTCAAGTCCAAGAGAGAGGTCAACCATGTAGACATTGAGGCTCCAGGCACCTCCGACTCCTCCCCTCTTGGTTTCACCAGAGACCAGATTCAGAGCCTTCTTACTTTGCTCCCTTCCACGTCACCTACTGCAACTGCTACGACTTCCCTTGCCAGTGCTCATCACTTTGCCACCGACTCATCTAATCCAGGTACTTCCCTTTCTTTATGGCTTGTAGATTCTGGTGCTACTGATCACATAACATCCTCCCTACATTTTTTTGCAACCTACAAAGCCATTCGACCCGTAAGTGTATCTCTCCCTAATGGTACTAAGGCTTTTTCTCACTATAGTGGTACTATATTCCTTACCCCTGACCTTGTTTTATATGATGTGTTGTATATACCTGGTTTTTCCAAAAATATCATCTCTGTTGCTAGACTTCAAGCTTCTAAATATTGCCAAGTACTGTTTGTTGACAATGAATGTTTGATACAGGAACAACCTTCTATGAGGACGATTGGAAACGCTAGGTTGGATGGCATGCTATTCTCGATGGTAATTGACTTCAAGCCCACTTCTAGCTCAGTTTCAGCCATCCACTGTACTGGCCCGGCCAACCCTGCAGTTAACATTGATCTTTGGCACCATAGACTAGAGCACCCCTCCCCCGACTGTTTTACTCTTGTACACAAACAAAATCCCAACATACCAAGATGTACTCACATTGCATGTGATGCTTGCCATCTTGCTAAACAAAAGAAATCTCCTTTTCCCTTAGAGTGTGTTTGGATGAGGCAATTTTTTAGGGTAATGTAATTTTATAGGGTAATTCAAATGTTTCAAACCAAATTAACTTGTTTGGATAATAAATGTGGAAAATTTTCAAAATGAATGGATTTTATGAGGTATTTTAGTAACACTAAATTGAGAGAATTTGAAATACCAACTAAAAGTGAAGAATTTTAAATTCCTTTCTTGCTAAAAATGTTCTATAATTTTATTTTTCACAATTATTTTCTTCAAAGAAAATTATTCTTCAAAACTCTCTCTCTCTCTCTCTCTCTCTCTCTCTCTCTCTCTCTCTCTCTCTCTCTCTCTCTCTCTCTCTCTCTCTCTCTCTCTCTCTCTCTCTCTCTCTCTCTCTCTCTCTCTCTCTCTCTCTCTCTCTCTCTCTCTCTCTCTCTCTCTCTCTCTCTCTCTCTCTCTCTCTCTCTCTCTCTCTCTCTCTCTCTCTCTCTCTCTCTCTCTCTCTCTCTCTCTCTCGTTTCCATTCATCAAGCCTGTAGTTCTATAATTACTGAAACTCATCATATAGTATACAACTAATTTAGATAGGTTTACATACTCAAACTTATCTCAAAGTATATATAATAATTTTTGTAACACGTACGCTTTCCTAAACGCTCAACAAAACCATTATTCGGATCAAGCCATCTGTTCACTCAACTGCGAATCAAGCTGAAGTCTGATAGAACAGGTGCAACAATAAATCTGAATGAACAACCTGTATATATACATGCATGGTTGCACACTCTTCAAAAGATTAAAAAAAAGTGAAAAATGAAAGTGGGATTAAGAGGAAGAGGAGAGACCAAATTAATATACTAAAAAGAAATAAATGAAGAATTTTAAAAATTATTAAAAAAATGAAGAATTTTAATTACTCTATCCAAACAAAGAATTTTAAGAATGAAGAATTTTAATTATCCTATTCAAACAAATAATTTTGAAAATGAAAGGATTTCAATTAATGCATTTGAATTGCCTAGAATTTAAAATTCTCTAAAAAATTCAAAATACCCCATCCAAACACAACCTTAAGTTCTACTGTTTCTGATAATATTTTTGACATAATACATGTTGATATATGGGGTCCTTATAGTGTCCCAT
This sequence comes from Astragalus membranaceus, assembly GCA_039519185.1. Taxonomy (NCBI): domain Eukaryota; kingdom Viridiplantae; phylum Streptophyta; class Magnoliopsida; order Fabales; family Fabaceae; genus Astragalus; species Astragalus membranaceus. The sequence goes on along the minus strand of CM076847.1, from coordinate 182,382,138 downwards.
CCATTCTTGGCAATAGATATTTTCTTACAATTGTTGATGACAAATCTCGTTTTACTTGGGTTAGACTAATGAAAACCAAAGCCCGTGCACACCTCATGAATTTTATCACCATGATACACACTCAATTTGGCATTAGTGTTAAAATTGTCAGGTCTGACAATGGTCCTGAATTCCACATACCTGACTACTACCATTCTAAAGGCATCATACACCAACGCTCTTGTACCGAAACTCCGCAACAAAACGGAGTAGTTGAGCAAAAACACCAACACATCCTAAATGTTGCCAGGTCTCTAATGTTTCAATCCAAATTGCCTCTTCCGTTTTGGAAATTTGCCATTTCCCAAGCTGTCCACATCATCAACCTTCTTCCCTCACACTCCCTAAACAGCCAAGCTCCCTTCCACATATTGCACAATATCACTCCTGACCTCTCACACCTTCGGGTGTTTGGTTCCCTATGTTATGCCACTACTCATGTTGCTCACCGGACCAAATTTCAACCTAGGGCTCGAAAATCTGTCCACATTGGCCACACCATTGGTGTAAAAGGATACCTCCTCTACGACTTAAACAACCATGAAATCTTTTACTCTAGACACATCTCAACATGAATACTCTGGGTTGAATCTAACTTTGATGCTAAATTATCTTGGGGCAATGGGGCGGTTCTGCACATGCTAAAGTCTTAGGTTTCAAAATTAATTCAACTAAAAGACTACCTTGATTAACATTGCAGTTAGAATTTTCATTGACATTTCTGGATTCTATTCTTACTCACAGGACCAACTACGTACGTTTCCATTCATGTACGACCTTGATGCGAGAAACAGACTAGGGGAGCGCTTATTAGCAAAAAGTAGGGGATAAACACTGCATGAAGTACCATAATAAGTAAGCATATGTTTGGAACAACGTCCAGAGGCCTCCAACGTGCGTTTTCCTTTTCCAACGTGATTTATCCAAAAATATTGTGTTTGGATCCAACAAAAGAGAATCGATTTTAGCCTTAAGTCAAGTTCACTTGGAGCTGAGATTTCAAGCTACTGCAGTGGAGTTAAATCGATTTTGGAATAAAGATTAGAAAAATATTGATTGTTCCCTCATTTGCCCTTGCAGTTCTACTTTCGTTTACTTCAATCTGCTGCAACATAAACCCCCGGGTAGAAGATGGAAGAAGCGATTTTATTTTTTGACAACAAGAATGGGTTTTATTATTTTGTTATTATATAAAAATAGCTGAAGAAGAGCCACGTAACACTACAAAATTGATGACAACATATAATTTTGCAAAAAAAGCTGAACAGATGGCCACGTATTACCTTTTTTTTTAATAAAATTGATTTCAGATTTATATTTAATATTTTTGTTGTTTATTTTGTTGTGACCCATTTTGGTAATTTTACTGTCAAATCTAACCCAATTTTGGTTATATTATCTAATTGTAATTTTAATTTAAATATTTAATATGCTTATTTAATATTTTTGTTGCCTATTTTATTAAATTTTAAATTTCTAATTTCAATTTTAGTTGATATCCATTTTGGTAATTTTACACTCAAAAACAATTTTGATCTAATCTATCCAAGCAAATGAATGGTGAAAATCACTTTCCGGTAAATATATCCAAACAAAAATCATGTTACATTTAACACATGTTTAACTAAAGTCAATTATACAAACTCAATTCTTATCATCGCAGAACAAACACACACTAAGTATTTGATATTAAAGAAATGAATGCACGAATTTATAGCTTTCAACTATCCGATATTTCAAACATGAAACGACTTATATTTTGAGATGAATTTTAAACGTTGATTTGATAAAATTGGAATGTGAGACTACCAATTTCAATCCAAGGACTAGGTTTGCTTTTTTCTCTTTGACGTAGGACTAGGTTTGCTTAGATGCGTGTAATTGCGTGCTTCTACTACTTCGTATTTTCTATGTAAGACCTTCTCTATTTTATATTATAAGGTATTTTTCCAATATTAAATATTACATGATTATTATTTCTCTGGATTGTATACATAGTTGTGTAAACAAGAGGCAAAAATATTCATAACTATCACAATCTATAAGATGAGGAACAAGATATACTACGGAAACAAGGTGACAACTAAAGTACCCATGAAATAAAGTTGGGTGTTGCGCCCAAAGTGTGTCAACAACGCAGTTTTGAGACTAATACAAAGCAATTTTTTAAGGTGTGGTTGCCAACAATGAGAAGAACAAGTCTGCCGAGTGGAGTTAAGAATGATAGGAAGAAAATAGCAATTGCACAAACAAGGATGAGCAAAAATCAGAAATTAAGGAATAAAAAAAGAGAATTCTAATTCAAACTATAATTAGGGTAATACTATAATTTTTAAAAACCGAGACCCATAAATGAAAATAAGAAAACAAAAAATGAGTTGTAAAATAGTGTGACATAGCAATTTATAAGTAAAACAAGTCGTCAGGGTGCTACACCCAACTTTTTCACTGGGGTACATAAGAATTTACCCTGAAACAAAATACTTGTTGCTAGTTGCCAATAGTCATAAAATAGTCAACACGATTTACTTTACTTCTGGCATAAGCAACCAAGAGTTCAAACAAATCCAAAAATTAAAGAAGCCAAACTTCTGTTATGGAGTGGACCAAGAGGTCTCATTAGTAAAACCGAGAGGTCCACTTAGCAATTGATATGGATCAGCCCAATCAATTCAGTCCATATCCACAATATACAAGCCCAACATGCTTGGACGGTTAAGATCGACTCTACCAATCCGACGATCCACAAACGGGCACGATTTCCTATAAATACAGGCATACTTTTGTTTACCGTGATTTTTAGTAAACACCGCTAGTTACACATGCGTGTTGCTTGCGAGATCAACTAGAAAATCTCAGGACATTTGTGTTAAAGTTTTTTATTTAAAATGGTTGAGGATTCTTGCGGTTTGTGTGAAAATGGTGATGACAACCGTTTACTGAAAAAAAGTTATGAAGAAATGAAAGGTGTTTTAAGAAGAAGTGTAGAAATGTAGACAAAGAAAAAGACTGAAAGCAGTAAAAGTGCAGGAATTCATAAAAGAAAGCAAGTAAAATGCAGGAATCTTTAAAGGAATGATAAAGACATTGCTGAATTTGAAATGTTTGGCACGCAGACCACATACATTGTTCACGATGACTCGTTTTTCTCTTATGCGGAAGTATGAGTATATTCAGAACTTTGTATAGAATGAGATGCGACCTTTTTTTCTGTCTACAGAACTGCTATTTATAAGAAAAAACTAGTAACTGCACAGCGGTTCTAAAAAAAAAACTTAAGCTAACTGCTGGTCAATTTGACCGAGTAACTGCTCCCCATTTCGATCACCTTGCTTTTATCTCTTTCGACTAGCACTCTTTGATTTAACTTGTCATCTGAACAACACTCAACTTCCTGTCGAATTACTGGCTTCAGCTTTCTGGATCTCGCTAAGTTACAAGCTATGCTGATTTTCCTGTATAGACCTTCTCGCTGTCGAAATGGTGGCCCTTTCTCTTGAATCTATCAAGTCAAACCTTGTTGACATAGAACTACCTATGCCTTCGACAGCGTCACTATCCCAGTCTCCGACTGAACTCCTTGGCTTCTTTCTCGTCGAGACTTTACCTTTAAACTCTTAATTTTATTAAGTATTTGGCATAGTCGAAATTGTTTTTCACAACATCTTCTCAAAGTCAAATATCAACACCTCTTTTTTAAAATGACAAGTCAACGTCATTGACTGCATTTAATTGAGTCTGTCGAAAATGCAGGCTAACAAATTACCCCCCAAAAAGCCTTTTTCGACTGAGTTATGAACGAAGATAGAAAAAAGGACTTTTTGAAGTATCTTTCGACCTCCCTGCGCTAAATCTTTATCACATCATTAAATATCTTTTCTTAGTATATGAGGGGACGTTTCTGCGCAAATCCAACTTACTGGCGTTTTTCCTTCACTGACATTGTGCCACGTGTGGTAAATAACTGTTGGGATTTTCCATGATCCCACGTCTCCCCACTACTGCCTTGGGAACCCATGTTTTCATAATTCTTTTTTAATATAATATTTGTGACAAAACGGCTATAAAAGGACACAGCTCCTCTTCACTTGTCTTTTTCAGGCACTTCATCTTCTTCCCCCTTTTTGCTTTCGCGAATCTCCATTTTCTTCTCTGCGAGTAAGCTTTCTGCTCACTTCTTCTTCTTCTTCAGTTACGCGAAGCAAGCTCTTTTATGAAAACCATCAGATTTCCTCACGACCTCTATTTTCACAGTAATGGCGTCATCCTCTAAAATTGCTTCTGGTACTGTAGCTTCTGAGAAACAAATTTTGGTATCTGAACCGGTTTTTAGCAAAGAGGAGGCTCAAATTTACCAATCTCAGGTACTAATCCCTTTTTCTGCACCATTTCAGCATGCATACTTAGGTCCTCTTCCCGGTGATGACTCAACCAAAATTAAGGAGATTTTTCCCAGTTATCACCGTTTTAGTCCTAGGATTTTTGGAGAAGGTCCACATGTAATGGATTTCATGGGTAATCCAAATAGGGCTTTTAGAGCTTCTCCGCCGGTCGAAAAGAATACACCTTATCTCGACTGGCTCAATAAAATAGAGTCGAAAAAGAGAGGCATTTGGGAGGATCAGGGAATTTTCGACCTGATTCAGTTGTCGAGATATGGGCCTAAATATCAAAGCCCAATGCTCATTGCAGCTCTACATTTTTGGGAGCTTACCACCAATAGCCTTCACTTGAAGTGTGGTATGCTCGCCCCCACTTTACTTGATGTTGCAGCTATTACGGGCTTGAAACCAATAGGAGAAGTGTTCGACCCTCTTACCACTGGTGACCAACATGAATTTGACTTCAAACGTCCCACTTTCAAAGGATACATTGAAGATCATCATGACACCACCACTGATGATGTATCTGATGAAGAGCATATCGCTTTTCTTACATTTTGGCTATCTTTCTATGTATTTTGCTCTTCTTCACTTCAAGTGGCTAAAATGTACATTCCTCTGGCTATTCAACTGCATGAATGTCGAGACATAAATTTGGCCACTCTAATCTTAGGATCTCTCTTTGATGGCCTGAAACAAGGGGTTCTTGACTTGAAGGCACTTCACCCGGGACAAAAGTACTTGGTCTCTAGACCAGTCTGGCTATTTCAGTTGTGGCTTCTAGCCACTTTTGAATCGAAACTTCAATTGTATATCCCTGACGAATATACTGATATAGTCGCAGATAGGGGTGTCGAAGGTGTGAGGCTTGCAGTTTTGAAGCCTAGAGAGATAGCAGTATCAAACCAAGACCTGTTTTCTCAATTTTTCAATATGCTTCTGAATTGCATAGATTTTACTCCTTCAATGGCACCTTTTGCTAGGAGGACTTATGGGCCTGAGTGGTTTAGAAGAGACTTTCCTTCAACTACTCCTGTCGATGAACAAGAGACAAACCAGATTTGGGAGGCCTTTTTGACTCCTAAATTTTTGTCATGCAGAATCTCTCCTGGGAAATCATCATCTTTATTTCGCGTGTATTCATATCACCCTAGCTTGTTTGCAAGACAATTTGGGTTGTGCCAACTTCGACCTAGTCCTTTCTTTAGGTCTAGAAGAGAAATGATGCTTCCTGAGAATGATGAGCAATGGGTAGAACGTCTTAACAGTTTTCCTGAGGGCCCTTTTAATTTTTCTCCCATCCTTTTTGAACCGTGCTTCTCTTGCACCACAGAATTTTCTAAGTGGTGGGAAGAGTATCTTACCAGCAAATTTACTGATGTCGAAGAAGCTACCCTTCTGTCGAAACTAATCTCTGCTTTTCCTTCTACGCAGAAGAAGATAACCAAGTCGAAAGGTACACATATTCAAGAAATTCAAGCATTTCAAAAATATTTTGAAACTGTGTATGATCCACAAAAGCTTAGTCGAACTGTTTCTCAAGCTGCGAAAACTTTGAAAGAAAAATATCTTGAAAGGATTCCAACAATGACTTTCCCTTCTTATGTAACTGACAGATATTTTTTTGCTTTAACAAACAACAAATTGAAATTTCCACCTTTGCCAACTTGTAACCTGGCTTTAGCATTTCGACCACCATTTCCACCATGGTTTATCTGTGGTTCGTTTATGGCACTTCGAAATTTCTTATCAAACAAAACAGCTGAGAAAGTAGTTTCGACTAAGCATACCTTACACACATTTGAAGGTCATCTTCATTTGGATATTCGACAAGTTCGAGTCACATCCATTATCGGAGAAGGTGATGTATAAGACTCTTAGAAAAAGTGAATTTTCTTTTGTGCGTGATTTATATTAACATTTGTTTGTCAAACATCTGTAGCTGTTGCTATTACTTCGGATTCGACAGATGAAGTTAAAGCGCCAAAGGCGAAGAAAAAAGCAGTTGATACTTCGTCGAAGAAAAACATATCTCCTCCCAAAGAGAAAAAAGTAAGTATCTATATATTTTCTCTTCGCATCATTATTGTCTGTTGACTAATTGTCTATTTACTATCATTGCAGAGTCGAAAAAGGCCTAGTATTTCTGAGGCTACCACCCCCAAAAAGATGAAGAAGGCTAGCACAACTGTCATGAGCGATTCAGAGGTCGAAACTCTTATCTTCTTGCCCATTCATATTTATCCTTTCTCTGTTGTACTCATATTTACCAGCACTATAATTTCAGTCTGAAGAAGAGTCACTGACTAGGTCAAAACCTGTCAAACTCCAAACTCCTGCGACAGAGAGAGAGAGAAGAAAACAAAGAACTCTCAAGATGTCTCTAGAATTGCCCCACGGACCACTTCTATCACAATACAACAGACACAGAGAAAGGTTGAGATTAAAGGAACAGCCAACATCGTAGCGAAGGCACCCCCAAAACAACTTAAAAAACCTGTGAGTGCACACTCTCGTGTTGAAGATACCACCTCTAAGGTAGTTGATCGAACTTATCTTTCGATTTTTCATATACATATTTTTTTTTTGTCACTCACTTACCTTTGTTATCAGGGAGATGAAATCTTAAACCTTGAACTTCAAAGAAAGCAAGTTACGCCTACCTCTACCCAATCTCCTGCAAAGACTCCAACTGCTGAGAAGGGTGTCGAAGATACTCCAATGGTCGAAACAATTGCTTCTGCTGCTGATGTTGCAAAGGAAGCTTCTGATCAAGGCCAAGAGCAGACTGATATGGACGATGATGAAGGCTATGAAGCTGGCCAAGACGAGGCCGAGGTCAGTATATCTTCTTCTCCAAGCACAAAGGAACAAGAGCGCAATGATGAAGGGAATGAAATTGATGAAGCAGGAGAGAAAAGAGAGCAAGATGACTTTCCTGGAGTAACTACTCTTCCATATTCTGTTAACTCACCACCTCACACCATCTTGAGCCCAAAGGAACTCTCAGCTTTAAAGAGTAAAAACCCTCTTGAAGCATTTAAACAAATGGTGAGTGGTTTATTTTCGACAGCGAGTAAACCTAGTGCTTCAACTGCGTCTGGTGGCGAAACCTCCAAAAGTCCTCAAGATGTCCTCATTCGAGAACTACGAACAATCCTCTTTGAGGTAGATTTGTTCAAGGCTATCGAAGAAGATCATATGCATACTTTCAGAATCAAAGCCTTGCTCCACAAGCTCAACGTTCCTGAATCTAATGAGTCTCTTATTGGCTTCATAGCCGAATTTGAGCCTTTGCTAGAACAAATTTCAAAGGATCTGTCGAAGATGAAGAGCGTTGTAATGAACAAGGAACGTGAGATTGAGCTGCGTCAAGAGGAAAGTATTGCAGTCGAGGCTTCGGAGACCCAGATTTCGACGTTAGAAATTCAAACAGCAGGTGACCGCAAAGAAGTGGCTGATTGTGAAACCCTCATTTTTGAATATCAAGAACAAATTAAGGATTTGCAGTCGAAGATTGCAGCAGCAGAGCAGAAGAAAACCTCCATTCAAAAGAAGACTTTAATTCCTTTGGAAGCTCAGCTACAATCCGAGGCAACTTCAGCAATCGAGCATTTGGAGAGGGTTCAAAAACACGATGAAGCAATTCAAAGATTAACTGCAGATGAGACTCTCCTTAAAACCAGATTGAAGTATGCTAGGACTGCCTTTGAAAGGGTTAAAAACACCTATGTAATTTGAATATTGCTTTCTGTTCTCGACACCTTATTTGTATCATAACAATATTTTTTCTGGCACTTAAATTTAAACGTGCCATGTTTATATTTCCTCTCGAACTTAATCTTGCGTTATTTTAATTTCTTGCAACATTGGCTTATATCTTTTTAAGTATTTGCCATATATACGCAAAATTCGACCATCAGCGCCTAACTCTTCGACTTCATAAGTGTAACACCCCCTTTCTACCCTTTTATTTTAATTAAGAGAATCAGAGTTCAAAAATTATTTTCGATTTCACCACGAGGGTGTCACACATACGTCAAAATAAAACCTCAAGTCTCAAATAAAATAGTACGTCGTCAAAGGTGCAATACATAGCACTCCACAATGGGGAGACCTCAAAACATTGAAAACTACGTCATAAAATCCAGCGACAACGCAGCGGAAAAGTAAATCAACCCATCAACAGTATAAAAATCTAAGTACATCAACAAAACATCAAATACATCCCCCCAGGTGCTACGTATCAGAGCATGACGACTCGACTCAAGAAGTGAAGCTAAGACCTTCACTGGGAATCACCTGCACGTTACCAACACGGGGGTAACATTCAAACAGGAAAGGGTGAGCATCATTTCAATCCATATAATAGAAAATATGATAAGTACTAATCGTAGGCTACGCACTAGAGCAATCAGCATCCAAAACACTGAATATTCACATCACAATTATCATTCACATCACTTACAATAACTCATCTCATGTCATGTAGGCATATGAAATGCAACCCACTCGCGGGCATATGCATGAGGTACCTTTTCACAAACGTCGCTTAGCCCTTAAGGCCTCATCGTCACTTAGCCACATGGGCCTCAAAAACGTCACTGGGTTTATGCATATGGGCATGAGACACTATGACATGCACCACTCACAACACACAAATACACAAATACCCAAATCATAGTCAACTATGTGACCCGTCACTTACCGGCTTGCTCACAAGAAGCACAGCACCTGTCAAATTCACAATCACACACAACGTCACTTGGCCATTTAGACCTTAACATCACTTAGCCTTTCGGGCCTCAAACGTCATTGGGTTTTCATCGTCACTTATACAATAAATATCATCAGCTCAAACAATAGCCACTGAGGGCAAAAACGTCATTTACTAGCCCCCAAGGGCAGCATCGTCATTTACACGTCATTATAATTAATATTAGCCACTAAGGGCAAAACAGTCATTTAACTAGCCACTAGGGGCATCATCGTCAAAATCATTATTTTTGACACTAAATCGTTAAAATCACTGGCCATACGCAAAAGAGAATTTCTAAAGACACCCGGAACATCTTTTCATTGTCACAGCATCGGTCACCGGAAACGGCCACTCGGGCGCCCCAGCAACTTTCAGAAATAATAAATTTTTATTTTTAACAATGGAACACACAAATAGACAACTGAAAATTCTTCACAACGCTTTTTGAATCGTTCAAAACGGATATCCGGGTCAAAAGATACAGCGAAAACAGTTTTTAGAAATATTTTGGAACATCCAGAAAACTGGCGCCATGGGCATCCAGCGCCCAGGCGCCTGGCGCCCAGCGCCTAGCAAAGTGCAACACACGCACGCACACACCCGGGCGCTCAGCGCCCAGCGCCTTGGCTCAACGCACACACACACGCGCGCGGGCGCTCAGCGCCCAGCGCTGGCACCCAGCGCCCCGCGCTCCAGACGCAACACACTGGAACTTGGCGCCCAGGAAACTGGCGCGCGCCTAGACATCTTGCGCCACACACAGACGCGGCGCCCAGCGCCCACACACTGCACAGCAACAACCAAAAACCACTATTTTTCCAGCAACTTTCAAAACACCAAAAATTGATTTTTAGCAATTTAACACACCAAAATTTTATATTTTTCAGCACTTAAAATGGCACTTAATTTAATCAAATTATAAAAATTCCTTTGGGCACTATCATCACCATCACCTTGGCGCCCTAGGCGCCTATGCACACACTCACCCAATTTGCGAAACATCAAGCATCCCAACATACCAAATCGTAATTTCATGAATACACAAGTGCCAAAATCATCAAAACACACGCATAGGTCGCATCACCTCAATGTTCAAATACCAAAAATCAATTCGCATATAGGCACACACATGTATATATATATATATATATATATGAAATCATCATCACGGACAAACCAAGAACATCAAGAAACATCAAAGAACATCAAGAAACAACATGGATCTAGTATGAACCCTAGATCTAGAACCTATCATGAGATCTATTAGATGGAAGGATAGAGCTCCCCTAACCTCGAATTAGAAGAATAGGATCTCTAGAGATGATCACGAACGGAACCACGGCAACCGGATCACGCCTCCTCTTTTCTCCTTGAAGCTTGCGACTCTTCTCTAGGGATGGCAATGGGGCGGGGCGGGGGCGGAGGGTACCCCCCCGCTCCCCGCCCCCGCCACTGTGGAGTTCCCCCGTCCCCGCGTATCCCCGCGATCCCCGCGGATCCCCACGGGGACCCCCTAAAACTTCAAAAATGGGCAAAAATGTGCAAAATTACAATAATAAATTAATCATCATCTTAACACAAAAAATAGACAAAATTCCCTATTAATCATCATCATAATAAAGTTCCAAAATTACAATATTCCCTAGTTAATCATCATCATAATAAAGTTCCAAAATTACAATATTCCCAGTTAATCATCATCATCATCATAATAATAAAGTTAATCATCCAAGTGCTTATGTCTCCAAGTGCTTAAGTCTCTACCTGCAAAATAATGACTAAATCAGCATTTCCTCACAAAAGTATCATAAAAGATTATGTATTGATCCAAAAGCATATCATACTTGAAGCCATACTTTGGATGATATCATTGCCATATGTTTGCCAAGCTCTTAAAGCCAATCTTATTTCACACACTTTTGGAAAGTAAATATTTGATGTTGGATATTGGGTACCGGAAAACAACTCAGTGACTTTAAAAAACAATACCAACTTATCACAAATATCAGTTGCCTTTTTCCAATCATCTTCATTTGGCAAACATTTATATAGAGACTCACGCTGACTTAAACGTTTAAACACTTCCTTGTAAGGTAATGCAGAAGCAAGCATTAAGTAGGTGGAGTTCCACCTAGTTTTACAATCAAGTGCAAGCTTCTTCCCATAAACTAAGTTCAATTGATGACAAGTATCTCTAAATTTTTCCTCCCTCTTTGGTGTTGCAACCCAAAAAGAAACACTATCTCTAATGTTTTCAATAGATTTAGAAATTGATGACATACCATCTTTTATCGTTTCCAGACATTGAGATTCAATCTATTCTATTTTTTCAATTAAGTTAAATTATACTAAAAAAAATCAAATCACAAATGACAGACAAAATTCACTTTAAAGAATACTTCAAATAGACACTAACAGAATAACAAAAATCCAAGTAATTCTTGTTTTTTGATTAAGATCAAGGGCTTGAAGGCATGATTAAGATCAAGTGGATGTGGGAAACTGTTGATTAAGATCTACGATTCAATGGCATGAAAATAGAATAATAGATAGAAGAAAGGAAGAACCTGAACTACGCACAGAATGAGAACAAACGCAGCAGAACAAAAATCGCACAAACGCACAGAATCGAAACGCACAAACGCAACAGAATCGCAACGCACAGAATCGAAACGCAACAGAATCGAAACGCACAAACTGTATGCAAATCGCACAAAATCGAAACGCACAGAATGAGAACAAACGCAGCAGAACAACAATCGCACAGAATCGCAACAAATCGCACAGAATGAGCACAAATCGCACAGAATGAGCACAAATCGCACAGAATCGCAACACAGAAAAATTACCTGAATGAGAAGAAGAAGAAGACGACACGACGGTAGCCGTGAAGGTGAGGGTGAGGGTGAGCCGGTGAGAGGGCGTGAGGCGGCAGAGGCGCAGCACTGAAGGTGAGGCGGAAGGCGCAGCACTAGGGTTCAATTCAACGAAGTGAAGTGTGAAGTGTGAAGTGTTATTCAGAGTCAGTGTTTGATACACTAACACTGTTTCTATTTTGAGATTTAAGGGTATTAATGGTAAAGTGCTCGGGGCGGGGACTCCGCGGGGCGGGGAGATAGGTCCCCGTCCTCGTCCCCGAAATGGCCTCGGGGGGATTTTCTCCTCCATCCCCGTCCCCGCGGGGAAAAATTCCCCGCCCGCGGGGCCCCGTTCGGGGCAATCTCCGCGGGGATCCCCACGCTATGGTGGAAATTGCCATCCCTACTCTTCTCTTCTCCTTCTCCCTCTCTACGGCGCGCCTCTCCTTGTTTTCTCTCTTTTCTCAAAATTTCGCAATTGGCCACAACAAACCCTAACCCCTAAGCACTTGTCCACTTCGCATATGCCTAGAGTCATGGGCTTGGGCTTCTCACTTAAGCCCAAGTCCATTTAGTTTGGCACCTCCACCTTCTAATACTTCCTACACATATTAATATAATTCTAATTAATTAAATTATACCCAGTAAATTAAATAAATGCCTAAATACTTAATTAAATAAATTAATTAAATATTTAGGGTGTTACAATAAGCACCGTTTGAGAACACTCGTAAAATTTTAAATGGTCCTTCCCAATTTGGAGACCATTTACCTAAAGCTCTATCTTTTTTGTCCATAGGTAAGATAACTTTCCACACTAAGTCTCCTATGGCAAAAGTTTTAGATTTAACCTTTTTGTTATAGGCTTAGCTACTCTTTCTTTTTGCCTTATGAGGATATCTAATGCAAATAACCTTTCTTCATCTAAATCAACCAATTCGTCTAAAATCATATCCCAATAATGGTCTGATGGGATCTCAAATTGCCTTTGAATTCTGGTTGACTGTAGATATATTTCGACAGGTAATACTGCATCATGGCCAAAAGTGAGCCTAAATGGAGTAGTGTTAATCGATTCTCTAGGAGAATTTCGACAAGCCCATAATGCTTGATCCAGAGTTTTGTGCCAATTCTTAGGCTTTTGCCTAATATGTTTTTTAATCAAATTAATGATAATCTTATTGGCTGCTTCGACTTGACCATTTGCTTGGGCATAGTATGGTGTCGAACTTAATAACTTAAATCCATTCTCAGAAGCAAATTCTACCATTTTTCGACCAGTAAAAACTGAACCTTGATCGGTGGTAATGGTTTCTGGAATCCCAAACCTATATAGGATGTGGTTTTGAATAAAATTCATTACTGCCTCTTGGTCTACCTTGGTTAGGGGAATGGCTTCGACCCATTTAGTAAAGTAATCGATACCCACTAATATATAACGGTGGCCTTTTGATGACGTTGGCTTAATTTCACCAATTATGTCTAAAGCCCAGCCTCTAAACGACCAAGGTTTTACTATTGAATGTAATTCACTTGCAGGTACATGTTGCACTCCTGCGTGTTTTTGACATTCTTGGCATCCTTTAGCGAAATCTATGCAATCTTTTAGCATAGTTGGCCAGTATACTCATTGTCGAAACAAAAGCCATTTCATTTTATGGCCTGCTTGGTGAGACCCACAAGCTCCAGCATGAGTATTAGATATTGCTAAGTATGCCTCATTTTCACTAAGGCATTTAAGTAAAATTCCTTCAGGAGTTTTCTTGAGCAATTCATTTCCAATAATCACGTAGCTTAATGCCCTATACTTGGTTTTTCGATTTGTTGTTCCTGTTGGATTTTCCAAGTATTCGACAATTGGTTTTCGCCAATCGTCATTTGGCATATTGTCAATGGCAAAAATTTCGCCATTTTCACTTGGAGGAAATAATAATTCTGACTTATCTGCCCCCCCAAGTTTTGGCATTGACAATTTGTCTTCAGAATAGTCTGTCGAAATTAATTTCTCCTTGATTTCTATCAATTCCCTTAGTTTTGTTGGAGAAACTTTATAACCTGAAGCAATTTGTGCCAACTCGTTTGCCTCGTGATTTTCAATTCGGGGAATATGCTTAGTATTCACATAGTCGAAACGCTTTAACAAAGTATTGGCAATAATGAAGTATACGATTAAATTCTCTTTAATGCATTTATACTCCTTAGTTAATTGCTTCACTATTAATTCAGAGTCACCTCTGATTTCGACAGCCTTTGCCCCCAGTTCTAGCAAAACTTCTAAACCTGCTATTAAGGCTTCGTATTCGGCTTCATTATTAGAGCAAAGTCCTTTGATTTTGAATTTGTACTTCGTTGGTATCTTTGCTGGGGAAATAATTAGTATTCCAATACCAGAACCATTTTTATGGCTTGACCCGTCGAAGTATAATGTCCACGGATGAATACTCATATGATTAACTGTCATTTCGACCGATGAATGGTCGACAATAAAATCAGCAACAATTTGTCCTTTGATCGCTTTCAAAGGTTGATATGTTAATGAATATTCAGAAAGAGCTAAGGCCCATTTACCAATTCGACTGTGCAATATAGGTTTCGACAGCATATGTTTAATAATATCAAAATGGGAATGAACATACACATCAACTGGCTTTATATATTGCTTTAATTTAGTACAAGAGAAATACAAACAAAGGCACAATTTCTCCATTGGATGATACCTAGTTTCAGCATCATTTAAAACTCTACTAAGGTAATATATGGCTCTTTCGACACCATTATCATCTTCTTGTGCTAACATACTACCTATTGACAGCTCTGATGCTGCTATGTACAATTTCATCACCTTATCTCTGATAGGTGGTAACAATATAGGTGGTTTAACTAGATATGCTTTAATCTCATCGAAGGCTTTCTGATGTTCTGGATCCCATTTGAACAAATCGGCCTTCTTCAGTCGAAGCAATGGCGAGAAAACTTGAGTTTTGCCACTTAGGTTTGAAATGAACCGTCTGAGGAAATTGATTTTTCCTAGTAATGACTGGAGTTCTTTCTTGGTCGAAGGAGCCTTCGTTTCCATGATTGCTTTCGCCTTGTTTTGATTAACTTCGATGCCTTTTTTATGGACCACAAACCCCAAGAAATCACCTGCACGTACACAGAAGGCACGTTTTATTGGATTCATTTTCAATCCATATTTTCTCATTCTCTCGAATGATTGTCGAAGATGGCCTATATGACCATTTTCTGTCGAAGATTTAACTACAATATCATCTATGTATACTTGCATAAAATTTTCAATAAAATCATGAAACATAGAATTCACTACCCTCTGGTATGTGGCACCAGCATTTTTTAAACCAAAAGGCATCACTACCCATTCATAAACGCCTAAGGCCCCAGGGCAACGAAATGCTGTTTTCGACACATCTTCTTCGGCAATAAAAATTTGATTATACCCTGAATATCCATCTAACATACTTAGGTATTCAAAGCCAGCTGCCGAATCAATTAGCATCTCTGCCACTGGCATGGGATATTGATCTTTAGGTGTAACATTATTTAAATCTCTGAAATCTATACAGACTCTAAGTGTTCCATTTTTCTTAATAACAGGAACAATATTAGCCAACCAATCAACATACCTGGCAGTTCTGATGAAGTTACTTTTGAGTAGTCTCTCAATTTCTTCTTTGATCTTCGACAGGATCTGCGGTGCAAATCTTCTTGGTGTTTGCTTCACTGGTTTCTTATCTGGTCGAATGGGCAGCTTCAATTCAACTACTTCTCGACGCAGTCCAGGCATTTCATTATAGTCCCAGGCGAAGCAATCCTTGTATTCTTTTAAAAGCTCTATGGTTCGATCTCTCAAACCTTTGTCGATCTTAGCACTGATGAATGTTGGCCTTTTGATGGAGCCATCTCCTAAGTCGACTTCCTCTGAAGGATCTTGAGCTTGAATCTTCTTGGTCGAACCCATTGGGTCTTTTTCAAAACCTAAAGGCCATCATAGATGCAGTCGAGCCTTTGGCCTTCGACCGTATTGTCTTCAGGGGTTTGATCAACCATCTTTTGTTGAAGTTCGGCTTCCAATGCCGCATTTTGTTTCTTCTCGGCCACGTAGGCCGTAATTCGATCCCATATGTTGGGTGTAGACATCATCAACATCTATGGACCGTCCCACCCTGTAGGCTTACACCAGCCATTTGGGTGGTCATCTTCACTCATGACTTCCCTTTCCCATATAAAGCCATGGTTAGGGTGTAGATCAAGTGAAGAAAACACATTGTCCTGTACTGTATAACCCCTTGTTGAAGGTTCACATGGCCCAATATTGGCCAGATTCTTGTCGAAAGTCTTTCTTGTAACATGATCTACCTCCGCCAGGAAGTAGCTCTGGTCTCCTTCGACATTTTCTACCAGTCCATCCTCTCTCCAGATAGACAATCTTTGGTGCAAGGTTGAAGGTACAGCACCTACACCGTGAATCCATTCTCTTCCAAGTAAGAGGTTGTAGTTAGCTCTTGTTGGAATCACCATGAATAGGGTTAGCCTCTTTACACTACCAACCACTAATTCCACTTCAATGGCCCCTAAGGAATGGCCAGTTTTGCCTTCATAGTTGGTTAAAACTATGTTATGTGGCCGCAAATCTGTATCTGATTTGCCAATCTTCGACAGCATGTTCTGCGGCATCAAATTAACTGCAGCTCCGCCGTCTATAAGGAATTTGTTTATCCCCACGTTATTAACCTTTGCCTGGATGAAGAGGGGTTTCAGATGGTACTTCATTCCACCATCAGGTCTTTCAAAAGTGGCTGTCTGCTCTTCGACGCAGCCATTGTTCATTATATAATAACATTTTGGCTTGTGCATAGCCATTTCTGTATCCAGGTCTTCTTCGACCTCATTAACCTCAGTTATCACATCATACTCAATTGGAAGAATCGAGACAACACAGATGATGTTGAGATCTGGCTCTGAATCTGAGAATTCTGAATCCATTTCATCATCTAAATTGAGGCCTTCTTCTAAGTTAAGGCCTTCTTTGATTACTGAGAGAGGGGGGTAGATTCTCTCTGTGGCAGACCTCCTAGGAATTTCCACACAAGAAGCTAACTGTTTCCCCTTTTGCAGATTTGAATTCTCCCTTTCTGCAGCAACTATCTTCATCTGGCGTTGATGTCGACGCCATTGAGTTCTTGTCATAGGGTTTTTTCCCTTGTAGTTGTTGTTATAGGCATACCTCTTTACTTCCGATGCCTTATTTTGGGTAACTGCGCTTGCACTAGGACCACCCTTCTCCATTTCTGCTGGCTTTTGCTGTTTGCCAACATTTTTTTCAGCATAGTACACTGGATAATACCCAGCATTTCTCCCACCAGAGTGAACCCATTTTCCGACAGGCGAATGAGGAGATGGGACATAAGTTCTTATCCTTTCTTGATGAGGATGCTTGTTCGAAGTCACCTTGTAGGGTATTCCTCTGTCATTGAAACTGAACTTGGGTCTCTTATCGACCCATTTTCCCTTTCTCTTGGATTGGGGAGTGAATTTTTCAAGGCTCTTGGCAGCATCCTTGTCGAATACCGCACTGCACCGTGGGCACAATATTACCTCGGTATTGTTGATTTTTCACCTGTTTAGGAAGTCAATCAGTTCCTCTTCAGCTTGTGGGTATACCACCTGCATTTGTTCATCATATTGGTCTTTGGAGACCATTTTGACCGTTGCTTCAGACATTTCAGCATTCTTCGACACATGGTTATCTTCAGTAGAGACTTGGCTAGCCTCGACAACCA
The DNA here is from genome assembly GCA_039519185.1 of Astragalus membranaceus. NCBI lineage: Eukaryota > Viridiplantae > Streptophyta > Magnoliopsida > Fabales > Fabaceae > Astragalus > Astragalus membranaceus. Next base: position 182,364,302 of record CM076847.1, on the reverse strand, counting down.
GAATGTCGACTTCAGTGTAATTTGCCTCTGCTGTTGACAGAGGGTTGCTATCAATCTGCATTGAAGGTTTTGGCTTGTCGTCAAATTTCAATCTCCCTTCATTGAGTGCCTTTTGAACCGAATCCCTGAAAAGAACACAACGAGAAGTGTTATGGCCCAAAAAATTATGATATTTGCAATACCCTCTTTTCTTTTGTTGTTCTAATGGTGGTATTTTTAGGCCTTTAGGCACTAAAATTTGGCCATCAGTAACTAACAAATCAAATATTTGGTCACACTTCGTGACGTCGAAGGTATATGTTTTCGCAATATATTTATCATTCTTTGGTTCGACAGGATTTTTTCCATCAGAAGGCCTCAATAATTTACAAGTATATGGAGGTCCAGCTTTTAATTCTGCCACATTAACCTCTTCTTCGACATCTTCGTATGATATGTCGAAATCTTGGTCATTGTCATTAGTATTGACATAAGCGACCTTTTCCTTTTTATTAAATCGATTATTTCTGGCTTTTTCATCTTTAAGCCTTTCGACTTGTCGAACTCTATCGACCAATTGGGCCATATCTCTTAGGTGTAAAGTATCTAACTTTTTCCTAATAGAGTAATCTAAACCGCCGGCAGCCATTTCGACTAACTCATGCTCAGGAATCTGGGTAAAACATCTTGCTTTGAGGAGTCTAAATCTATTGAGATAATCATCAATAGTTTCTGGCATTTTGCGTCGAACACTGGCCAATTCTTTAAGGCTAATCTTGCACTGGCCCATGTAGAATTGTTCATGGAATGCCTTTTCTAGCTGATTCCAATTAAACATGGAATGTGGGGGTAACGTAGTGAACCATGTGAAAGCATTTTTTGTTAAAGAATTTGGAAAATATTTCATTCTTAAATTCTCATTCTGCGCTATGTTACCAGCCTCAGTTAGATACCGTGCAACATGTTTGACAGTAGATTCACTGGTTTCTCCAGCAAATTTTGTGAATTTAGGAATTTTCCATCCCCTAGGCAAATCTGTTTGCATCACATATTCCGACAGGGGAGATACAAAATTGGGTCTATGTAAACCTAAGTTAAGACCATTTTGAACTAAAATTGTTTCGACAAGATTTGCTAAGTTATTTTGATTTCCAAAGTTATTTTGCTGGACTTGTCTTACTACTTCGTCAGCGTTTGGGTTTCTATTAACTAAAACCACTTCAGGGACATGCTCTTCGACAGCCATTTGTTGTTGATCAATGGGAACTGTATAGTTGGGCCTTTCGACAGGGAATTCAACGGGCCTAACGTTCTGGACTTGGGGAATTCGCTGGTTATGCACTGGTGGAGTGCCAAAGAAATCAGCAATTCGACCCATTTGGGTTGCTAACATCTGGTAACTGTCGTTTGTATTTTGAATCAAAGGATTAAAAATAGTGCCTATCTGTCGTGTTAGCATGTTAACCATATCATGATTACTGTCGTCCATTTGTTGTCTTAGTGCCAACAAAGACGATGTGGTCAAGGCAGGTTGAGCATTTCGACCACACATATTTTCCGAGGAATTATGCATAGGCGAAAAACTTGAAGCAATGTTTTCTGCATACGTAGATGCATTTGTTTGAAGTCCTATCATCATGGCTGTCGGCATTCCATATGGATAATTTCTGCCATTCATGGGAAAATTAAATGGCATATTCCCCATCATAGAATTCGCCATTAAAGGGTTGGTCGAATTTAAAACCGGTGGTACAGGAACCATCATCATATTCGACACAAGGTTAATGGTAGGAGCGATTATAGCAGTTATACCCATAACTGTCGAAGAAGGTAACGGAGCGGTTACTCCTGCTACAGTTGGAGAAGATACAGGAGCAGTTATTCCTGGGGAAGGTACAGGAGCGGTTACTCCTGAACCACTTGGAGCATTGGTATCGTTAACTGCCGCATGAGAAGATGCACTTGATGTGGAAGCGGTGTTCATGTTAGAACGAGGCATTTCTGCAACGTTTTTACCACTTCTTAAATGCATGCAAAGTAACAGATACTGGTTTTTTGTTCTTGAAACGAAACCAGAATTTTTAAATAAAGACTTCGCAACTTAGCACAAAGGTCCCACTGGGCGTGCCAATTTGTTTACCGTGATTTTTAGTAAACACCGCTAGTTACACATGCGTGTTGCTTGCGAGATCAACTAGAAAATCTCAGGACATTTGTGTTAAAGTTTTTTATTTAAAATGGTTGAGGATTCTTGCGGTTTGTGTGAAAATGGTGATGACAACCGTTTACTGAAAAAAAGTTATGAAGAAATGAAAGGTGTTTTAAGAAGAAGTGTAGAAATGTAGACAAAGAAAAAGACTGAAAGCAGTAAAAGTGCAGGAATTCATAAAAGAAAGCAAGTAAAATGCAGGAATCTTTAAAGGAATGATAAAGACATTGCTGAATTTGAAATGTTTGGCACGCAGATCACATACATTGTTCACGATGACTCGTTTTTCTCTTATGCGGAAGTATGAGTATATTCAGAACTTTGTATAGAATGAGATGCGACCTTTTTTTCTGTCTACAGAACTGCTATTTATAAGAAAAAACTAGTAACTGTACAGCGGTTCTAAAAAAAAACTTAAGCTAACTGCTGGTCAATTCGACCGAGTAACTGCTCCCCATTTCGATCACCTTGCTTTTATCTCTTTCGACTAGCACTCTTTGATTTAACTTGTCATCTGAACAACACTCAACTTCCTGTCGAATTACTGGCTTCAGCTTTCTGGATCTCGCTAAGTTACAAGCTATGCTGATTTTCCTGTATAGACCTTCTCGCTGTCGAAATGGTGGCCCTTTCTCTTGAATCTATCAAGTCAAACCTTGTTGACATATAACTACCTATGCCTTCGACAGCGTCACTATCCTAGTCTCCGACTCAACTCCTTGGCTTCTTTCTCGTCGAGACTTTACCTTTAAACTCTTAATTTTATTAAGTATTTGGCATAGTCGAAATTGTTTTTCACAACATCTTCTCAAAGTCAAATATCAACACCTCTTCTTTAAAATGACAAGTCAACGTCATTGACTGCATTTAATTGAGTCTGTCGAAAATGCAGGCTAACAACTTTTCCCTTCAAAAGGTTCACACTCTAATCCCTAGTAAATTCACTCATATATTCTCTATACTGACTTGAGCGTCGAAGTGGCTTTGCAGGTACCCCCCCGGGCTCACCCTAACCTACAGCCAGTAGCAGGAGACTTACCACCAGCAGTCACAACCAAGCTGTTCGGTGCAAAACATTGGCGACCACAGTTGGAGGTTTCTATCTCTCAAATCATCACTACTCTTTCAACTTTTCTCTTGCTACTCCATGGCTCCCAAGTGCAAACCCCGGGTTCAAAGCATTGCCGTACCTGTACCCCATCCAGAGGGTACTCCTGAAGTCAATGTCGCCAGCCTGCCTGACGAAGGTACCAGTTAGCCTACTCTGACCTCGAATGTTAACCAACTTTTGGATCTCCTGTGAAATCGCACTCAGGCTATGCTGCTACAAGAAGCTCGCCTAAGGCAGAGGCGTATGGCTTCCCTGCCTGTGCAGCCTCCACCCAGCCGGGGAACCCCTCCTCAGACGACGGTGACCACGAGGCGCCATCGGTCTCCTCCTCGAAGGCATCTCGTCCACCGCTTCCCCCGAGGCGGAGACACATGCATCGCTCTCCCCCTCGGCAGCGCAGGTATGGAGGGTCAGACTCACCTCCGAGGACCCCTCCATCCCCTCTAGATGATACTTACCAGCTTCCCGACTCCCACTCCAGGACCTCTTCACGTGCATCCCCTGATTCTCGTGGGAGGTCGAGTAACCAAGACAACCACCGCCAGAGATACCACCGGGGATCACCATCGAGGAGATCCCCCGATCGGCGTAGATATCGAAATGTGGGCTATGAAGACACATCCCCCCGCAACTCAAGGAGGGTTTTTGATGAATGACCTTTTACTTGAAGGGTGGATGAATGCCAAATCCCAAGGGCCCTGGAGAAGCTACCAGCCCTCAAGACATATGATGGAACCGGAGATCCAGACCGCCATCTGGCACACTTCTCCCTGATGATGCGCTATAGAGGCGCCCGGGAGCCTGTTCACTGTAAAATCTTCCCCCCACTCTCGAAAATGCCGCACTAGAGTGGTTTCAAGAGCTGAGGCCAAACTCCATCTCGTCATGGAGCCAGTTGGCGAGAATGTTCACGGATCGCTTTACTGCCTCCCGCTTGAAACCCAAGTCTGAAGAAGTGCTGAGGGCAGTCAGGCAGCGTGACAATGAAACGCTGAGAGAGTACATGGAGCGCTTCAATAAGGAGGCTTCATGTGTGCAAAACTTAGAAGATAAGCAAAGGTTGTTTTGGATGAAAGACGGTTTAAGAAAATGAAGTCTTTTCCAGATTGAAATAGGGATCAACAAACCCAGAAACTTGGGCGAATTCCTTCAAAAGTCCCAAAAATATATGGATTATGAAGATGACGATATGGCTTACCGTGAGGCAGCCAAGGCCGGAGACGATAGGGAGGATGCTCGAGAGGCCCGCCAGCGAAAGGAAACAGGAGGGGGACAGCGCGAGACATGCCCCCGCCGGTTCACTGAACATACCCCTCTCACTTTATCTCGGGCCAAGATCCTGGCTGAATGCGCTTACACTGAGTTCAAGAACATCAAGAAACCAGAACCCTTTGTGCTAAGGGAAGGCCAGAACCCATCAAGGAAATAGTGCCGCTATCATCGAAGCGGAGGCCATGATACCAATGGTTGCCGAGCCCTTAAAGATGATATTGAGGAAATGATTTAGAAGGGAAACTCTTGCAATATGTAAAGAAGGAAGGAGAACCAGACAGCTCGTGTAAAAGACCCCGATCCCCAGCAAAAAGATCCAGGTCCCCCAGGAAGGGTAAGGCCCCAGTTGGTGAAGGGGCCAAAGCAGTAAAAGATGATGACAATGAGTCTTCCGAGAAGGAAGACACCCGAAGATCCAAAGGAAGGCCAGTGGCCATGGTGATTCACGGAAGTAACCCTCTTGATGATTGGGGGTCGAACAAGACAATGAAAAGGAAATGGAAAGAAATATTGAGCGTTGCATCAACCTCAACCCCTAGGAAGGGACCAACCAGACCACCCTTATCTTTTGACGATAAGGACTTACTTGATGGAAAACCAAATAAGCACATCCCACTGCTCATCACTGCTATTATGGCCAATATTGAAGTGAGAAGAATCCTGGTCGACCAGGGAAGTTCCGTAGACATCATTTTTAAAGACTTGTTGCAGTTTTTGAACATCTCCCCCACTGACCTAACTCCATACCGAGGAGGGGACCTGACCGGTTTCAACGGGTCAAAAACTAAGCCACTGGGCCACTTGGAGCTGATGGTCACGTATGGAGACCCCGATGGTGAGCCACCATTGTTCAGAACTGTCAAAACAGCCTTCTTAGTCCTCCCATGCGAGTCTGTCTACCAGTGCATTATCGGGAGGCCCACCCTGGGCAAGCTGGAGGCAGTAACCTCAACCGTCCACCTGAAAATGAAATTCTACAACTTAGAGAATAAGATTGTAACCCTCCAGGCAGACCTAGGCGCGGCGCGCAGATGCTACTATAGGAGCATTAAGAACGAAAAAGAGATTGCTGAAATTAGAGACTCGGACGAAGAATCCGGGAGAGAAACAGAAGTAAATCTGACAGACTTAGATGCCAAGTATGACCCAAACAGCAAGGAAGATTCCACCCCCAGCAAAGAGCTCGAAAGGCGTTTGAAGAGGCCTGAGCCAGATGACACCTACATCTCCACCAGGTCAGGAGAAGACCCCACCAATACGGTCGAAGAAAAACCAACCATCTGCTTGAGGGAGAATGCGGACCCGTCCGGTTGGTCTGCAGCTGGCATGCCAGGGACACCACCCGAGGTGGCCAGTCACCACCTGGCTGATATGCCAGAGATCCCACCCAAGGAAGAACTCGAAATGCCAAAAAGCTGAGGGATACCACCCGAGGTACCCGGTCACCATCTGAAGTTTGCTTTAAGAACAAAACATAAGTATCAAATCAATGTAATAACGTGAAGGCACATGAATGAATAAAATTTTATTTTCATATCGCTATTTGCAATACTTACCATTAGTGGCAGAATAGAAAGTTAGGTCCTAAACACCAACAGCGGGGGACCGGGCAACTATGTAAAAGCCTAACGGTAAAAAGGGGCGGCATGAGACCGACTCTACGATTGTTTGCGCTTTCCTACAAACCGGGGCACGAGTTGATCAACTCGATTCACGAAGCGACTTTAAACGTGTCGCAACCTCTAGTGGGCGAGTTAGATTCAGACCGTGTTCTGATAAACTGCCCCCCAGAGTGAACTTTGCCACGAGGCGCGAAGCGACTTTAAACGTGTCGCAACCTCTGTTGGGCGAGTTAGATTCAGACCGTGTTCTGATAAACTGCCCCTAGAGTGAACTTTGCCACGAGGCGCGAAGCGACTTTAAACGTGTCGCAACCTCTGATGGGCGAGTTAGATTCAGACCGTGTTCTGATAAACTGCCCCTAGAGTGAACTTTGCCATGAGGCGCGAGGCGACGTTAAACGTGTCGCAACCTCTGATGGGTGAGTTAGATTCAGACCGAGTTCTGATAAACTGTCCCCAGAATTAACTTTGCCACGAGGCGACGTAAGATTATACATTCAGAGGCGCAAAGCGATGACTTGTACCCGAGGCCATCCAACACCCGACAATCATCAGGATAGAAAAACAAACCAAACAAAGGGTAAACACTGATAAATTCAAAATATGACATAGAAAGTCATCACGGAGACAGCAAGATCCCAGAAAACAAAAATTCAGCCATCCGGCAAATCAAAGAAAAAGTACATGTGAAAGCAAATAAACTGAAGAGAAATGATCAGGGGGGCAAGGACATCGAAGTCAACACTGTTGGGATGGTATCTGACGATCTTCCCATCAACAACCTCATGATCAAATCGAAAGATGCTCGACTCTAGAACGGCATCCGGATACACACACTGAACATGGCTTATCGCCTTATCATAGGTGGTGTTCTGCACCAAAAAGCCTGATTGTGACTGCTGGTAGTATGTCTCCTGCTACTGGCTGTAGGTTTGTGTGAGCTCGGCCGGGGGGGGGGGGGGGGTACCTGCAAGTCACTCCGACGCTCAAGTCAGTATAGAGAATATATGAGTGAAGGTACTAGGGATTAGAGATTGAACCTTTCTTAGGGCAAAGTTTGCTTGTATTTATAGGAAATCGTGCCCGTTTGTGGATCGTTGGATTGGTAGAGTTGATCTTGACCGTCCAAGCATGTTGGGCTCGCAAGAGGTGGATATGGGCTGAATTGATTGGGCTGATCTATACCAATTGCTGAACTCACCTCCTGGTTTTGCTGATGGGACCCCTTGGTCCACTCCAGAACAGGCGGCATGGGAAAAATCCACAACCTGGCTGGCCACCACCCGCACCTTCTCGTCGGCTTCATCTTTCAATTTCCTCACAGCATCCAACTCAGATTGGAGCTCCTCCATCCTCTTCTTGCACGCATCCCTCTCAGCATAGGCCTCCCCTCGCTCCTTCTGGTAACAGCAAGAAGATTCCATAGCCAGGCGAGCGGATTCCAAGGCCCCATGTAGATCCGTCTGAAACCGGTTCCTTTCCAAGATAAGCCGATTCTGATCTTCGCTCACCCCTACACAACACAACGGGGTTAAAAACCGCACTAACGAATAAGTCAAGAGATTCACGCCCCCTCTCAGCTCCCCACTTCGCATACAGACTCGACCCAATCTTGACCATTCGCATGGCTAGTTCAAAAGGGTTCTCCCGGAAGCGATCGCACTCAGCTCCAGAAAAGCTAATCTCGGCTTCATAATCAGAGACAGGAGGGGGATTGTAACATCCCTAATTTTTAAAGACTCGTACTATGATGCCTAAGACCGAGTAATTATTTGTGGGAATAATTGGTCGTGTCTCGGGGATTAATAGTCGAGGAAAAGTCCAAAGAAATCCTACTCTACATTTAATTGTGGCTTAGTCATAATTTAAATGAACAATTCAGCTGAAGGGTAAAATCGTCATTTCGCCTCACATCGAAGACGTATCAATTGAGTGAGCAGTTAGTCTCGACTCGAATGAGAATTAGTCGAGAAACCTATGCCGAGTGGAAAGCCATAAGATTATTGGGGTTTTAGCCTCAAAACCAAGACTTAATGGGCTAAGGGCAATTTGGTCTTTTCCACCCAATTAAAACCCTTAGCCCCTTTGAAACATAACAACTCTCATCCTCATTCCCATTTTCAGTTTGAAGTTCAGAAAATAGATTAGAGAGAGAGAGTGACCCGTGGAGAGAAGGAGAAGGAGAGGACAAGGATTCTTGGTGCATGTTGATGATCTTTGCTCCATTGAAACCACCACTTCCACTTCACCATTATCATCATTCTTATATTCCTCTACTCCTCATTCCCTAACCTTAAAAACTGAAATAAAAACCCCACTCTCACAGATTTCAGATTTCTCTTTTAGCTTCAAAGATTGAGTTGCATGTGATGGTTGGGAGCTGGATCTAGTCATCCAAGAGCTGCATTGTAACTGGAGTAGCCTTGGGTCGAGTTTGGAGCGTGATCTTGGAGCTGGCTGGGTGGTGTGTTGCGTATGGAACTCATTTTAGAAATGTGAGAACTTCAAAGCAAATTCTGGGTAAATTTGTAAGACCTACCTTCGGTAATTACGTCGTATCTCCCTGTGCACGACTCCGATGATCGTGATTCTTGTCCCTCTGGAAACTAGACACAAAGATCTTGATTTTGGGCACAAGTGTAACACCCAATTCTACCCGGTAATTTATTAGCGTAAAAATCAGGGTTTTATTTTTAACAATAAATCGGATGTCACATTTCTCAAAAACAACTCGAAATACATAGCGCTTTTAAAACGTCAACACCAAGTAATATTCAATCACGCAGCGAAAAATTCAACAAGTTTAATCATCAATAGTTATTGCAACTATGCAAGGTTCATAGCGCCAAAATCCAACAAAGGAAAACATGAATAAAAATAGTCAAGCGTTCATCCCCCCGAGTGCTACGTATCAGAGCGACGACACCGTACTAACGAAGAACTATGGTCTTCATTCGAGATCACCTACACGTTACCAACATAGGGGTAACATTCAAACAGAAGGGGTGAGATATCTAACATTTTAATAGCACATATGATAAGCAATATGCTAGAGCTACGACACTATATCTACCGCTTCACAACAACATCCAATTACAATCACCAAGAGCAATCACCAAATGTCATGAGTAAACGTATGAGATGCAACCCACACCAACGGGTATATGCATGTGGTACCATTCATCACCTTTAAAATAGCCAATAATAGTGGCATCATCACCTATATCATCATCACCTTGTTTTGAGCATAGCTCCATCACCTTTAATATAATGCATATGTATGTATGCGACACCATGATAATACACCAAACACAATCAACACCAATAACAGTCAACTTAGTGACACAACAACGCCAGTTAATATTTTGGTCATAGACCCATCACCTGTCATTTTGCCAAAAATAGGCACATCACCTGTTACATCATCACCTGTGACACCAATAAATCACAACACCAGCACCAACACCGAATAGTTTACAATATCAACACCGACACCAATTTTAGTTTACAACACCGACACCGACACCAAATAATTTACAACATCAATACCGACACCAATTTAATTTACAACACCAATTTTACAGCACCAGTGACAACACCTACCGGGGCAGCCACACAGGCGCCCAGCTACCAATAACCACAGACAGGCAGCCGACATTTAACCATTTAATCAACAGACACGCCTAAAAATTAACGACACCAGAAACAGTCCCTTTTGCCTTAAAATTAGAATATTCAGTTAGGCCTCTGAATAAGTTTTCCAAAACAATTTAGAACACCCCAATCGGATTCCCGGATCAAAAGATATTGCAAAAACAAAATTAGTACAGTGACAGCGAAACAGTGACAGCAAAACCAAACAGTGCAGGAAATGGCGCCCAGGAGCAGGGCCCCTAGCAGGGAACAGCAACACAAAAACTGGCGCCCAGGAGCAGGGCGCCTAGCACAAACACAACACAGCAGGAACTGGCGCCCAGGAGCAGGGCGCCTAGCACAGGCAGCAACACAACAGACAACACTGGGCGCCTAGGGCGCCACTTTCAGCAACACAGCACTTAGACAAGCACAGGGCGCCAAGGGCGCCAGAATCAGCAACCTAGACATCACTGGGCGCCTAGGGCGCCAGATTCAGCAACCAAAACCGCAACAACACAGGACACAACATGGCGCCCAGGAGCAGGGCGCCGTTTCCAGCAACAACGCAACACCAAACATGGCGCCCAGGCACAGGGTGCCGTTTTCAGCACAGCAACAAAACACAACCATGGCGCCCAGGCACAGGGCGCCTAAATCAGCAACACAATTTTTTTTTGATTTCCACCATGATCAATCACCAACACCAATTCATAGAACCATGAACACATATCAAAATCACCAAACAATCATTAAACAATCATCAAACAAACATCAAGGCATACCTAGAGCCTAGCTCCCACATAACACCCATCATACACCCTATTAAAATGGTAGAACCCACCCTTACCTTAGATTTGCCGAAGACGAGACTCTCTTGACCGTAGACGCCAAAGAACCACAGCAACAGAGCTCCTCTCCTTTTCCTCTCCTTGTGCGCCGCGCCCTCTTCTCTCTTCGCACTCCTCTCATCTTTTTTTCTAAAAAATTCGCTAATGATCAAAACCCTAGCCTAGGCGCTTCACCTATGCGCCTAGCTAGTGGGCCCTTGGATCACGGGCTTTTCTCCACAGCTTAGCCCAATTCCTAATCAACACGCCCTAAGTTAATTAAAACACCATTTTAATATTTTAATACGACTACACCAATAACATACCTAAATATTTAATTAAAATAAATAATTAAATATTTGGGCGTTACAACTCTCCCCGACTTAGAATATTTTCGCCCTCGAAAATTTACCTGATTCAAACAGCTCGGGATAGGATTCCCGCATCTTACTCTCCAGCTCCCACGTCATGCTCTCGCCGGCAGCTCCAAGCCAGACTACTTTCACCAATGCAATCTCCTTGCCTCTTAGAACCTTCACCTCTTGACCTTCGATTCGTACAGGCACCGTCTCCACCGTGAGATTATCCCGTACTTGCACATCATCCTTGCTAACTACATGAGATGGATCTGAAATATACTTCCGAAGTTGCGACACATGAAACACATCATGCAAATTCGAAAGATTAGGCGGTAAGGCCACCCTATAGCAACATTCCCCACTCTTTCCGAAATCTGATACGGACCAATAAAACGAGGAGTGAGCTTCTTAGCTTTCAAAGCTCGACCAACACCAGTCACCTGAGTGACTCTCAAAAACACATGCTCACCAGCTTGAAATTCCAAATCCTTCCTCCGCTTGTCATGATAACTCTTCTGTCTACTCTGTGAAGCTCTCATCTTTTCCCGAATCAACTTCACCTTCTCTGTAGTCTCTCGAAGAATTTCATGTCCAAGTACTACACTCTCCCCCGATTCATACCAACATACCGGAGTCCTACATCTCCGACCATACAATGCTTCAAAAGGAGCCATCCCGATACTAGAATGGTAACTGTTATTATAAGTGAATTCCACCAATGATAGATAGTTATCCCACGAACCCCCTTGCTCAAGAACACAAGCTCTCAACAAATCCTCCAATGACTGAATAGTCCTCTCCGTCTGACCATCGGTTTGAGGGTGATACGCCGAACTCATCCACAACTTAGAACCCAACTCTTTATGCAAACTCTTCCAAAAATCAGAAGTGAACCTCGGATCTCTACCCGAAACAATACACATAGGGACACCATGCAGCTTCACAATCTCTCGGACATAAATCTCTGCTAACCTCGATATTGGATATGTGATACTAATAGGAAGAAAATGAGCAGACTTCGTCAGCCTGTCAACAATCACCAAAATAGCATCATTCCCCCTCGCGGTATTAGGCAATCCCGTCACAAAATCCATCGAAATACTATCCCATTTCCACTCTGGAACTTCCAACGGTTGCATCAACCCTGCAGGCTTCTGATGTTCAACTTTCGACTTCTGACAAGTCAAACATGCATACACAAACTGCGCTACATCACGCTTCATTCCCTGCCACCAAAACAATTTCTTCAAATCTTGATACATCTTAGTAGCCCCCGGATGAATACTCAACTTACTCTTATGCCCCTCTTCAAGAATTGCTTTCCTCAGCTATGCATCGTCCGGAACACAAATCCTATTACGGAACCTCAACACACCCTGCGTATCCAACTTGAAATCAGCATTCTCAGACTGATCGATCCCAGCCATTGAATCCACCAATTTAACATCCAACTTCTGGGCTTTTCTGATACTGTCCAGAAAATCATTATTAATCTTCAACATGCCCAACTTAACACTCTGAGGTGTCACTTCGCAGACCATACTCATATCTCTGAACTGTTCAATTAGCTCTAACTCCTTAGCCATCATTGCCGACATGTGCAAGGTCTTTTGACTTAAAGCATCAGCCACAACATTGACCTTTCCCGGATGATAGTTCAAGCCGAAATCATAATCCTTCAACAATTCTAACCACCGACGTTGCCTCATGTTCAATTCCTTCTGACGAACAGATACTTCAAACTCTTATGGTCACTGAATACCTCAAATCTAGAACCATACAGATAATGCCTCCAAATCTTCAGCACAAAGACCACTGCAGCTAGTTCTAAGTCATGCGTAGGATAATTCTTCTCGTGAACCCTTAACTGCCTTGACGCATAAGCAACTACCTTCCCATTCTGCATGAGCACACCCCCTAAACCCATATTAGAAGCATCACAATACACCACAAAAGGTCCTCCCGGATTGGGTAACGTTAAAATAGGAGACGTCGTCAATCTCTTCTTCAATTCTATGAAATTCTCTTCACAACGAGCATCCCATACAAAAGCTTTACCCTTACAAGTCAACTGAGTCAACGGAAGAGCTAACTTGGAAAAACCTTCGATGAACCTCCTATAATAACCAGCCAACCCCAAAAAGCTTCTAATCTCAGTAGCCGACTTCGGACTTTCCCATTGCAACACAACATCAACCTTAGACGGATCCACCGCAATGTCACCACCCGAAATGATGTGACCCAGAAAACTCACCTCTCTCAACCAGAACTCACACTTCGACAACTTTGCATACAGCTTCTTCTCTTTTAGGACCTCCAACATTAATCGCAAATGCTCCGCATGCTCTTCTTCTGACTTAGAGTAAATCAGGATGTCGTCAATGAACACCACCACGAACCGATCCAAGTAAGTATGAAAGATGCGATTCATATATTCCATAAATACTCCCGGCGCGTTAGTAACACCGAAAGGCATCACAGAATACTCATAATGACCATAACGCGTCCTGAAAGCCGTCTTCTGAATATCCCCGTCTTTCACCTTAATCTGATGATAACCCGATCGCAGATCAATCTTACTGAACACTTGAGCACCCACCAACTGATCCATCAAATCATCTATCCTTGGAAGTGGATACTTGTTCTTAATTGTCACCTTATTCAACTGCCGATAATCCACACAGAGTCTCATACTACCATCCTTCTTCTTCACTAACAACACAGGAGCTCCCCACGACGACACACTTGGTCTCACAAACTTCTTTTCGAGCAAATCCTCAAGTTGCTTCTTCAACTCAGATAATTCAGATGCTGACATCCTGTACGGTGCCATAGAAACAGGTCTGGTACCAGGTACAAGATCAATAGAGAATTCAACTTCCCTCTCTGGCGGCACACTTGGAATCTGATCAGGGAAAACATCAGGAAACTCGCGCACCACCCGCAACTCTTCAATGATAGCTTGATTCTCAACAGACAATGATGCCATCAGTTAGAATAACTGAACTCCTTCCTTCAACAACTTCCGCAACTGGCTAGCAGATAACAGACCAGACTCTTCTCCTCCAAAACTCATCGACTTACTACGACAATTAATATGGACATGGTTATGCTCTAACCAGTTCATACCCAAGATTACATCCAATCCGCTCAACGGCAAACAAACAAAATCCACAACAAAGTCTCTATCGAAGATCGACAAGGGACACTGAGAACACACTAGAGAAGTAGTCACCGACCCCTTAGCTGGAGTGTCGACAACCATCTCTCCGTTCATAGCAGACAATACAAGACCCAATCTCTTACAACAATCAGCAGCAATAAAGCAATGAGTAGCACCAGTATCAACAATAGATTTCAGAGGAGTATCATTAATGAAGCACGTACCTCTAATAAGTCCATCATCTTCGGTAGGCTCTTCTCCTGCCAACGCGAACACTTTTCCACTGGACCTTTCTTTCTTCGGCTTCGGACACTGAGTACTAATGTGCCCTCCTTCACCACAGTTGTAGCAGACCACCTCCTTACGCTCACACTCAGCCACCACATGACCCTCCTTACCACAACGGTAACACTTCTTCACTTCAGCCTTGCACGCAAAACTCTTGTGACCAGCCTTGCCACATTTGAAGCACACAATACCAGCAGGAGCATCTCCCCCACTAGTCCTCTTGCCAGCAGCAGCTTTCTGTTTACCTTTACCAGCAGGAACCTCATACGGCTTACCACGACTTTGAAACTTGCTCCTCTTATCACTCATAATCTTGTAGTGAGCATTGTTGTCCTCTTCATAGATTCTGCAGCTGTCAATCAAGTCGGAGAAAACACGGATCTTTTGATAACCAATTGCTTTCTTGATCTCAGGTCGCAGCCCATTCTCAAACTTAATGCACTTGGAAAACTCAGCAGTAGCCTCACTATAATGCGGATAAAACTTTGCCAACTCTACGACTTAGCAGCGTACTCAGTCACGGACAGATTCCCTTGCTTCAGCTCAAGGAACTCAATTTCTTTCTTACCTCGGACATCCTCCGGATAATATTTTCTCATAAACTCCCTGCGAACACAGCCCAAGCGATCTCTTCGTTTGCAGTCTCCAATCTCTGCCTAGCCTCTAACCACCAGTCATCAGCCTCCTCTGCCAGCATATGGGTACCATAACGAACCTTCTGCGCTGGAGTGCAGTCCATCACACGAAAGATCCATCTCTTTCAGCCACGCCAAAGCCCCATCGGGATCATACTTGCCCTTGAATGTAGGCAGATTCTCTCTCTGAAAGGTCGCCAAACTCCGAGACCCAGCATTCTCACCAGCATTCTGCTGACCCTCCACGGCCTGAGCCATAGCAGCGAACGCAGTAGCAATAGCAGCATCGTTCCTCCCAGCCATTTTCAACTAATCACTACAACAAAAGCAACAGTTAGAACTAATTGACAATACTTGATCGTCAATGACACAGT
The DNA here is from genome assembly GCA_039519185.1 of Astragalus membranaceus. Lineage (NCBI taxonomy): Eukaryota > Viridiplantae > Streptophyta > Magnoliopsida > Fabales > Fabaceae > Astragalus > Astragalus membranaceus. The sequence goes on along the minus strand of CM076847.1, from coordinate 182,348,827 downwards.
AACTGGACAACTTGGCCGGACAGACCGAAACTGCTCTGATACCACTAATGTAACACCCAATTCTACCCGGTAATTTATTAACGTAAAAATCAGGGTTTTATTTTTAACAATAAATCGGATGTCACATTTCTCAAAAACAACTCGAAATACATAGCGCTTTTAAAACGTCAACACCAAGTAATATTCAATCACGCAGCGAAAAATTCAACAAGTTTAATCATCAATAGTTATTGCAACTGTGCAAGGTTCATAGCGCCAAAATCCGACAAAGGAAAACATGAATAAAAATAGCCAAGCGTTCATCCCCCCGAGTGCTACGTATTAGAGCGACGACACCGTACTAACGAAGAACTATGGTCTTCATTCGAGATCACCTGCACGTTACCAACATAGGGGTAACATTCAAACAGAAGGGGTGAGATATCTAACATTTTAATAGCACATATGATAAGCAATATGCTAGAGCTAGACACTATATCTACCGCTTCACAACAACATCCAATTACAATCACCAAGAGCAATCACCAAATGTCATGAGTAAACGTATGGGATGCAACCCACACCAACGGGTATATGCATGTGGTACCATTCATCACCTTTAAAATAGCCAACAATAGTGGCATCATCACCTATATCATCATCACCTTGTTTTGAGCATAGCTCCATCACCTTTAATATAATGCATATGTATGTATGCGACACCATGATAATACACCAAACACAATCAACACCAATAACAGTCAACTTAGTGACACAACAACGCCAGTTAATATTTTGGTCATAGACCCATCACCTGTCATTTTGCCAAAAATAGGCACATCACCTGTTACATCATCACCCGTGACACAAATAAATCACAACACCAGCACCAACACCGAATAGTTTACAATATCAACACCGACACCAATTTTAGTTTACAACACCAACACCGACACCAAATAATTTACAACATCAATACCGACACCAATTTAATTTACAACACCAATTTTACAGCACCAGTGACAACACAAATTACCACACCTAGGACAACACCTACCGGGGCAGCCACACAGGCGCCTAGCTACCAATAACCACAGACAGACAGCCGACATTTAACCATTTAATCAACAGACACGCCTAAAAATTAATGACACCAGAAACAGTCCCATTTGCCTTAAAATTAGAATATTCAGTTAGGCCTCTGAATAAGTTTTCCAAAACATTTTAGAACACCCCAATCGGATTTCCAGATCAAAAGATATTGCAAAAACAAAATTAGTACAGTGACAGCGAAACAATGACAGCAAAACCAAACAGTGCAGGAAATGGCGCCCAGGAGCAGGGCCCCTAGCAGGGAACAGCAACACAGAAACTGGCGCCCAGGAGCAGGGCGCCTAGCACAAACGCAACACAGCAGGAACTGGCACCCAGGAGCAGGGCGCCTAGCACATGCAGCAACACAACAGGCAACACTGGGCGCCTAGGGCGCCACTTTCAGCAACACAACACTTAGACAAGCACAGGGCGCCAAGGGCGCCAGAATCAGCAACCTAGACATCACTGGGCGCCTAGGGCGCCAGATTCAGCAACCAAAACTGCAACAACACAGGACACAACATGGCGCCCAGGAGCAGGGCGCCGTTTCCAGCAACAACGCAACACCAAACATGGCGCCCAGGCACAGGGCGCCGTTTTCAGCACAGCAACAAAACACAACCATGGCGCCCAGGCACAGGGCGCCTAAATCAGCAACACAATTTTTTTTGATTTCCACCATGATCAATCACCAACACCAATTCATACAACCATGAACACATATCAAAATCACCAAACAATCATCAAACAAACATCAAGGCATACCTAGAGCCTAGCTCCCACATAACACCCATCATACACCCTATTAAAATGGTAGAACCCACCCTTACCTTAGATTTGCCGAAGACGAGACTCTCTTGACCGTAGACGCCAAAGAACCGCAGCAACAGAGCTCCTCTCCTTTTCCTCTCCTTGTGCGTCGCGCCCTCTTCTCTCTTCGCACTCCTCTCCTCTTTTTTTTTCTAAAAAATTCGCTAATGATCAAAACCCTAGCCTAGGCGCTTCACCTATGCGCCTAGCTAGTGGGCCCTTGGATCACGGGCTTTTCTCCACAGCTTAGCCCAATTCCTAATCAACACGCCCTAAGTTAATTAAAACACCATTTTAATATTTTAATACGACTACCCCAATAACATACCTAAATATTTAATTAAAATAAATAATTAAATATTTGGGCGTTACAACTCTCCCCCACTTAGAATATTTTCGCCCTCGAAAATTTACCTGATTCAAACAGCTCGGGATAGGATTCCCGCATCTTACTCTCCAGCTCCCACGTCATGCTCTCGCCGGCAGCTCCAAGCCAGACTACTTTCACCAATGCGATCTCCTTGCCTCTTAGAACCTTCACCTCTTGACCTTCGATTCGTACAGGCACCGTCTCCACCGTGAGATTATCCCGTACTTGCACATCATCCATGCTAACTACATGAGATGGATCTGAAACCACCACTTCCACTTCACCATTATCATCATTCTTATATTCCTCTACTCCTCATTCCCTAACCTTAAAAACTGAAATAAAAACCCCACTCTTACAGATTTCAGATTTCTCTTTTAGCTTCAAAGATTGAGTTGCATGTGATGGTTGGGAGCTGGATCTAGTCATCCAAGAGCTGCATTGTAACTGGAGTAGCCTTGGGTCGAGTTTGGAGCGTGATCTTGGAGCTGGCTGGGTAGTGTGTTGCGTATGGAACTCATTTTAGAAATGTGAGAACTTCAAAGCAAATTCTGGGTAAATCTGTAAGACCTACCTTCGGTAATTACGTCGTATCTCCCTGTGCACGACTCTGATGATCGTGATTCTTGTCCCTCTGGAAACTAGACACAAAGATCTTCATTTTGGGCACAATAACCGCCTGATTTCATTGAGAAATGAGAGAGATATCATGCTCTCAACTTTCGGATTAAGAATCAGCCACTGTTCCGTAGCAGTCCTCTTGTTTTGTTGATATCTCCCAAAATACTGGATGCATGCATGTGAATCTTTGACCATCAGAAAGTAGACAAGATTAGCTTCACAATGAGCACAGGTTTGGATAGTTTAGGTTACGAATTGATCCAGTTATGCCTATTGCAAAGCTGTACTTTAATACTGGAAAAACAGAAGTAGAGCTGGGAATGTTGCTTTGTCGGATTCGGGGTCGAGTCGTCAAAGTGTCGAGAAACACCAATTCCATTTACCGGAAGGAAGTCAGTAGCAAGAGGAACGTTGGTTGCTGAGTTCTGTCACGGAGGCATTCGGAGCGTGTTCGTGATTACGGGGATTGTTCGAGTGGTTAACGGTTCGATTGTTCGAGCGAGGACGTGACTTCTCGGCAATTCCGTGATTTTCATCACGCTGGTGAGTTCTACTCACGATTAGGGAAAAATATGTTTTTCTAATGTTGTGTCACATTTGGTTTATCGGCGAAAAACTGATTTCGAAAGATTTTCGAGTCGAAAACCGTTTTTGAGAAAAATAGCGTTTTACGGTTTTTATCGAGATATTGAGCAATCTATGAATTTTTGATTTAATCGCTTTCACTGGAATATGGACTGAAATGTTGGTTATAATATCTAATTTTGAGTCTCGATGGTTAGGAAATGTCTCGGGGTCGAATAGAAAGCGAAACGGTACAAACGGGCTTTCGAAAGGCTGTTTTCAGCCAATTCTGGTTCCCATCGCGTCGCGGCCCGTGGCCATCGCGTCGCGACCTCACTTATTTTTGCAATGCAAATGTTTCTGTCTATTTTCGCGTCGCGACGGATTCTGTTCGCGTCGCGACGGTTTGCAGTTTTCACTAAAAAGTTCCCGAACTTCTTTTTGCAATAACTTTTGATCCGGGAATCCGATTGAGGTGTTCTCGGATGCGTTGGAAAGCTTATTCAAAGACCTAACTATATATAAAACTTTGAAATTGGAATTCATACTGTTTTTTAAAGTCAAAGCTGTTTTCAAAACCGAAACTTAGACCGCGTGTGAGATCACGTTTTTGACATAACAAACCGGATCGTGGATCCCTCTCGACGCTATGAATATAACGCCGGATGTCTAACTTTGAATTCATCTAAACGGGTTATAGATCGATATGGATATAAATTATCTAAAAGCTTATGTGATTGATCCTTTGGTGATCGAAAAGATATAAATTATCTAACTCTCGAGATTTGATATGTATTGTCATATGTATCGCGTTGGGTGACGACCCGACAAGTAGCATACTAGGAAGGGAAGTCATGAGCCCTCACCCTAGGCCCTGTATGTGTTTTGGCGTGGTCAATTCACGGGTTACCGGAATTAGCAGTTGTTGCAGTTGGTTTGTGCTAAGTATAACACACGATTATCGGGATTAGCAGTTGTTGCAGTCGGTTTGTGCTAAGTTAAAGATGAGATTCGCATTACCGGGATTAGCAGTCGTTGTGCGGCCGGTTAATGCTAAATTAAATTCACGATTCGCCGGGATTAGCAGTCGTTGTGCGGTCGGCATTTCGATTAATAAATGGACATTGTTATGTCAACTTTATTTGTAACGGTTTAATAATTGGACCGAGTGTTAGTGAGGGGGCACGGTAGGACTCACTGAGACAAGTTGTCTCACCCAATCCATATTTGTTGTTTTTACAGAGAACAGGAAGTAAGGACAGCAGGCGGCATGGTTAGTTGCCGAGTTCGAGGAGAAGCTTGAAGACTGATTCGTTTAAAGTTGTTCATGTTCTGCTGTAGTCGTCTCTGTATTCGGTCTTATGACTCGAAATTGTATAGTGTTATATTTATAGTTTCCGCTGTTTCTTGTAAAGATGTATATCTAAACAGGAATTTTTATACTCTGATTTATACCAAATTGTATATTTAGGTATTTCTTTGTTAAAGAAATACCTGGGTGTTACATTTGGTATCAGAGCGGTTCGGCCTTGTCGGACGTAGTGAGCTTCGGGTCGAGAGTATAGGATCGAGTCAGCTAGGGACTTAGACAATTATATGTCAGACCTTTTTAGTATATTATATGACGTATTGAGTCAGGATCCACTCAATATTTCATGTAAGTTACTGAAAACTATGACAGATAGTTGCCTCAGCACCGAAAATGTCTGAAACCCTACACAATAGGATTCTCAGCCTTCTCGTTTCATCAGAGCGCGTAGCAGCAGCAGAGGGCTACATATGACCTTTGGAAACAATGATGGACATCCACGATGGTTCGAGGAAACTGTGGGCGACTGTTCAGTACGTGAATCGGATGCGGCTAGTGTGTCGCGGCATGGAACGTCGTAAATCGTATCGAGCGTACGAATTAAGCGAAGCCATTGGGCAGTAGCAACGTCAGTGTACTGAAAGCTATCAGATTAGTTAAGACCCGAAACCTTGACCTTTGTCTAGTCAGCCTATCAATTATCCAAGTAGTATTTCACCGTAAATCTTACCTTCTGGTGTAAGTAACTCGGCCAGTTTAGGTAGCAGTTAAGGAAGTCCTTATCGGTTAATCCCAAGTATAAATCCTGATTCTTCTTCTTCCGAGTCACAATGTGACAGATGATAAAGCTAACTGAGTAAAGATACTCCGTTGCCAGTATTGACTAGCAGAGTCATAATGTGCCGATCAGGTTAAGTCCCGATCAGGGATTACGATTCAAATCCTTCAACGCGGATTAGTATGTGGAATCAGTAGGAGTGACCGTATTTCAATCCGCTACTGGAAGCATTCCGATCACGGTCTGTGAGAAATTCTCGTTAGTCTTCCGACCCAATTGTTCGTAACTTCTTCTCCGGAACTCCGATTTTTATGTTCCGAGAGGCGTTGGAAAGCTATCGAAAATATCTACACCGATGAATGGGTTGTGAACCGTATCTGCAATTGTATTGTGAAGTATACTTTTGGTTTAAACCTGAACCGTAAACTCTGAGCATTCGTGGAATGTGAACCTCCCTGTTGTACGGGAAATTGGAAAAAGGAATTCTAATCAGTCAGTTTAGACTCTTAGACACCAGTTCAGAATGGTGTTTACTGTAAGTTTTTCCAAGAAACCTACTTCCAGTAATTGCCATTAGTAGTGATGGCCATTCAACCATTAGAAGTGATTCCGAAATCTTAATCTCTAAGACCCCAACTAACTGGTTGGAAAAACGAGGAGCTTAAAGTCACCTACATGGCGAACATGATGTTGTCATGGGAGTAGAACCCGTCCTGAAGCTATATTGATTAATGTAATGTAATAATTATGTCTGGATAGTCGCGGAAGTTCGGAAAGAAGCTGGGCCAAGGAAAATTCTAAATGATAAATTCAACGAATCAATACGAAGACACTTATGGTGTGCTCGTGTGATTCCCCAAATAACTTTTGTTTTCAAAAATTCCCTGGTGCCACCGCAATTTCAATTTCGTGACTAATCCGAGAATAATTGCTACGCTGAAGTTAATCGAGAAACCAAGGATTGCCTAGGATGACTCTAAATCTCATCTTCGAAAGAAAACCTTATGGCATTCTCGTAGGGTTCCTAATATCGAAATTCGCGTCTCCTTAGGATCTGAGTGATCAAGATCTATGAAAGATAGGTATCGAAATGCAAAACCTAGTTAATCTAGAAAGACAACTGTGGTGGGATAAGTCGTTGACTTAGACAATCCTGAAAGAACCATATCCTGTATAAGGGCACCGAACTGTAGGTTTGAGTTCTGAAGACAGAGTCATAATGGTCGAAAGACACACCCTTATCATTGGTTTGGGTTAGCTAAAACATCGGTTGTACCGGTGACTACCTGAAATGCTAGAAATGTTTCTAAGATGACCAAAGATGTGAGTTACTCAAACGTTTGCTCGGAAACAATGGAAGGCTAGGTAACACGTGGATATAATTGCTAGTTGGAGAGGTGTCAAGCCATGTTAGGGAAATCATCTTTCGGCAGTTCTAGTGCTCAAGCTTCCGCTACTGAAATGGAACTCCAATCGTCAATCTTGAATTCGTTAAAATCAACAGTAAGTTGTTGTGACTTGAATCCGTCGGATGGGTCAAGGCTAGTTCTCTATTCTATTAACCTATGGTTAGACGTCGATGTAGCGACCGAAAAATCCGGGTGAGGATTCCTCGAAGGTTCAAAGATGAAGCCGCCACCAAAGTTTAGTTTAAGGGCAAATATTGGAAAATCCCTTTTGGAATGGATAAGGGTCCTTGAGACCATATTAGGGTTCGGGAGTCTGTTATGCGTGGGGAAGGTATTAGCACCCCATGACATCCTTCCTAATGAAGGTTACCTGCTAACTAGTTGTAGGAGAGAATATTAATTTTGAAAATGTTTATTTTTACCCTTTTATTGTGAATTAAAGGAAAATAAGAGAAAGAAAAGACTTGATGTTTTTTGAATTGAAGAAGAGAATTGTTTAAGGAAAGACTAAAATAGGTTTTTTATTAATGCAATTGACAGATGTGGGCCCCCATCTGCTCCTACGTATCTCCTGGTAGAGAATCAAATCACACGTAGTTCTTGGGTAGAAAATGTTTGTTGGTTGATGTTTTTTAATATAGGGATTTTAGGACTCCTGAGTGATCAGTTCATTCGTCCCAAAATGATGACTAACCCGTCTGTACAGTCGGCTTAATCCCCTATTTTGTAAAAATGGAGTTTTTGGAGTTTGGAAAATGATTTGAAGTGTGTTGGTTTGATTTTATTGGAATAGGGGTTTTAGGATTCCTGAGCCGTACGGTTCATTTATCCTAGAACGCTGACCAACCCGTCTGTACAGTCGGCTTAGTCCCCTAATTTGAGAATTTGATTTGTGGGAAGAAACGTGTTTGTGTTTATTTTAATTTAGAAATTTGTTTGTTTTAAATAGGGATTTTAGGCCATGATCCGTAACGGTTCATTAGTGACCTAAAAAGCAGACTAACCCGACTGTACAGTCGACTTAGTCCCCTATTTATATTTTTGGAAAAAGAAATATTCATATATTTATTTTTATAGTTTTTTTTTTGTAAAAGAAATTGCTTTGAAAAGAAATAAATAAAAAAACAAAAAGTGGCTGCATTAACAAAACAGGGGTGCAGTTAGAGCAGACGGCTGTATTATTAAACTGGGGTGTGGAAAGTAGCAGGGGTGTTGTATCATTAAACAGGGGGGTGTGACTACCAGTAGCCCACGTTTTGGTTCCTGGGCTTTGGGCTGAAAGGAGCTGTATTGTTTAAAAAAGGGGGTACGCAAATAAACCTGATTATTAAGTTTTTTAATTTAAAATAAAAATAGAAAATAGGGATAGTATATAAATGGAAATTAAAGGTTTCAGCAAACCCTAATCTCATTCTTTCCACTACTCACGGCGCCGCATCATCAAAAATGGAGAGAGAGGGAAGCTCGCGAAATTCGCGGCCAAGAGAGAGAAAGGAAATTTCGGAGAGAGAGAGGCAGAAACGAAGGGGAAGGGATGCGAGAGGGGTTTCCGGTGAGAGGGGTCGCGAGACTGAGAGAGAGACGAACGGAGGAAGAGAAGGACGTGAACTTCGCGAGGAGAGAAAGAAGGAGAAGAGGGGATGGCGTGACGGTGACCACGACAGTCACGGCGTCAACGCCGGAATAGCGACAGAGAGGGGAAAGTTCGCGACGGTTTACGGCGACTCAGCGGGTGAAATCGAACACTTGGTTCGTGTTTGACGGTGCGAAGGGAGGTTTGGGGCGGACGACGGTGGACGGCCACCGTGTGCGGTGGCCGGAGGTGAGTCTTAATATGTTTTTCTTGCTTTTCTCTTCTCTTCCTATTATTTCTTCTACTGCTTTGCTTCTGAAGCAAAAAAAAACTTTACTATGCCTATTGCCTATTTTTTTAGAAACCTTATCTTCTGAAACTGAACTTATTTGATGTTAGCTACTAATTTTTCTGACTAAAGACTGTAGGTACTGATTTCGTTTTTCTCTTTTTTTTAGGATCAATAAATTATAAACCCTAAATTTTTATGTTCTCTTCATGATTTTTCTTAAAAACTAACCTATTTACAACACTAATATTCACAGCTAGTATTTTTAACGGGAAGACATAGACTGATCCTACTTTATTTTTTAGTTCGTATGTATTATTTTGACACTGATTTCAGATTAACAACTATTAACAATTACATTTCTAAAAAGGCCTATTATGTACTGAATTAAGGAAAACGAAATTTGTTATTACCAACCCTTACTCCAGCATCTGATGTGCTCCTTACGTTTGCCTTTGCCGCCGGCTACTGCCTATTACTGCTGCGGCCTTTCTTTGTTTCAGAATTTCTCGGTGTTTTGTGATTAGGGTTTCGGTTTGAAGCCCTAATCTTTTGCTCTGAATCTCTGTTAACTTCCTCCCCTTTCTCTTTGATTCAAGCTTGTTTTTATAGGCAGATTTTAGGTTTTGCTTTTAATTTCCCTGATTCTAATTTGATTTGTTTTCCTATGTCAGGTATTGGACTCTTGGGCAACAAGAATCAGCCCATGGATCTGCTGCTGTTGCTATGTTTTCGTTTTTTTGTCTTTTCTGATTTGTATTTTCGTTTTTTCTATTTTTTTTGTGTTTTTTTAGAATTTATTTTGTATTTTTGGATTATTTGGATTACTGTAAATTAATTAGTTTTAATTCTGATTTTATTTAATATTTTTTTTTGAGTGATTTATGATTTATATTTTTATTTTTCAAAAAAAAGTGAATAAAAACAAAGAGAAGTTGGGTCAGAACCAATAGCGAAAGACGGGCCCAACGCGTTAAAATGAGGCCCAATTAGAAGGAACAGACCCATTACAACACATTAAAGATAGGCCCAATTAGAATAGGTCGCTAAAATCAGGCCCAATTAAAACAAAATCTATTGGTGAGCCCAATTGTGAAAGCATATGCTCAACTAGATGAAAAGGTATCTCAGTCCGATCCAAACTAAAATGAGACAACATCGAATGAGCCTGAAAACTTTTTTCGTAGCAATAGGGTTTGTGGCTTATGACACGCAAAATAAGTGATAGAAACGATTGCTAAAAAGATCGGACAAAATTGGGGTATAACAGCTGCCCCTCTTTATTTATATTTTACTAGAAAAAGTGAATGGTTTTCAGATTTTCGTAGTAGAAATAAAAATAAAGATAGAATAGACTCTAATTTTGTCCGCTTAGGGGGAAAATGAGTTAGGGAAAAGAGGGACGATTAACACTTGGTGTGTTAACCGACAACAATAAAACGATCACTGGGGATCTAGAGGAGCACTGGGGCTAAGGAAGAACATTTGGGCTCTAAGGGAGCACTGGGCTCCAAGGGGCTGCCTAAACCCTAAAGGACCAATTGGGGTCCGAAGGTGCACTGGGGCTTTGAAGGACCACTGGGGGTCCAAAAGAGCACAAACTAGCAATGGTGCTAGTAAAATGGTATGCTCGGGGGTGGCCTTTTTCGAGCGGCCGGAGGGGCAAGATCAGGTCACTGACCTAATTTGCTCACCTCCAAGGACGTCCACCATGTCTTAGGCTGACACAGCTAGTCTGAAGGACCTGGGGTCGGATGATCCGTCGCGCTCAGTGGCGACATAGTGATCTTGAGGGTAGAGTTCGAAGTCGTTGCTTTGACATACTGGGTCGAACTGAACTGATGGACCTGGGGTCGGATGATCCGTCGGTTGCTCGATAACGCGACGTGCGATCTAGAATGAATGACCATTGGAGATCTAAATTAAGACAGCGCTGGGGCTGCGAGGGACTGCCGGGGTCCGAGGCTTTGAATTGTGATACGAGACCAATGCTTGGAGCACTGACTTTGAGGGAACAAATTATTGGGATTGACACACGGCGTACTTGCCTAAAACATGACTAAGGAATGCATTTACCTGAGAAGAAAAGCTATCTATGTTCGGCATGTCTAAAAATGCGATGAATGATGCATGCGTGCAATATAGGTGTGTGAAATGGTAGGTCTCCGAGGGGATGAATGAAACATATGTGAATGCATGATGAAATGATTTGTGGATGATTTTTCTTTTGGCTTCTTTTTTTTTTTGGTCTCTTTTTTGCTTTTCTTTTTGGGCCTCTCTTTTTGCTGGTCCTTCAACTCGCAGGACTCCCGGCATGAGGCTATCACGTGCATTCGTACTGCTAAGTCAGTTGCGGATGACTGGGACTTATCATTTGAGATGATCGCGCATTTATTGTTCTATTCCCGCGGTTCCTTTCCTCCTTATAGGTTTTTTTTTTTAATGAAAGACTATACCTCTTCTGTGATTCTCGGAAATTTCGTAATGATTGTAATGCTTCTAATTATGCCACATGTTTCACAATCCAGTATCGATTATCACAAAACATCATTTCGAAAATAGACGGAAGTAAAAAGAAAGGAAAGTATTTGATATTGACATTGGAGGCCAAATATGCAGAAGGCACACCGACTTAAGATTACGTCAGGAATTTTATTGAAAGAATAGGAAAGCTGAAATACTAAGCAGATTTCTCGGTAGTTAGTGTCCTTGAAGTAATGGTGCCGGCCACCCATGTTCACGACCTTGATCACTCATCATCCGACTTTTGGAAGTGTTGATTGTCTCAATGTTATTTAGTCCAACTTCCTGACCCTAATTTTTGCCTGGATCGCCCTTTAGAGTTTTCAATCCATCGGGTCGCTCTAATTTTTGCCTAGGCCGCCCTTTCGGGTTTTCAACCTAGCGAGCTCCTTTTTGCTTGGATCATCTTTCTCATTTTTCTATACTGCTTTTTTAGGCAGCGTTCACCGGGAGTGGGAGGTCTTCCCCGTCCATTTTTGTGAGAATTAAAGCTCTTCCAGCAAATGATCTCTTTACCACATGAGGTCCTTTATAGTTCGAGGCCCATCTCCTGTGGGAATCCTTTTGGGTATGACTTTCTTGGGCACCAAGTCTCTTTAAAATTGTTGAGGACGGACTTTCTTTTGTAAAAATTTTTTTGTTCTTTTCCGATAAGACATAAGACAACCGTTCTTTTGTTTGGTGAGGTTTAATGGAAGTACTACTCCCATCGTACGGGGTTGCCCCTGTTGAAGTATGAGCGAGGTCTGATCTCCATGTAAAGGTGAAATGTCACCATCATCCCTGATATTCTTTGTTTGTTGTCGCAACTGCCCCATTTGTTTTTGGGCGGTACGGGGAGGGATCATGATGCTTGACTTGGAGTCCTTGCGTAGCCCTTTCACCACTGTCCGTGATGATCTTTTTAGGAAAGCCGTAACGGCAGACCATATTTCTGGTGAAATGTCACCATCATCCCTGATATTCTTCATCTGTTGCTGCAACTGCCCCATTTTTTTGGGCAGTATGGGAAGGGATCATAATGCTCGACTTGGAGTCCTTGCGTAGCCCTTTCACCACTGTCCATGACGATCTTTTTAGGAAAGCCGTAACGGCAGACCATGATTCTTGACAATCACGAATTTGTTACATCAGTGGGCGTCGAACTTTCTTGATTTGCTATCCTTTGGGTGTGATGTTAATTTTAACACCTTTTTGTCTTCTTCTATGCCCAAATTGATCATTTCGTTTGATTCCACGCGAGGATGGGTTACTTTATCCTTTTGTTCCGTTATTATCATTACTTCTGGAAGAGTTTCCCAGTTATCTTCAACGTATTCCTTGGTTTGATTAATGGGGTGATCAAAGTTATGACATGAATTACTGACGTTGTTATTTTCAAGGACAAGTTATTTAAGTCTGCATTAGTAGGAATTGAAGAAGGATGAAAGAAAAAGTAAAGCGAGCAAATGAGTGAAAAGGAATTTATCGAAGAATTCAAAATGCTATTTTATTAATATTGATATCGGAAAGAAACATGCATGCCCTTATCGAAATATCCTAAGGCTTGGGGCAGAGCCATAGGATTTGCATTACGTAACATTACTTTGAACCGAAAATCACAAGAAGATCAACAATCTCCCAATTCATAAGTACTTCAGTTGCAGGACAAAGGCGCACAAGGTTGATGATGTTGTTTTTAGCCCTTTGATCGCCTTCGAAAGCATTGACAGATGACTTCTCATGCCCCTGGCAAAGGGTTAGCGCCTCCGTTCGGAGCATCCTCATTGAAGCTCAACCATTTGGATTCGATCAGATCCTGAACCACATGTTTCAGTGCTTTGCAGTTTTCTACTGAATGCCCAATTGCGCCTGCGTGAAATTCGCATGTGGCATTCGGGTCATAGCCTCTCGGGAAAGGAGGTTCAATGGGCCTCATCGGGCGGGGGGAGATTAGGTTGTGACTAGTGAGGTGGTCGAACAGATCTGAGTAGGATGCGGGAATTGGATCAAACTGTACATGTCTCCTTTCTGGGTAGTTTGGTGGTTTATGGCTTTTTGTGGTTTGGGTGGAGAAGTGCAGGGCTTGAGGATGGTTTTTGGAAGTGTAAGAGGTTTTCACTGATCCTGTTATGGAATTGGTTTCCCCTTCATTACCTCTAACAAATCCTGCGAAGGGCTTTCTTGGGTTATTGGTTTCGGCCGATCCGTGAGAGATTTTCCCGTTTCTCATTCCCTTCTCCAACCTTTCTCCTATGGTGATCATGTCTGAGAAGTTAGAGGATACGCTCCCAATTAATCTGTCATAGAAGGGTGATTTCAACGTATCTATGAACATGGATACCATTTCTTTCTCTAGTAGAGGCGGAACTACCTGCGCTGCAGACCCTCTCCAACGCTGGGCATACTCCTTGAATGATTCTTTGTTTCTTTTCACCATATTCTGCAACTGTGCTCTATCAGGAGCCATATCGATGTTGTATTTGTACTGCTTTAAGAAAGCATCAGCCAGATCTTTCCAACATCGAATGTGAGTGCGTTCCAACTGCATGTACCAGCTTGAGGCTGCCCCGGTCAAGCTGTCCTGAAAGTAATGGACGAGCAGTTTGTCGTCGTGTGCAAATGCGGCCATTCTTCTACAATACATAGTCAGATGGCTAGCGGGACAGGTTACCCCTCTGTATTTGTTAAAGTCGGGAACTTTGAACTTGGGTGGGATAATCACATTAGGGACGAGACACAGATCATATGCATCCCTTGCGCCGACATTGGATCCTTCAATTGCTCTCAGGCGCTCTTCTAGCATCTGATATTTGTCCTCGGGCTGAGAGTCCTCCATTGAGTAGTTATGAGAGGGTCCTCTCATGTTGTAGTGGGAAGGAACCATTGGCATTGCAGCGGAGTTCGGTGTAGGAGCATGATGAATTACTACTGGTGACGGAGTATAACCTTGTGGAATGATCTGTGGTGCAGCCCCAGGACTTGAGAAGTGAACTCGCGGTATTTCTGCATTTGTATTTTGAGCTGAAGGTCCAGTGACTTTCGAAGGTCCTTCCTCCGGATTGGCTTCCATGGTAGGAGGAGCGTAACCAGCTGGGAGACCGTAAGGGAGCCATTGGTAGCTCTGGACATTCACTCCAGCGATGTATGGAGTCTCGGAGCTGGGAGGAGGAGGAAGACTTGTAGCATTGTTCTCAGTATTCCTTGCTGAAACACCTTCATCTACATTTCTTCTCTCGAGGAGTTTCACGAATTCATACATTTGATCTTTCAGCGCCATCATCTCGGTCATTTGATCTTTCAATACCATCATCTCGCTCATTTGATCCTTCAACTTTGCAATGTCTTCTCTCAGAGCCTGATTACCCTCTTCGGCCATTTTTCTTGTTTGGGAACGAGTCCGGTAGCGATGTTGATGAACCAGCTTGCCCTTTTACTCTCTGTTTATTTTTTTCAATTTTTCTTTTTTCGTAAGTACATGAATGAACTGATGAATGTGTATGAAATGCAAATGTATGCTTTCGTGTCGCGCCGGGGAAATTGTAAGTTTCTGTTTGACGCAGAACTGAAAGAAACTTAAGATTTATTAATGCAAAATGTTTGATCCATCTCGTCAGAAGGAAACTCTTACAATTCCCTAGCGGTCATAGAAATGCATGAAGAATGAAATGTTAACGTGCAATAAATTTTTTTTTATGCAATGCAAAAGGGAAAGGTAAAAATGCATGAGGTATGCTAAAAAATAATTTGCCAAAACAACATATGATTTTTGAAATCCTTTTTTCTTTTAAGAAGACTGGAGAAATGTATCGGCGTTTGTTTGAATGCAGGGGTATGAGGCTCCTTTGTGTCCTACGAGTGTTCCTTAGAGAATAGGTCTAGGGCTTGTCTATTAAGTGAACCTTTCAAAGGGTAGCTCTAAAGAGTCCTACATAAGGTTCCTAGAGCCAACGACCCCAATTAAGAACACTGATCAACAACAATAGGCAAGCTATTAGGAGTGCCAGCATTCTCAAGAGGGACCAAACTCTGGGTGAGACTTTCGTGACCACCCAACAGGACGCACATCCAGTAGGCCATCACTACGCAGTCTCGTTCTAACTTAGGTTATTCTCCAGTCCGGGTACAAGACTATTCTCACGTGTGTGCAAAAGTGTGATAGTGGAGTGTGTGAAGGAGCAAAATATAAAGAATACCCCCCAAGCTGCAAAACAAACGAATACATATACAAAAAAAGTGGTCTTCTATCCTAAGGTTTACATGACATGCAACAAGAATAAAAGATGAAAGGAAAGGGTAAAAGTAACATTAAATTAACAACTAATCCTACAACTAATTTAGACTAGGTTTGACTCTCTAAATGTCCCCAGTGAAGTCGCCAGCTGTAGCGACCGAAAAATCCGGGTGAGGATTCCTCGAAGGTTCAAAGATGAAGCCGCCACCAAAGTTTAGTTTAAGGGCAAATATTGGAAAATCCCTTTTGGAATGGATAAGGGTCCTTGAGACCATATTAGGGTTCGGGAGTCTGTTATGCGTGGGGAAGGTATTAGCACCCCATGACATCCTTCCTAATGAAGGTTACCTGCTAACTAGTTGTAGGAGAGAATATTAATTTTGAAAATGTTTATTTTTACCCTTTTATTGTGAATTAAAGGAAAATAAGAGAAAGAAAAGACTTGATGTTTTTTGAATTGAAGAAGAGAATTGTTTAAGGAAAGACTAAAATAGGTTTTTTATTAATGCAATTGACAGATGTGGGCCCCCATCTGCTCCTACGTATCTCCTGGTAGAGAATCAAATCACACGTAGTTCTTGGGTAGAAAATGTTTGTTGGTTGATGTTTTTTAATATAGGGATTTTAGGACTCCTGAGTGATCAGTTCATTCGTCCCAAAATGATGACTAACCCGTCTGTACAGTCGGCTTAATCCCCTATTTTGTAAAAATGGAGTTTTTGGAGTTTGGAAAATGATTTGAAGTGTGTTGGTTTGATTTTATTGGAATAGGGGTTTTAGGATTCCTGAGCCGTACGGTTCATTTATCCTAGAACGCTGACCAACCCGTCTGTACAGTCGGCTTAGTCCCCTAATTTGAGAATTTGATTTGTGGGAAGAAACGTGTTTGTGTTTATTTTAATTTAGAAATTTGTTTGTTTTAAATAGGGATTTTAGGCCATGATCCGTAACGGTTCATTAGTGACCTAAAAAGCAGACTAACCCGACTGTACAGTCGACTTAGTCCCCTATTTATATTTTTGGAAAAAGAAATATTCATATATTTATTTTTATAGTTTTTTTTTTGTAAAAGAAATTGCTTTGAAAAGAAATAAATAAAAAAACAAAAAGTGGCTGCATTAACAAAACAGGGGTGCAGTTAGAGCAGACGGCTGTATTATTAAACTGGGGTGTGGAAAGTAGCAGGGGTGTTGTATCATTAAACAGGGGGGTGTGACTACCAGTAGCCCACGTTTTGGTTCCTGGGCTTTGGGCTGAAAGGAGCTGTATTGTTTAAAAAAGGGGGTACGCAAATAAACCTGATTATTAAGTTTTTTAATTTAAAATAAAAATAGAAAATAGGGATAGTATATAAATGGAAATTAAAGGTTTCAGCAAACCCTAATCTCATTCTTTCCACTACTCACGGCGCCGCATCATCAAAAATGGAGAGAGAGGGAAGCTCGCGAAATTCGCGGCCAAGAGAGAGAAAGGAAATTTCGGAGAGAGAGAGGCAGAAACGAAGGGGAAGGGATGCGAGAGGGGTTTCCGGTGAGAGGGGTCGCGAGACTGAGAGAGAGACGAACGGAGGAAGAGAAGGACGTGAACTTCGCGAGGAGAGAAAGAAGGAGAAGAGGGGATGGCGTGACGGTGACCACGACAGTCACGGCGTCAACGCCGGAATAGCGACAGAGAGGGGAAAGTTCGCGACGGTTTACGGCGACTCAGCGGGTGAAATCGAACACTTGGTTCGTGTTTGACGGTGCGAAGGGAGGTTTGGGGCGGACGACGGTGGACGGCCACCGTGTGCGGTGGCCGGAGGTGAGTCTTAATATGTTTTTCTTGCTTTTCTCTTCTCTTCCTATTATTTCTTCTACTGCTTTGCTTCTGAAGCAAAAAAAAACTTTACTATGCCTATTGCCTATTTTTTTAGAAACCTTATCTTCTGAAACTGAACTTATTTGATGTTAGCTACTAATTTTTCTGACTAAAGACTGTAGGTACTGATTTCGTTTTTCTCTTTTTTTTAGGATCAATAAATTATAAACCCTAAATTTTTATGTTCTCTTCATGATTTTTCTTAAAAACTAACCTATTTACAACACTAATATTCACAGCTAGTATTTTTAACGGGAAGACATAGACTGATCCTACTTTATTTTTTAGTTCGTATGTATTATTTTGACACTGATTTCAGATTAACAACTATTAACAATTACATTTCTAAAAAGGCCTATTATGTACTGAATTAAGGAAAACGAAATTTGTTATTACCAACCCTTACTCCAGCATCTGATGTGCTCCTTACGTTTGCCTTTGCCGCCGGCTACTGCCTATTACTGCTGCGGCCTTTCTTTGTTTCAGAATTTCTCGGTGTTTTGTGATTAGGGTTTCGGTTTGAAGCCCTAATCTTTTGCTCTGAATCTCTGTTAACTTCCTCCCCTTTCTCTTTGATTCAAGCTTGTTTTTATAGGCAGATTTTAGGTTTTGCTTTTAATTTCCCTGATTCTAATTTGATTTGTTTTCCTATGTCAGGTATTGGACTCTTGGGCAACAAGAATCAGCCCATGGATCTGCTGCTGTTGCTATGTTTTCGTTTTTTTGTCTTTTCTGATTTGTATTTTCGTTTTTTCTATTTTTTTTGTGTTTTTTTAGAATTTATTTTGTATTTTTGGATTATTTGGATTACTGTAAATTAATTAGTTTTAATTCTGATTTTATTTAATATTTTTTTTTGAGTGATTTATGATTTATATTTTTATTTTTCAAAAAAAAGTGAATAAAAACAAAGAGAAGTTGGGTCAGAACCAATAGCGAAAGACGGGCCCAACGCGTTAAAATGAGGCCCAATTAGAAGGAACAGACCCATTACAACACATTAAAGATAGGCCCAATTAGAATAGGTCGCTAAAATCAGGCCCAATTAAAACAAAATCTATTGGTGAGCCCAATTGTGAAAGCATATGCTCAACTAGATGAAAAGGTATCTCAGTCCGATCCAAACTAAAATGAGACAACATCGAATGAGCCTGAAAACTTTTTTCGTAGCAATAGGGTTTGTGGCTTATGACACGCAAAATAAGTGATAGAAACGATTGCTAAAAAGATCGGACAAAATTGGGGTATAACAGTCGATAAATCAAGTATGTGCTGAATTCAGAATTGTCCGATCGTGGTCCAGTACATGATGCCTTTCTACGAAAATCCGACAGTTGAGTACGTATAGTGTTTTTCCCTTTCACCCACTATACCCGTATGATGGGAGAAGGTCGGAGGATGAACCGTATGTCGGTCTGAGACTAAATGATTGGACAGTGAATGTATGACACATGAGTCCTTGATAGTGCATCCTATAACCATTGTGTAGTCTCTTGAGACAATTGAGTCGTGTCTATTTTTGTCACGAAATACAAGCCTTTGTTCTAACCTCGAAGTTTTATCTTGGACTGATTCGAGAAAGGAATTGAAGGGAAATGAATTGAATCGAATAGAATAGCGGCTTGGGAAAATTTTAAAACAAATACCCGCTTTCCCTTTCGGCTCAATGTCCTTCCCGATCCCTTCCTCAAACGAACCCAATTGTTTTGTCTTAACGGAGCCGAACTCAAGCACGATAATAGAAGTTTGTGAGATCTTGATCGCACAAATGGCTGGTTCCAACAAAGTAACACTTCTACTCTCACTTTCAAACTCGTAACTTTTAAATATCAGAAAATGAGATTCCGCTTTGTTGGAGCGCCGTGCATTGAGTAAGGTCATCTATAAGTTGGGGTGAATTAACTTTTTGAGATAGTCGTATTTTCAAACTATCGTCATTAGAAACCCCATTGAAAATAATTTTCATTCAAATGGAACTATTGTACTTTCAAGTTTTGGAACTGATTTAATGAAAGAATATTTTACTATTACTTTAGAGTTTTTCCTGGATTCGGTTGCAAGGAAAATCGTTTCTAGATTCCTTGGACTGAAAGTCAACCTGTTTTATAAAATAACTCTGTTTGCTTCAGTCAGGATTTTTAGTAAAATGAGTCAAGCGCAAAGAATATTTTACTATTACTTTAGAGTTTTTCCTGGATTCGGTTGCAAGGAAAATCGTTTCTAGATTCCTTGGACTGAAAGTCAACCTGTTTTATAAAATAACTCTGTTTGCTTCAGTCGAGATTTTTAGTAAAATGAGTCAAGCGCTTATGTGAGCGTAACTCGGGAAGAGAAGAAAACTTTTCTTCTGGATACCGTATGGTTTGATTCCAAAGAAATTCTCTTAAAGTCATCGTTTCGTTCCAATTCAAGCTATGGCTAGGCCGAAACCTTCCGAGTTCCTGACTTCGATAGTGCAGGATGTGTGGATACCATAACTATGAGTTCGTGTCCTCAACAGATTGTAGGCATTCCATTGTCCATAACAATTAGTGTCAGCTTTCAAGAGGTCGGAATAGTTAATTTCTGAAGAAAGTTTGTATCTTCATGATGTCTTTCACGTGTCTCAGTTGAGAAAATGTATTCCCGATCCACTTCAGCCGTTGAGCGTTGAAATGATCGATCTTCGACCGGATTTCTCATTCCAACCTTATCCTAGTCATATCCTAGGGCGTGGCGTGAAGACATTGAGGTCAAGGACTATTCCGATTGTCAAGGTAGTCTGGGAAGGCTTCTCAGCCGAAGAGGCTACTCGGGAATTGGAAGAGGACATGATGACCCGATATCAATATCTTTTTGCTTAAGGTTCGTCTTGTCAATTTTGAGGACAAAATTTTTAAAAGTTGGGGTGATTGTAACATCCCTAATTTTTAAAGACTCGTACTATGATGCCTAAGACCGAGTAATTATTTGTGGGAATAATTGGTCGTGTCTCGGGGATTAATAGTCGAGGAAAAGTCCAAAGAAATCCTACTCTACATTTAATTGTGGCTTAGTCATAATTTAAATGAACAATTCAGCTGAAGGGTAAAATCGTAATTTCGCCTCACATCGAAGACGTATCAATTGAGTGAGCAGTTAGTCTCGACTCAAATGAGAATTAGTCGAGAAACCTATGCCGAGCGGAAAGCCATAAGATTATTGGGGTTTTAGCCTCAAAACCAAGACTTAATGGGCCAAGGGGTTTTAGCCTCCATTGAAACCACCACTTCCACTTCACCATTATCATCATTCTTATATTCCTCTACTCCTCATTCCCTAACCTTAAAAACTGAAATAAAAACCCCACTCTCACAGATTTCAGATTTCTCTTTTAGCTTCAAAGATTGAGTTGCATGTGATGGTTGGGAGCTGGATCTAGTCATCCAAGAGCTGCATTGTAACTGGAGTAGCCTTGGGTCGAGTTTGGAGCGTGATCTTGGAGCTGGCTGGGTAGTGTGTTGCGTATGTAACTCATTTTAGAAATGTGAGAACTTCAAAGCAAATTCTGGGTAAATCTGTAAGACCTACCTTGGGTAATTACGTCGTATCTCCCTGTGCACGACTCTGATTATCGTGATTCTTGTCCCTTTGGAAACTAGACAAAAAGATCTTCATTTTGGGCACAAGAACCGCCTGATTTCATTGAGAAATGAGAGAGATATCATGCTCTCAACTTTCGGAATAAGAATCAGCCACTGTTCCGTAGCAGTCCTCTTGTTTTGTTGATATCTCCCAAAATACTGGATGCATGCATGTGAATCTTTGACCATCAGAAAGTAGACAAGATTAGATTCACAATGAGCACCGGTTTGGATAGTTTAGGTTACAAATTGATCCAGTTATGCCTATTGCAAAGCTGTACTTTAATACTGGAAAAACAGAAGTAGAGCTGGGAATGTTGCTTTGTCGGATTCGGGGTCGAGTCGTCAAAGTGTCGAGAAACACCAATTCCATTTACCGGAAGGAAGTCAGTAGCAAGAGGAACGTTGGTTGCTGAGTTCAGTCACGGAGGCATTCAGAGCGTGTTCGTGATTACGGGGATTGTTCGAGTGGTTAACGGTTCGATTGTTCGAGCGAGGACGTGACTTCTCGGCAATTCCGTGATTTTCATCACGCTGGTGAGTTCTACTCACGATTAGGGGAAAATATGTTTTTCTAATGTTGTGTCACATTTGGTTTATCGGCGAAAAACTGATTTCGAAAGATTTTCGAGTCGAAAACCGTTTTTGAGGAAAATAGCGTTTTACGGTTTTTATCGAAATATTGAGCAATCTATGAATTTTTGATTTAATCGCTTTCACTGGAATATGGACTGAAATGTTGGTTATAATATCTAATTTTGAGTCTCGATGGTTAGGAAATGTCTCGGGGTCGAATAGAAAGCGAAACGGTACAAAACGGGCTTTCGAAAGGCTGTTTTCAGCCAATTCTGGTTCCCATCGCGTCGCGGCCCGTGGCCATCGCGTCGCGACCTCACTTATTTTTGCAACGCAAATGTTTCTGTCTATTTTCGCGTCGCGACGGATTCTGTTCGCGTCGCGACGGTTTGCAGTTTTCACTAAAAAGTTCCCGAACTTCTTTTTGCAATAACTTTTGATCCGGGAATCCGATTGAGGTGTTCTCGGATGCGTTGGAAAGCTTATTCAAAGACCTAACTATATATAAAACTTTGAAATTGGAATTCATACTGTTTTTTAAAGTCAAAGCTGTTTTCAAAACCGAAACTTAGACAGCGTGTGAGATCACGTTTTTGACATAACAAACCGGATCGTGGATCCCTCTCGACGCTATGAATATAACGCCGGATGTCTAACTTTGAATTCATCTAAACGGGTTATAGATCGATATGGATATAAATTATCTAAAAGCTTATGTGATTGGTCCTTTGGTGATCGAAAAGATATAAATTATCTAACTCTCGAGATTTGATATGTATTGTCATATGTATCGCGTTGGGTGACGACCCGACAAGTAGCATACTAGGAAGGGAAGTCATGAACCCTCACCCTAGGCCCTGTATGTGTTTTGGCGTGGTCAATTCACGGGTTACCGGAATTAGCAGTTGTTGCAGTCGGTTTGTGCTAAGTATAACACACGATTATCGGGATTAGCAGTTGTTGCAGCCGGTTTGTGCTAAGTTAAAGATGAGATTCGCATTACCGGGATTAGCAGTCGTTGTGCGGCCGGTTAATGCTAAATTAAATTCACGATTCACCGGGATTAGCAGTCGTTGTGCGGTCGGCGTTTCGATTAATAAATGGACATTGTTATGTCAACTTTATTTGTAACGGTTTAATAATTGGACCGAGTGTTAGTGAGGGGGCACGGTAGGACTCACTGAGACAAGTTGTCTCACCCAATCCATATTTGTTGTTTTTACAGAGATCGGGAAGTAAGGACAGCAGGCGGCATGGTTAGTTGCCGAGTTCGAGGAGAAGCTTGAAGACTGATTCGTTTAAAGTTGTTCATGTTCTGCTGTAGTCGTCTCTGTATTCGGTCTTATGACTCGAAATTGTATAGTGTTATATTTATAGTTTCCGCTGTTTCTTGTAAAGATGTATATCTAAACAGGAATTTTTATACTCTGATTTATACCAAATTGTATATTTAGGTATTTCTTTGTTAAAGAAATACCTGGGAGTTACAGGGATGCCTAACAGGAGAAGGGAAATCAGCAGGAGGAGAACGCCGGGTAAAACTCTTTTGACGCTTAGAATTACTATGGACCCCCGAGGTGGTAGAATCAACCGGAACCATCTGGGTCTTAGAGGGACCTTTCCCAGTCCGATTGGGGCTCTGAGGCTCAGGCGGCGTCCCGTTGAGGGGCGAGCAGGAGCAGGCACTGCAGGAGCCGGAGTACTTCCCTCATTGTTTTCGACACCAGAAGGTCTGCTCCTCCCAGCCAAAGGGGCGATCTCACCAAAGGAGAAGGGAGCTGCCATCTTGTCTGTAAGGCAACAATGAAACAAATCAGCAACATAAAGAAAGAATAAAGCAAAGAAGAAAATAAATGCACGCCAAACCAAATAAACAACCTAAAAACTCAACAGCTTCATCGGCATTCGAAACCTTTGACAGCTCACTACACAAGATCTTTCGAGGCGCAGTGGACAAGCGACCGACAGCACGCTTAAGCATGCTGAATGTCTTCAGCTCAGGCACTGATAACTCAGCCGGAAGGACGCGATAAGACCGGGAGGTACGATCGGCATCAGCATTACACCACCCGAGGTGGAACTTGTTCTTAATCAGACACCCTTGCTCGTCGAAGAAGCCCATACTATCCACAGCCTTCTGATTGGAAGGGACGAGGTAAAAATATTTAAACCTCCAGTCATACTGATTGTCCGAATGCAACTAAAAGAAAGAACAGCCTGGCCGACATTTCAAGGAGACGAATTCATAACAAATGGTGTCACCCGAAGAATCTCGACGACGCTGCACCTCGAAGATAGTCAAGAAGACCTTCAGGTTGCACTTCCTCTGTAAAGCCTTCATCACCAACTCGAAGCACTTCACAAAACACCATGAGTTTGGGTGAAGCTGAGACGGAGCTATCTGAAGATGACTCAGAACTTGCAATTGAAACGGCGTGAAGAAAGGGGAAACCCGTACTTTGCAAAACACACTAAGGAACATCATAAACTTTCGACCCTCGGGAATTCTACACACCCTATCACTTGGATCAACTACCTCAACCTGCCAGTCACCTCCCAGCACCTCCTGTACATAACGAGGGGGCTCTTTCCCGGGAACATAGAAACTCTTGGTGGCACGAACGGTATGGGCAACCCAGTCATAATTGGAGCCACCAATCTCCACCACCTCATGCTCAAGAGTTGAATCGTCATCATCATCAGAGGAGGTAACAAGGAGGCCAGGCACGCCCGTTTCCTCCAAAGGTACGACATCAGCACCTTCCGCAAACGACCCCCCCACGGAATAACCAGCTTGCCTCAAAGTAAGGATGGGACCAGGATACACCCCATTCGTCTGGGCGGTCGCTTTCGTCCTCGCCATCATCGAACCTGCAGGACATGGGGCAAAACAAACAGTCAAGAGACAGGCAAACAACCCCCTATCCCGAGGCGGGAGGCTTCAAAGAAACAAGACGATTTCGAAAGCCAGGAGGCTAGAAAAAGAAACTAAGTATCAGCCACAATTACCGAAGTGATATAGAAGCAGCAAAGTCGAGCGAATATCGGCAAAAAGACAAGTCCCCTTGATGACAAGCTGACCCTGAAAAATCAATCAAAAAGCAAGACAAAGTAAGCAACAGGATGAACAACAAACAAAGAAATACGAAGCAGAACCTAAGGTCAAAGCCAGCGCCCAAGAGGGCGCCAAGGCAGCCAACAACTAACGTCCAAGGGGGGCGCCTGATAGGGCGCCAGATCAGGCCACACGAGGCGCCCAGGAGGGCGCCAGCCTCCATACGCGTGCCGCCCCTCATAAGGCGCCTATGAGGGCGCCGGTCTCCCTCCCGCAAATCGCCTAGCACAAGGCGCCCTCATGGGCGCCATCCTCCATTTGCGAATCGCCTAGCACAAGGCGCCCATGAGGGCGCCATCCTCCATTTGCGATCCGCCTAGCACAAGGCGCCCATGAGGGCGCCATCCTCCATTTGCGAATCGCCTAGCACAAGGCGCCCATGAGGGCGCCATCCTCCTTTTTGCGACCAGCCTGGCACAAGGCGCCCATGAGGGCACCATCCTCCTTTTTGCGACCCGCCTGGCACAAGGCGCCCATGAGGGCGCCACCCTTCATTTGCAAATCGC
This sequence comes from Astragalus membranaceus, assembly GCA_039519185.1. Taxonomy (NCBI): domain Eukaryota; kingdom Viridiplantae; phylum Streptophyta; class Magnoliopsida; order Fabales; family Fabaceae; genus Astragalus; species Astragalus membranaceus. The sequence goes on along the minus strand of CM076847.1, from coordinate 182,323,638 downwards.
CCATCACAAGGCGCCCAGAAGGGCGCTAGTCTCCCTTATGCAAGCCGCCCATCACAAGGCGCCCAGGAGGGCGCCCATCTCCATCTCACAAAACGGCGCCCAGGGCGCCCACGAGGGCGCCATCAACAAAAGTAAAGCAAACACTTACCAAGGAGAAAGGTGTTGGAGCAAGAGGATCCGATCTTCTTTCTTCTCTCCAAGTAGGTGCTCCGGGGATTCGATCTCCCTCTCCAAGTAGGCGCTCCAAAAGAATTTTTTCCTCACCCCTCAGCAAAATTTTAACTCACCTATTTATAAGTGGGTCAAATAGGTGAAGGTGAAAACTTAGAAACGCAGTCATCACGAAGGCAGTATCCCTCGCAACTTCACAAATCCGACGAGCCGAAGAAAATCCTTCAAGCCAAGACCATCCTCCAGAATAATCTCGGCTTGGGGGGCAACTGTTCTGGAGTGGACCAAGAGGTCCCATTAGTAAAACCGAGAGGTCCACTTAGCAATTGATATGGATCGGCCCAATCAATTCAGCCCATATCCACAACATACAAGCCCAACATGCTTGGACGGTTAAGATCGACTCTACGAATCCGACGATCCACAAACGGACACGATTTCCTATAAATACAGGCATACTTTGCCCTTCAAAAGGTTCACACTCTAATCCCTAGTAAATTCACTCATATATTCTCTATACTGACTTGAGCGTCGGAGTGGCTTTGCAGGTACCCCCCCGGGCTCACCCTAACCTACATCCAGTAGCAGGAGACTTACCACCAGCAGTCACAACCAAGCTGTTCGGTGCAGAACAACTTCCAATCCTAACAAAGTGTTTTTTGGTATCCAAATACAAAACACTCTAAACTAATGACACTCCCAAATCAATCTATCAATAGTTAATCCATCATCATAGATAAACCTGCAAAGAGACAAACGGAACATTAGTTAGTTATCATGATGATCATAAATTAATTTAAATTAAACACAATGAAGAATGTTTAAGAATGTGCTAAAAATGAGAGTAAAATTACATGCATTCCTTTCTCTTCGATCAGTTCAGTTGCAATGATCCAAATTCATCTTCTCAAAGTTCACCTTCTTGTTCTTAGAAACATGATGAAGAAGATCACATAATTTCCGCGACGATGGCACGTGGCGCGGCTTTAGTACACTGTATGGAGACCTTTTAACTCTCTACATGATCACCCAAGGATGAGGATACCTCACCTCTTAATATAATCACCCAAAAGGGATGTCTCACTCATTCGCAAGTCTCTCTATTTATAAGAGAGAGCGTGACTTTCATTCTTGTATGTAACTTGGACATTCTAAGATTCTAGAAACATTAATCCACCCTGTGGATGTACCTATTAAATTTCCACTCATTTTGCACTTTCTTGGAAATTTCAATTAACTTCCTAACATATCCTCCCTCAATTAAAATTTCCAAACTTCTGTAACATCTCTCTTAATTAAAATTTTCACTCATTTTGCACTTTCTTGTAAATTATGAGGGTGACGTTGAACACCACTTTCTGCATGATACTTTTGTCAAAGGTGGGAAGACGAAAGAAGGTGAAATAGTTGATTTGGTTGGCAATGTGGTGTATTTGGGGAGCTTGCAATAGAGTTCATTTTTGTGATACACTCTTTGTTAGTAAAGCGGGATGTGGATTGAATTTTACTTAAACAAACTGGTTGTTAAATCTTGTGTAAGATTTCTTGTTTGTATTGGGTTGGAGTACCTAGTACTCCTAATAATACAATATTTCTTATAAAAAAAAGTTATATAATCATAATCGTTGTCGTTGAGACCAAGTTCTTTTACCTCTACTTTAGGGTAGGGAACACTAGTGCAAAATTAGCTTTAAAAAGCACTATTTTGAATCGGTTGTTTGGATAACCGATTCCAAATGTGGATGCGGTGGCAAATTTGCAATTAAATGGAAGTGTGACAGATTTTTTTAGACATTTAGAATCGGTTGTTTAAACAACCGATTCGAAATGTGCCAATTTAGACATTTGGAATCGGTTGACTTAATAACCGATTCCGAATAGCTACATTGAGAATCGGTTCTTTAAACAACCGATTCAAAATGTCTGTTTCATTTTACATTTTTTCACGCTCCCTCCCGTGTTTTTCGTTTCCCTCTCACACGTTTCCCTCTCACGCCCCAAAATCATTGTTTTTCAACATCTCGCATGTCACTCTCACGCCCTAGCCCCAAAATCGTTTGGAATCAGTTTCTCAGCATCTCTTCCTCGCACTCTCTCGCATCTCCTCCTCTCAGAATCTCATCGTTTCTCAGCATCTCTTCCATCGCTCTCAGTGTCTCACTCGTCGCCGTTTCAGAGATCGAAGCCCTAAGCGGGAAGAGCAAGAGCAAAAAGAGTTCGAGCAAGAAGCAAAAGAAGAGTTTTGATGAGGAAGAAGATGAAGAGAAGAGTGATAATAGTTCGGATCTTTTGGACGAAGGTTCTAAATTGAAAGCGAAGAAGGAGAAGAAGAAAGCTAGGGTTGAGGAAGAAGAAGATGAAGAGAAGAGTGATAATAGTTCGGATCTTCTGCATAATTGCTTTTACAGAACTGGCGGCAAAGATGACTTTTTCCATTGCAAGAGATATGGTGAGTTCACTGTTCCAAGTGCATTTTTTATTTACTTCCTTCCATTTTGTGCATTCTCTGATATGTGTGTTTAGGATGTTGCAATTCCAAGGAAATCGAAAAAGGGCATTGTTGTATAGAAAGAGCAATGCATCACAATTGCCATGTTTGCTTCGAGGTAAAACCAACTGTTTCTTCTATTCTAGTTTAAAAGTTTTAAATGAATGTGTTTGATTCACAAAGAGATGATTTTCGAATAACTATTTCCTCCTTGCAGTATCTATTTGATACAGTGAAAGATATTACTGTCTTACCTTGGGAGCATACTATACATTTCAAGTGTGTTAAAGAGATGGAACAACATCATAGGTATGGCATTTATCTGTCTCTAATGAAAGATTGGAATGTTATGATTCAGATATATGTGTATGGATCCTGTCATGCAATATACATCACTCAGTTCAGTAAATGTTGTTAATTCATTCTTTGAACATTCATTCACGTACTCATGCCTGCTTGCTCAAAATCCACCTGTGACATGTCAAGTTTGTGGAAGAAGCTTGACAAACAGGTATGTAGATGACATTATTTTTCTCTCTTTTTTTTAAGAGCACACAATTACATCAATATATTCAGACTTCATATGATGATAACATTCCTGTGTTGAAATTTTGGTCAGATTGCCTCAACTCTAATGCTCGAAACATACAAAAATATTCAGAGTTGCATATTGTGTACATCCGGGACAGTTGCTGTGGAGATGCAGCTTGCACGTTTACCTTGCATCGTGGCATATCGTGCCCATATTTTGACTGAATGGTTTATTAGGTCAGGTAACTAAACTTTATTGCTCAAGTTTTGTATTTAAATGTGTAAATTTCAGTGAAAATTCAAACATTTCTATGATCAATTGTAATCTATGTAGTATGTAACTCCTAAACTTAATTGAAGGCGTATTTGGTGTCTCACACATGTAGCCATGTCCGACATCAACATGACACCGACACATCATTTCCATTTCTCAAATATTATTGGTGCCTACATGTCAGTGTCGACTTCTGTGTCGGCGCTTCAAAGATTGGAATCTAGTTTCACTTTCTTCATTTGTCATAGCCTAAATGTTCTCAAAAATCTTGTATTTAACATAATCCAAATTATACTTGTATGCTTTGATTTCTTTTCATCTGATTTTGGTTAAATGTCTTTTGCTTGTGTTCTAAGTTCTAATAATTGCAATGAGCTAAGTTTAGGTAGAATATCTCTGCTGCCATGTTATTTATATTTTCCGTTGTTACTTTCAGGAATCCCACAATTGTCCTCTATCTGGCGCCGTATCATTATGTAATCCTTTCAATTTGGTTGTCGCGGAAGAGGACTTTCGAAAGGGCTTTAACAATATTTATGACAAGGCTCTTGCAAAGGCTCTCTCCAATATTTTAAAAAAGTGAGAGAATTGCTCTAGCTACTTCTTAATAGATCCATTTTCCGGAAATGATAGTATCTCCAATGACTTTGGATATTCTTGTTGGGTGTAGGCATATTTTGCTCTTTGAAGATATTGGTGAGGAATATAACATTCCACTGGCAGCTAGCTAATGCCAAGACTCTTAGGGAATTTGACGATGGATTGACACATGGTACGTCCCCCTAACTTGTGGAAGTTGGATTGATAGATCATAATTGTGAACTATTATATGCTCAGATACTCTTGTATGAGGCTTTGCAGTTTCTTTTGGATTCAAGTCTGTGGATGACTACTACTCTAAATCAGGTAATTCAGATTACATAAAACATGTCCAATCACCTTTGCTTTGCATCCAGGTCGAAAATTCTGACTCAAAAATGCTGGTATCTATGTTTCTTACATAGAGCTTATGCTACTTTATATTGCAAAATGGGCTAATGGAAGAAGAAAGTGTAGGAATTATGAAGTAAATCTTCAAACAGGACTTATTATTTTATGTAAATTAAACTATTGAGCTTGTATATTGTAACTTAATTAGCTGGTACTAGTCTTAATCTCTAAGAAAGTGTTGGTATTTTTGTTGGGATGGACCATGCAGGGGCTTGGTGTTGTTTGCAACAAGGAATAAGTGCTACTACAAATGAAGTAGCTTTAGATTTAATAATTTTGAGTACCAATTTACATTAATTCTATTTATTATGAGTGTTTATGTATAAGCGTAATAAGGAACAGTGTATCAAAAGGAACAATTTATTATTACACTTATATCAGGTGGAACAATCAAATGTTGCAATTAAGGAACAGTTTGGAAAATTTGTCAATGTTTTGGAACCTGGATGCCATTTTTTGCCTTGGTGTCTCGGTTATCAGATTGCTGGCGGCCTCTCACTTCGTGTCCAACAACTCGACGTCAAATGCGAAACGAAAACAAAGGTTTTTGCTTCTTCCTTTCCTCTGTCTACTATGTTTCATGATGTTGTTATATAGTTTGTCTGCCTCTGACCTGAAATAATAACTTGTGTGATAAGAAAATGTCTTGGTTCAATTGTCAATTTGCTTAAAGTCTTGAAACTGTTTTTTTTTTCATAGGCGTTGTTTGGATAAATATCTCAATTAAGTACTTATAGCAAAACCGTGCAATACCGTGCGGTGGCGGATAAAGCGTCTGATGCCTTCTATAGGCTCACTAACACCAGGGAACAAATACAATCATATGTTTTTGATGGTATGTGTATGTAGAGTGATTTTTCTGTTCTTCATTCTACTATTGAAATGTTACATACCAGCTAATCCTCTTGATTCATTCATGGTTGCACTTATTCAGTCATCCGAGCCAGTGTGCCAAAGCTAGAGCTGGATTCTGTCTTTGAACAGAAGAACGATATTGCGAGGGCTGTGGAAGACGAGCTTGCTAAGGTGTTATAATTTTCCAAAATCTTACTTTTTCTTCTCTGTCTATCTTTATATAAAGTATTTGCTCAGTAGATATTGTATACGTACAATTTGCTGGAAAGAGAATACCCTGCAACACAGCTTATGTCAAATTATATACTGTGCAGAGTTTCCTGAATCTGTTGGTTGATAAACACGAGAGCATTGATCTTGAGTGGCTAAGAGATGTTCCACCTGACCAAGCAAAGTAAGTCCAGAGATTAGTTGAACAACTTTATTGAAATCATATTTTCCATACATATCATGTTAGCCTATCTTGATTATATTGTTGCTGAAACCAACACCTTGAGCTCTTAAACTGGTAACACAAATATATGCCTACCCAAGCAGAAAAAAATGCATAATGTTTATTATTTAGCTGAAGATTTATAATCTTTTATGATTTATTTATAACATTGTTTGTTCTTTACAATATTGTTTTTCAACAACCACAAAAAAGCTGTGAAACTTAGAGTTGAAACAAAGGAGAAAGCTGAAGCTGAGAAGATCTTGCAGCTAAAGAAGGCAGAAAGTGTTGCAGAGTCAAAGTATCTGGTAGGACTTGGAATGGCTCGTCAGTTTCAAGCTATAGCAGGTGGAGTTAGTGAAAGCAAGCTAGCTTTCCCTGAGAATGTGCCTGATTCTACTGCTGCTACATCTTCCAAGGATATAATGGACATGGTCTTGGTGAACCAGTACTTTGACACAATTAAGGAGATTACTACATCTGCAAAAACCAAAGCTGTGTATATTTCTAATGGAAATATTGCTGTGTCTCAAGTGAAGGATGCTACTGTTGCTGTGAAAGACATTGCTTCACAAGTGAAGGATGATCTTGCCCTTGTCCAAGGAAAGGCTGCTGCTGCTGCTAAAGGTGCTGTTTCACAAGTCAAGAATGCTCCTGTCCAAGGAAATGCTGGTGCTAAAGGAGCTCCTTCACTAGTCAGGAATTTTAGAGATTAGTAGCATCTGTACACACACAGGTGTATTTTTAGTTCTTCATTTCCTTTATTTGTTGAATTTTAGAGATTAGTAGCATCTTAGATCAAATCAGTATTCTCTTCATGATTTGAACAAAATGTTATGCAATATATTGTGTTTTATTTTGAACATTGATTTGTTTTGTGGTTCATTAATTAAGCATTTCATTGTGATTCACTCAATTTTGGGTTGTTGTTGTATCTAGTAATGGGTGTTGTTGCTGAATCTGTAGAGAACAATAGTAACAATTGGTGAATGTAACAATTGGTGGGTTGTTTTTATAATTTTTTTAAAAAAAAAGGGACATTTTGAATCGGTTATCTAAAGAACCGATTTTAAATGTTTGTTTTTTAAGCATTTTGAATCGGTTGTTTAAATAACCGATTCAAAATGTCACATTTTGAATCGGTTGTTTAAATAACCGATTCAAAATGTCACATTTTGAATCGGTTATTTAACCGATTCAAAATGTCCCTACATTTAGAATCGGCAGTATTCGAATCGGCAAATAACCGACTCCAAATGTCCCAAATAACCGATTCAAAAGACCTTTTTTGCAGTAGTGGAAATACTCTCTCACAGGGCTTATCTCTTCTTTCTCTACAGGAAATGCATTAAAATCATAATGAGTTTTCTACCCTTAAGGCAAATGATCAACATTTCACAACCTATCCCTTCCACTACAAGAAAATTGACTTTTAGCCACGGACAAGAACCGTCACTAAATGCCAAATATCCGTAGGAAAAAGTAGTCTCAACTTTTCCCCACGGCCGTTTTTTCTGTAGATGATGTATGCTGTATAACAACAGAATTTAGTCCGTCAGGAAAAGTTTTACCTACGGCTCAGAACATTTACCTACAGTTTTTTGACTGTCACTATATCATCTACAAGTAAACAAAAAACTTGAAATTTTGACTTCTACCTACAGTTCTGTCCGTCACTAAAAGTTATTATTTTCATTAATAAAATTTATTTTTCTTACTATTATAAATTACTCATTATATTACTGCCAACATTAATACTTACAATACATATATAAAAAAAATTAAATAATCAAGTTTTTTCACCAAAATATTTAACATTAAATATGTCAATCAAATAATATAAAAAACATATTTATATAAACTAAATTACAATATGCGGTCAAAGGTCAATATTAGATTATATTGAACGAAAAGTATAGATTAATACAAAAGAAATTATATTGATCAAGGTCAGAAGAATTACAATAAGAAACTGAACATTAGTATTATAGTATTTTTAAATATTGATCAAATTTCCAATCTTTGAAGCCTTGAAATATATTTTCTTCAACGCTCCTGAAATAATGATATAAATACATGTTATTTAAACAAGTAGCAGACATGAAGCGGAAAGAGTACTATAAATCATGGAAAATAATGAAAATAAATAACCACTAAATTGTAGACTATAAGACTGAAGATAAAATTAAACATGTAAATCATGAGAATAATGAGAATAAATAACCACTAAAATGTAGACTTTAAGAAATACATACATAAGCACGTTTGAAGCAATACTCCAGGATATATCATCAATGTTGTTTTCTTCGTACTGTGATTCTCCAGTTTCTTCTTTGCAGTAAATAGTGGTTCTACATTCGTGTCGACTACATAAGTACAATTTTGTTCAATCTTGCATAACTGCAAAATCCTTTTCATTAAGCAAAATAGTCTAAAGGATGAGTTTTATAATGTTGAATAATTTTCAAGAAATCAGGAGTATAAATGCAAAATCAGGAGTTTTATAATGTATTCAATCTACCTTATCTTTTGTTGACTTTTCCTTTCTTAACCCCAGAGGATACCTATTGCACAAACAACAACAATAAACAAACCAAGAAACATAATATGATAGCAGGTCTTAATTCTAGCCAGTATATATATGTAGAAAATGATTCAATGCATAGTAAATGCATAATTACAAAGGCCTAGAGTCAAGAGCAAATGGAAGAACTAATTAAGAAATGAAAACTCTATAAACAATGTATTCATCACTGAACCGGTATGGAATTGCCCTCGCTGCAAATATAATAAATATTTGTTCAGCAAGAATAATTGTAGGAAAAAAGAATGTGCTTTGAATGGTGCTAATGAGAATCAAGCCGTTGATGAAAGTGAGAGTATAAAGAGTAAATCATAGATGAACAAAGTGAAAGAACTCAAACAACAAATGCAGTGCATTTGCAGTAGTTTTGGACAATAAAGAAAACAAGCAACAAGGACAAAAATCGAAAAAAATCTAAGGGGGAAAATGAAACAGACTTTCAGCAAGATAAGAAGGGAACCGGTGGATAATAAAGCATGTAAAAAACGATCAGCAAAATTCCACTTAAATGGACAGCCAAATGCAAGTTACTACATAATGCTAGCATAGGCATAGGCCAAGTGCAAGTACACAACAAGATTCGTGGAATTAAATGCCTTATCTTTATATAATGGAGGGAAATATTTAGCCATGCGGTTAAGCAAAGAAGCACAGTCCAAGAAAAAGCATCTAACACAAGAAGTGTTAGGTACTGGCACAAATAGGAGGGGTGTCAATGTCAGCATAGAACTAGTTCCCCAGCATTCTTAAGCTTGGGTCCTTATACGTTGGGCATTCAAGCAGTCTTTCTTTTTCTTTGATTTTTCTTTGATTTGGGCCAACCACTTTTTAAATGACAATTTCTTTTTTTCTTTTTGGGCTAAAGTGGCCAGCACTTTTTGCTTGATTTTTCTTTTCTTTTTCTTTTCTTTTCTTTTTCTTTTCTTTCTTTTTGCTTGATACCCCAACTCGGACGTTTTTCTCCAGTAACCACGCATCCGGTGAATGTCACCAAGGGAACTAAGTTTCTAGTTTCTTTTCTAGGCCCCCTAAAGTTACCAATAGCCAGAAACAAATCTCAAGTGTGTGTGAAGCCCAAAGAGCAGCCACAAACAAACATTTTTATATTTCCAGCCAGTCCATAAGATGAATATGAATTTCAAAAATTTAATCCAAAAGAGGCCCCAATCAAATAAAAACATGCTTCAAAAACTCACAAAGATTTTCAGCCAGGGGAGATGAAATTTATTTATTGAAATAAACTAGAAATTAAAAACTAGAAAAACAGTAAACAGGGCAAGATACCCCATGCTTGGACTAAACATTGTCCTCAATGATTTTAAATAGCATGAAAGGGTAAAAGAAGGCTCACAAGATTTACTGCTGATCAGGCGGAGGTCCCTGATGAAGGTTGAAGTGCTGCATCATAGAGCAAAGCATATCTGACATTTGTTCCATTTGCTGGCTATGATGCAATTGATCCTCCCTGATCAGCTGCAGCTCCGCACCCTGCCTCTGCTGCTCAGTTTCTATTCTGCCACACCATGCCTCCAGATTGAAGTTTTGGGCATTTTGGTCATTTTGCTCGGCCATCTCTTCCTCTATCTCTTGGGCTGGCATTTCCTGGGGTATGTTACCTGCAGCATTGATATACAGCCAGTTTTCTAGGTTTCTTGTATCTGTCCTTACCGGGTTTGGTAGCAAGATTGACTTTTGCTTGTCGACCAGTAAGTGAAACCTTGTTCTTGCACTATTTATAGGTCATATGTCCATGTCAATGGACATATTACCATCCAGGACATCATAATCTAAAAACCTGTCACCCAGTCCCAGCTTTTGAGCAATATCCCACCTATCACTATATCACCCTTTGTTTGTTCAGAAACGTGAAGTAAATTCCTAGTGATATAATGATAGGTGTTTACCTGCATTTCATGGATCATCGCCTATAACAAAAAGAGCTCCCCAGTTCTAATCCCTCCCATCTCTTGTCTCCCAAACACCGTACAGGCCATAATTCTAGCAAGATACCGGAAAACCGGGTTATGAATCGAGCTGGCCTTGGCGGTCCTAGCTTCATACTGACCCCTCCCAGTGATCTGGGTCTAGAAGGCAGGAGGGTTGTACCCTTGCGGCCTGAAGGCGGGGTCTCTGGAATCATGAATCATACCTATGTTGGGAAACCCCAGCTTTTCCCCAAGTTCATCTTGTGTCATTTCAAAATCTTCGTTAAAAAGCCTAAATGATATTTTATCATCAGCAAGACTCAATGAACTGAGGAACTCCAGGGTAATCCCTTCATAGGTGCCCCTAGCGGGCCTCAAAAAAATTGACCAACCCAGATTATTAAGCAGCATAATAACATTGTCCTCTATTCCTAGGGTGCCAAGAGTAAGGATATAATGAGGATACATTGTGGCGACAACCTTTCTTTTACACAGCAGATTATACCTTTCTTGTTGAGCAGTGTCTCTGAAAATGATTCCGAATGGGTTGTTGGCAGCAGTCCCGCTCCTTTTCCGTCCCTTCCCAGTGCTTGGACCTGCAGCAGCACCAATCCGTGCCTTTTTTGAAGCCATTTTCGAATTTTCTCAAAATTGGGGTTTTTGGTGATTGAAAGAATTTGGGGTTTTTGGGTTATTGGAAGGTGAATGGAGTGTTTTTGGTGGTGGGTTTTGTGTATTGGGTGGTGTTTTGATGATTGGGTGGTGTTTTGATGGTGTTTATGGAGGTTTTGGGTTATGGTTATGGTGGATTTCGAATTTTGGGGTTTTTGTGGAGAGTGGTTGTATGGTGATTTTAATGGTTGGGTTTTGTAGAGGGGGTTGTGGGTAGTTGATTTGGGTAGTTTTATGGAGGTTTGGGTGTTGTTTGGTAGTATTTGAAGGTTGGGGAGGTATGGATATGGAGGTTTAGGGTAGGAGGAGAGGTGAGGAAGAAGAAGAAGGGTTGAAAGTGAGAGTTTATCGTGACTTACTTGGTTAAATTCGATGTACGGCTTGCTTTTTTTTTTCACGCACGGTTCGTGCCTACTCCACGCACGGATCGTGCTCAACCTTCGCAAAAAGAGAGATGCTGTCTTTTAAGTTACGCACGGGTCGTGCTTCACCCACGCACGGATCGTGCCTGATCTTCGGTGATCAATTAATTAAAACAACTTCCAGTACGCACGGATCGTGCCATGTTGCGCACGGATCGTGCGTTTCTTTCGGTGATCAGTTCAGCAAAAACTTTTTAGTCGCGCACGGATCGTGCCATGATGCGCACGGATCGTGCGCCTCCTTCAGCATTCAAAACTCCTTTTTCTTGTTTACAACACCCGGATCAGGTACCCTTTTTACATGAATTTCCTGAAAAACAAAAAGAAACATTAACCCGTGGGTTGCCTCCCACGCAGCGCTCTTTTAACGTCACTAGCTTGACCCAGACCTTTTTCTTAATTGGGATCGTCTAAAACCAAATTGGTTCCTTGTTCAATCTCGTCCCCAATCAAATAATTCTTTAACCTTTGTCCGTTCACCTTGAATGATCCGGTCTTTTCACTCCATATATCAACAGCTCCAAAAGGATATACCTTACGGACTTGAAACGGACCGGACCATTTTGACTTTAATTTTCCTGGAAAAATTTTCAGCCTTGAGTTGAAGAGTAATACAAGATCACCCTCTTTGAATTCCCTTCGGACGATACGCTTATCATGCCATTTTTTTGTTCTTTCTTTATAAATCCTGGCATTTTCATAGGCGTCCATCCTCAGTTCCTCCAACTCATTCAGCTGAAGTTTCCTTTTTGCACCATCTAATTTTGTGTCCAAGTTGAGGGTCTTTATTGCCCAATAAGCTCTGTGTTCTAGCTCGACCGGCAGGTGACAAGACTTCCCATAAATTAGTTTGAAAGGAGTCGTACCGATGGGAGTCTTGTATGCTGTCTGATAAGCCCAGAGAGCATCATCAAGCTTAATGGACCAATCCTTTCTAGAAGGAGAGACCATTTTTTCTAAAATCCTTTTGATCTCTCTATTTGAGACCTCAACTTGGCCACTTGTTTGAGGGTGATAGGGTGTTGCAATTTTGTGCCGCACCCCAAACTTTTGCAAAAGCTTTTCAAAGTGTTTGGAGATGAAGTGGGATCCCCATCACTGATTACTATTCTTGGTACTCCAAATCTTGGAAAAATTAATTTTTTGAAAAGCTTGATCACATTTAGAAATAAAATGATGCACATCTTTGAATAATGATGGCAAAAAAAAACCAGATTGGAGTATTTTAAAAGCAGTCTTTTTGGAACTGGCATGGCCACCATAAGAAGAAGAATGACAATGAATAAGAATGTTATTTACCTCTTCATCTGGGATGCATCTTCTGAAGACGCCATCTGCTCCCTTTTTGAAAAGGAGAGGTTCATCCCAATAGTAGTGTCTGACATCAGAGAGGAATTTTTTTCTTTGCTGGTAGCTTTGATCCGGAGGTAGCACTCCAGCTGCAAGGTAGTTCACATAGTCTGCATACCATGGTGCTTCAGTTTGTACCAATGAGAATAGCTGATCATCCGGAAAGGAATCGTCAAGCGACAGCTCATTCTCATTGTTCTCCTGCAACCTAGACAAATGATCAGCCACAACATTTTCCGTACCTTTTTTATCTCTGATCTCTAAGTCAAATTCCTGGAGGAGTAAAATCCAACGGATCAACCTCGGCTTTGCATCCTTTTTGTTCAACAAATATTTTATTGCCGAGTGATCCGTGTAGATGATGATTTTGGACCCCACCAAGTATGACCTGAATTTGTCAATGGCAAAGACCACTGCCAGCAGCTCCTTTTCTGTTGTGGCATAATTCATTTGGGCATCGTCCAGAGTTCTACTAGCATAGTAGATAGCATGCATCTTCTTGTCTTTCTTTTGACCCAGGACTGCCCCAACCGCATAGTCACTTGCATCACACATTATCTCGAATGGAAGATTCCAATCCGGTGGTTGCATGATTGGGGCAGTGGTCAAAGCTTCTTTTAACCTGCAAAATGCTTTACGACAAAGATCATCAAAAACAAAAGCTGCATCCTTAAGGAGCAAGCTTGTCAATGGTTTAGTAATCTTGGAGAAATCTTTTATAAACCGGCGGTAAAAACCCGCATGACCCAGGAAACTTCTTACCTCTTTGACCGAAGTAGGAGGTGACATTTTTTCAATAATTTCGATTTTTGCCTTTGTCAACCTCGATACCTCGTTCAGAAACCAAAATGCCCAAGTACAATACCTTCCCTCACCATAAAGTGGCATTTCTCCCAGTTCAAAACTAGATTTACCTTTTCGCATCTTTCAAGAACCTTTTCAAGGTTAGCCAAACAGTTATCAAAACTTGATCCATGTACCGAGAAATCATCCATAAAAAGTTCCATTATATTTTCAACAAAATCCGAAAAGATGGACATCATACAGCGTTGAAAAGTAGCAGGAGCATTACACAGACCAAAAGGCATCCTTCTCTAGGCATAAGTGCCATAAGGACAAGTAAAAGTTGTTTTTTCTTGGTCGCTAGGATGAATGGGTATTTGAAAGAATCCAGAATACCCATCCAAATAGCAAAAGTGTGAATGTTTTGCCAACCTTTCTAGCATTTGGTCAATAAAAGGGAGGGGAAAATGATCCTTACGACCTTCAGGGAGGAGAATGTGTATCGATTATAGGAAGCTTAACCTTTCTAGCATTTGTTAAGCTTCCTATAATCGATACACATTCTCCATCCCGTGACTGTCCTAGTAGCAATGGATTCATTTTTCTCCCTTTTTAATAACTGTAAGGCCTCCCTTTTAAGGAACTACTTGAACGGGACTACCCATTTACTGTCTGAGATTGGATATATAACACCAGCATCGAGGAGTTTTAGAACTTCTTTTTTCACAACTTCCTTCATGTTAGGATTTAATCTCCTTTGATGCTCAATGGATGGTTTATAATCCTCTTCAAGTAGTATCCTATGCATACATAATGAGGGGTTTATTCCCTTAATATCCTCAATAGTATATCCTATAGCTTTTGGATATTTCTTGAGAATATTAAGTAATTTCCTTGTTTCTACCTCATTTAGATTTGCATTAACAATAACAGGAAAAGTAGAGTTTGGGCCCAGAAATTCATACCTTAGAGGTGAAGGGAGAGGTTTTAGTTCCACCTTTGGAGCTTCTTTTGGAAGAAGATCAGAATTCTCCTCAACCGAGTCTTCAATGCCCAAGCCTTTTATAGGAGGATTTTCATCCAGCAGTTTGGCATAGGCCTGGGCTTCTTCAGTTATTTCTTTACCCGTGTTGCCTATTAGACATATTTCTAAACCATCGTGTGAAGATGATGCTAAAGAGCAGTCTTCTACGCAATGGTCAACAATATCAACTCTACAACAGGAGTCCTTAATGGAAGGACTTTTCATAATATTAGCAAACTCAAACTCTATCTTTTCTTCACCCACATTGAATGCCAACTTACCATTTTTAACATCTATTATAGCCCCTGCAGTGGCAAGAAAAGGTCTTCCCAACAAAATTGGAACTTGAGAATCCTCCTCTATCTCCATCACATCAAAATCAGCTGGTATAAAAATCTGTCCTACCCTGATAGGAACATCCTCTAAAATCCCGGTTGGATATTTAATGGAACGGTCAGCCAACTGTATGGTCATTTTGGTAGGTTTCAGCTCTCCTAGGCCCAGCCCCTTAAAAAGGGAAAGTGGCATTAAACTCACACTGGCTCCTAAATCACACATGGCTTTGTTTATGGTTTCACTTCCTATCACACATGGTATAGAAAAACTTCCTCGGTCTTTTAGCTTTGGTGGCAGTTTGTTTTGAATTATAGCACTACATTCTTCAGTTAGAGCTATTGTCTCATTGTCATCTATTTTTCTTTTCTTGGACAGAATTTCTTTCAAAAATTTTGCATAAGATGGCATTTGAGACAGTGCATCTGTGAAAGGAATGTTTATGTAGAGCTTACTCAAAAGATCAACAAATTTTTTAAACTGCTCATCAAGTTTTGTTTTTGCAAACCTTTGTGGGAAGGGAATGGTGGGTTTGTATGGTGGAGGTGATACATATGGTGTTTCTTTTTCTTTTTCTTCTACCCCCTCACTTTGTGGATTCTCTTTTTCACTCTCATTATTGGTATCCTTTGGTTCCTCTAACCGTTTCCCACTCCTTAAGGTGACAGCATTAATTTGGGCTTTGCGATTTGGCTCTGGCTGTCCAGGAAATATTCCGGAGGATTTAGAGGATGAAACGACTTGTTGAGCCACTTGAGAAATTTGGGTTTCCAGCATTTTGTTGTGAGTAGTGATAGAGTCTACTTTTGATGTTAACTTTGTAAGAGTATCATTCAAAAACAAGTTTTGGTTTTTGAACTCCTCATTTTGTTTAGTTTGAGTTAACACAAAAGTTTCCAATAAAGTTTCCAAATTGGATTTTTGGGGGGCTCTTTGATTATTTTGAAAACCGGGAGGTGTTCTAGCCGCTGGTTGGTTTGATGGAGGATTTTTGTATGAAAAATTTGGATGATTCCTCCATCCGGGGTTATAAGTGTTTGAAAATGGATCCCCCTTTTGAGCAAAATTTGCTTGTTCAGAACCAGCAGTAGATGCCCCTAGTTGGCATTCTGTGTCAATGTGGCCAACTACTCCACAGATTTCACAAGATGGAGTAGAAGATGAAGCAGCATTTACACTCAGCTTATCAAATTTAGCAAACAATGCATCTACTTTAGAGGCTATATGATCAAGGGCAGAAACTTCGTACTTACCTGGTTCTTTCTTTTGTGCAGCTGGAGCTGTGATAGCTCTCTCGCTTGTCCATTGGTAGTGATTCTGCGCATGTCCTCGATCAGAGCATAAGCTTCTTCAATATTTTTGTTCATTAAAGCACCACCTGCAGCCGCATCAACAGTCATTTTTGTGGCGTACAACAGACCATTATAAAAAGTATGGATGATCAACCATTTCTCTAGTCCATGATGGGGGCAAAGCCTTAGCATTTCCTTGAAACGCTCCCATGCATCATAAAGAGACTCCCCATCATTCTGAGTAAATCTTGTAATTTGATTCCTCAGTTGAGCAATTTTACTAGGGGGAAAGAATCTGGCAAGGAATGCTTGCCTTAGTTGATCCCAAGCTGTGACAGATGTAATACCCCAATTTTGTCTGCCTAATTGAAAAATCCCAAAAATTTTATCGCTTCGCATATTGTTCTAAATGCGGGTGTATTTGGCACTCTCGTACAACGATTTTGTTTGGCGCTCGTTGCTTTCAAAAAGAGTCCAAGAAATAAAATAAAAGATAATAATAAATAACGCGAGCGCGTGTTGGTTGCGAGTTGCGTGTGAGTAGTTGCGTCACTACGCGTTGTTTTTACCGTTTTCTTTTTAGAGAAGTGAGATTAGAATGAAATCGGTTTTAAAAATGCGTGCGCGCGTGCGTATTCAAATCGCGTACGTGTCCCTAGTCTTAAGGCGAATGCGCGTTTCGTTCCGAGTCATGTGAGTCGTCGCGTCGTTGCGCGTTGTTTTTACCGCTTTTATTATCATAAAGAAAAATAAAAAAAATAATAATGATAAATAGTAATAGTAAAATAAAATGAATTTTTATTCAGCTGTCCCTTCTATTGGTTTTGTCACACATACAAACAAAAACTAAAAAAAAGGGGAACATAGTACAAAAAAGAGTCAACTCTTTGTTACAAAAAAATTTAATTGAAAAACAGCAAAAATAACAAAAAGCAGGGCGCAGCCTGCTGGGGTTGCAACAAGATTGCAATTTGAGAATGGGGTTGGAGGTCCCTTCTCCTTGCCTCTTTGCTTTTCCCATTTTCAGCAAAAACACTCCTGCAATTGGCAGCAACCCCTGCTCCACCCCTGCTGCCTCATACTGCCTCCACTAGAGGTTGTTGTGCTTTATGGTCTCCTAGAGTTTTGATCCCCTGCATTAGCATACCACCCTACACCAGAATCTCTGCCTATAAATACAACAGAACAGAAATCAAGAAGAACACACACAGCAACACAGACAGAGCAATTTACAAAGCAGTAGCAGTGAGCAACCTATGGGACTATTTCTGAAGCTGGAGTAAAGAACAGAAACAGAGGCAGTAGCAAAGAAACAATATTCACAGCAAGTAATAAGTTAAATATCAGAAGCTGGAGTAAGAGGTTGGTGAAATTCGCTAGTAAATCTTTTTTTTTCATTTGTACACCAGTAGGATCCTATATCAAGTCTCTGTTATTTTTTGCTTGTTTACAAATGTGATTTGAGGCTCCTAAGCATCCAGCCCGTAAGATACAAAAACAGAATATGGTCTATTGGGATTTATCACTAGTTGTTTCAAAAATGGAATCAGCAAAAATGGCTTTGTTTGGCAATCAGTAATCCTTTTTTTTAAAAAAAAAAACAAGAGAAGAACACCAAAACAAAAATGAAACAGTAACAAATTTCCAAAAAAAGAGAGTATAGCGCAGGTAGAGAAGTCAGTGAAGAAGAGAAAAGAGAGAGAAGGGAGAGAGACTGTACCTTCGGCCACCGTTTACGGTGGCCACCGCCGTGAGCCGCCGTTGAGCCGCCGTGAGCCGTCAGTCACCAACCCCAACCACCGTGCGACAACCCAAACAGCCGCCAAAATCACTACCTCCGGCCACGTGGGTCACTGCGCCACCTTCGCTCCACCCATCACCACCAAACCGAACCGCCTCTGCCTCTCACCGTTCGCATCTCCCCCCCTTTGTGTCCCACCAAACAGTCATCCACACCCAACCACCTTCAAACACCCACAACCACGCACCAGTAGCCACCACCGTCAGACCCCCTTTCCCATCGCGAATCAAACCTGAATCGAACAAGAAAACCGCGCCGTAGACCACCTTCCCTCTTTCGTTCTCTTTCTCCACGCCTCTCACCCCTGCTCTTTGAAGAGGAAGCCCCGATCGGTGAGAAGAAAAAAACGAAAATGGGTTGTGGTGGAGAGCGAGCGAACAGAGCTAGGGAAAAGGAGAGAGAAATCGAAGCTAGGAGGAGAGAGTGGGATGTGGATCTGTGAGAGAGGAGGGGAGGGGAGCCGTGGAGAGGGATGGAGGCGGCGGGGTGAGGAGAGAGGGAGGAGTTCGCACGACGCCTTGGAGAGAGAGAGGGAGAAGATTAGGTTTTTCTGATTTTTGTGGAGGCACGCCGTGGAAGGAGAGAAAGCAAAATTAGGGTTTCCCTAATTAGTTTTTTCCTTTTATAGTATAAGAGCAAGGGCAGTTTGGTCTTTTCCCCTTTTTTATTTTTCAGATTTCTTCGTACACCCCTCGTTTTACTTCGCGCACTCCCCCCTTGAAGCCCACGTTTTCTGCTTTGGGCCAGCTTGCTAAGGTCGAACTGGGCTCTGATATTCGCACCCCCAGTTTTAAAAATACAGCCCCCCTTTATCTACACCCTCATATTACTACTGCACCCCCTGTCTCTCCTTTTTTAAATTTTGTTTTTCCCTTAAATAAACTTTTTTTCACAAACCTTTTTTTTCCAAATAACAGATTTTCTTTTCCCTAAACAAAAATCAGTCCAATTGCAAATTCCTTTCATCACGACGTTCTCTCCAATTAAAACCAATGAAAACACTTTTCAAAAACAAATAAGTTCAAACGTCGAAATCAAAACTAATCATCACTAATGATCACTCGCGCCGTTGCCGTTTGATTGTGGGTGATGATTTCATTCCTGTGGGAGTTAGTAGTGTGGCCACTCTAAACCGTTGTTGTTTGGTCCTCACAAACGCTCTCCTTCAATTGCGAAAACCTTTTCAATGCCCAAAATAAAAACCGATTATCATTAATCATCACTCGCGCCGTTGCCGTTTGGTCGTTAATGATAATTCATTTTCATAAGAGTTAGTAGTGCGACCACTCTAAACCGTTGTTGTTTGGTCACTGCGAACGCTCAACCCCTTTGCGAAAAACTCCAAAAAGATTAAAAAACAAAAACCCTTTTCAGGACAAGCAAGAACTACGTAGCTTTGAATTCTCCATCGCACCAGGAGATACGTAGGAGCAAGAGGCCCACTCTCGTCAAGCGCCAAAAATAAAAATTTTCATTAAGTCTTTTCATTCTCTTTTCGAAAAAAGGGGCAAATCTAAGTATTTTCCAAATCAGCACTTAAAACCGCACATTTAGTTAAAGGTTCCCTTTCGGTAGAAAGGAGGCGTGGGGTGCTGAAACCTTCCCCATGCCTAACCGACCCCCGAACCCAAATCTTCCGGTTTTCCAAAAGGCCATCCGCTTTCCAAAAGGTTTTTCTTCAATATTTTCCTGATAAAAAATATTGGTGGCGACTTCATTGATTTTCAAAAAGTTGTAAACGAAGAAAGATTCCCTCAGGGACTTTTTCGGGCGCAACAGCTGGCGACTTCACTGGGGACTTTTCCTTTTTAAGTGGGTCAAGCCTAACTAATTAAATGTGTGGTTTAGTGTGCTATCGATGTGATTTGGATACTTTGTTTGCTTCTATCCCTTTTCGGTTTGCTCTCCCATTTGTTTTCTCTCCTTCCATGTTTATTTTTCTTCGTCTTTGCTTATGTGCTTAGTACCCTCATGCATTTCCCCCCGTCTTGTTATGTTCCCCTCTTCTTGGCCCCCTTTCTTGAGGTAAACAAAGCACTTGATTGTTGTTGAAACCCTAGGCTAGCTTATTTGATATTGAACCCTAGTGTAGACAACATGTTATTGCTTGTTATTGTCTGGACTGTTCTGGGTTTTCCTTCGCAGGTGGGGATATATGCGGGTAGTTTTAGGCGGTATGTCCTCGCTACACACACTCAGACCTTATGCTTATTGTGCTTCGAGAGGGGCCTAAAACCCAAGGTCTGACAAAACTTAGGAGAGTGGAAACGAGTAGTGACTGGCAATTGGACTGTTGTCCTTCTGACTCTCACGAAAGTTTCAGCCAGAGTACGCTCTTTCATGATGCCTCACACCAGATGGCGTTCCATCGTTGTGGGTGCTATTGTGAGAGAGAGTTAGCTCTGGTAACCTGGTGAGGAAGTGACTAGAACCCACATGGGAGGAACATTTGAGTTGTCCTAGAACTTAGGTCCCCATCTTCGTAGGACACAAGGGGCATACCAAATTGTGTGCTGCATTGTAAACTAGGCACGTTTTCAAAAAGAAAAGGAGTTTTTTCAAAAAAAAGGAGAAAACAGAGAAAGAGTTGCCGTTGTAACCTTTCTTTCGCCGGTCTGTACGAAGTGACATATGAACCACTTTTTTTTTTAAAAAAAAGGGAGGGGGGTGAAAGAGTTACCGCTGTAGCCTTTCTCATACCGGTCCATATGAAATAATGTATGACCCGCATTTTCCAAAAAAAAAAAAAACTTGAATCACTGCCAATGAGGACTGGTCTCTGAGTTACATAAACATAGAACATCATCATCATTTACACACATCCTTTGCATAAAACATACATTTTCAATAGTTTTCGCATGCATCTTTGCATTTCATCATGGTTTGCTTGCCGAGAATCCCAAGTAATGAGAAATTTTTGTCATAGATGCGATATGGAATCTAGAAGGGAAACGGTGTATACTCCAAGGTACCCCGCTGTAAACAAGGTAGATGTGACTAGTCTGAAAAAATGTGTTGACCTGATGGGACCTATTGAAAGGGGATCGTTTGACAATGCTTATGGGAACCTCCGGAAGTTGTTGTTGCTAGAGGTGCAGACTGAGGCTATTGTGGCTTTGAGTAGATTCTATGACCCAGAAATCAGGTGCTTTCTTTTCAAAAATTTTCAAATGGCCCCCACATTGGAGGAATATCAGCAGATTTTGGGTTTCACTCAGACAGAAGCTGTCCCCTACCGGTATCAAGAACAGTACTACACAGACGAGGGGTTCGCTACATTATTGCAAGTGAGTGTAGAGGATCTGAAGCTCCAAAAGCAGAAGAGAAACAATGTGATAGGTTTCCCGCAGAGCTACCTTGAAGGTGTAATGGGAGCCTATGCCAGAAGTAAAAATTGGGTTGTCTTCAAGCGAGTTTTGGCCTTAACAATTTTTGGAGTTGTTCTCTTTCCACAGATTGAGAGGTATGTGGATGTGACCGTTATTGGTATTTTCCTAGCTTTTCAGAATGGGAGGAGCCCCATTAATCCAATTCCCGCCATCCTTGCTGACACTTATTCTGCTTTTACTCATCATTGTGACTTGAGAAGGAAGAAAATCTCTTGCTCTTCTCACCTGTTGTATGCGTGGCTTCTCATTCATGCCTTCACCAACCCAACGCGAGTGGAAAAGTTGATTAGTTACGCTGTAACTTGTGAGGTGAAAGCTATGAGTATTCAAGAGTGGATCCAGTTTCTAGGGGGTCTAGATGAGCACTCGATCCGTTGGTATCTCTCATCTTGCTGGGAAGATAGACCTAAGGTAGTCTTCTGCTGTGGTGGTTTTCAAAATCTTTGAAGGAGGACCAAAAGATGACAGTTTGCTTAGAAAGGTCTTGCAAGCCTGGAGTACGGTGGTTCGCATGGGAAAAGTAGAGCTTGCTCAGAGGACCAGTGGTATCACCTTCGCTCAGTGGCTCGGAAAAAGAATCCAGAATGTTCAACTGCCCTACCAAAAAGAGTTGCAAGTCGAGAGGGAAGTAGTAGACGCCAGCGTCCCTGTTGTCGAAGAATTAGGCGAGGTTAAGTTGGCTCTGATGAAGGCAGAGGAAGAGAAGAAATCTTTGCAAGCTGAGATAGAGAAGATGGCTCTGAAGAACAAAAGGTTGAAAGAAGAAAATGCCCTGAAGTCTGCTACCATTGAGAAGTTCAGTCAGAAACTAAAAGGGGGAGAGGAGAGCAAGTTAGAAGTTCAAAGGTATCTGCAAGGAGCCAAGGAGGAAATCAAGAGGCGAAGCTTGAAAGAGGAGAAGGCCCTGGAAGAAGCCAATCAGTGGAAAGAATTGTGGGATGAAGCAAAAATGGAAGAGAGAACTGCGAAAAGCTTGCTTGCCAAGTCAAAAAGAGAATCCCGCATGTTACAAGCTGAATGGGAGAGTAAGTTAGACAGTGTTGTGCAAGAGAGAGACTCATTTGAGAACATCCTCAGAGAATATCAGCGGGCCCTAAAAGCAGAGCAAGAGGATTCTGATGAGTTGAAGAAGCGCCTTTATCACATCAGCAATGCATACCTGCAAGTGAGGGATGAAAGTCAGTATTGGGAACATCGCTATGTTGAGCTGCTCGGTAGGATTGAAGAGCAGGCAGTCATCATTGAGCTGAGGGATGAAGTTCAACACTGGAGGGATAGGTTCTCCAAGCTATCAGAGTTGGTCAACCAGGTTCTTGCGGATGTGCCCAAGAAACTAAGAAAAGCTGAAACTGAGATGTATCCCCTCAACACCCCGCTTGAGGTGTACAAATTTGTGGAGTACTGCAGAGCCCTAGTTGAGGAAGCCAAAGGAAAAGCCGGAAGTACCTCTACCAACAACAAAAGGAAAAGGAGTGGAAACGTCAAAGCTCTTTGTATTTGAGCTTCTTTACTGTAATTTTCCATTTTGTCTTA
This sequence comes from Astragalus membranaceus, assembly GCA_039519185.1. Taxonomy (NCBI): domain Eukaryota; kingdom Viridiplantae; phylum Streptophyta; class Magnoliopsida; order Fabales; family Fabaceae; genus Astragalus; species Astragalus membranaceus. The sequence goes on along the minus strand of CM076847.1, from coordinate 182,300,788 downwards.
TTGTACCTTTCCTTTTTCAATCATTGTATCAGAATGTCGTACTCTTGATTCAGATTTTGAAGTATTTTGTTTAAATACACCTGTTTCGCTTCCAGATTCCAATTTCAGTAGTATCCAAAGAAAGTGATATAATAAAATAATCAAAGATTTACCTGCGTATCTATGACAAGACATAATACACTGCGATTCTCAGCAAGACAAACCAAACACGCATTCATTCGCATTGCATTCATTCATTCGTTCTTGTGTTCATAAGCGTGTTCCGTCAACAGAAAATCAGGCAAGCTGGTTAATCATCGCTATTGGACGCGTCTGCAAGCAAGAAACATGGAAAACAATCAAGCCAACCCCGATCAGGACAATCCGCAGCTACATCAGGATGAGGGAATTCCAGGAGGTCTGAATCCTAATGGTCAGGGTCAGCATGGTCAGAATCAGGGGAATCAAGTCAATCAAGCTGAGATGGAAGTCCTAAAGGCTCAAATGGCGGAGGTCATAAGAGTGCTAAGTGCCTTAAGAGATGTTGGCACAACTGAAGCTGCTGTTGCTGGGATGAACAATCCTCCTCCCCTTCCTGGGTCTGGGATCTCTCAAACCCTCCAAGCTGTGCAATGGCCTCCCTATGGTCTCCCACTGGGCTATACGCCTCCTGCTGCTGATGCAAACCCTGGAAGAGATCCTTCAGGAACCACGGGGCACGCTCAGCCTAATACAGTTATGAATGAAGTTGGAACAGGGACGCAGCAAACCCAGATTCAAATCCCAATTCCTGTTATTGCTCCAGGAACTCCGGCGGGTTTCAATTCACCAATAATGGTTCATCCACACGTACAGGGCCCAGTCCCTCATAATATTGCTCACCGACACATGACCCCGGTCGCGGTATCGATGAATAACCCTCACTATGGTGCCGGCGGTTTCCCACAGAATTACCCTGCCGAAGCTAGGAGTCAGTATCAGATGCTGGAAGAAAGGTTAAGAGCTGTTGAAGGGGCAGGTTCCCGAGCCAGGAATGCCCATGAGTTGTGCTTGGTTCCTGATCTAGTCCTGCCGCCCAAGTTCAAAGCACCAACTTTTGACAAATACAGAGGGACAACTTGCCCAGTCAGCCATGTGACAATGTACTGCCGGAAGATGACTGCCTATGCCCGTGATGATAACTTAATGATGCATTGCTTCCAAGAAAGTTTAGCTGGAGCTCCCCTTGACTGGTACATGCAGTTAGAGCCAACTAATATCCGTTGCTGGAAAGACATGGCGGATGCCTTCATGCGTCAATACCAGTATAACAATGATTTGGCTCCAGATAGAACTCAGCTACAATGCATGTCTAAGAGGGATAACGAGTCGTTCAAAGAGTATGCCCAGAGATGGCGGAACCTTGCGGCTCAAGTAAAACCCCCTCTGCTGGACAAAGAAATGGTCCACATGTTTATGGAAACCCTTCCTGCGGTGTATTATGATAGGCTGGTTGGCAGCGTAGCCTCAAACTTCTCCGAGATGGTGGTCACAGGGGAAAGAGTAGAGAATGGTATGCGGAGCGGAAGAATAGCTCAGGGCCCGACACCTCCTGCCGGTCAAAAAAAGCCGTTTTTTGGGTCTCATAAGAAGAAAGAAGGTGAAACTAATGCAGTCATCGGAGCCAGTGGTCCGTCGCACAGCAATCCACCGCAAGCTATTTCGGTTCCTCCTCAGGCACCACTGGCACAGCCTTTTCCATCAAATTATCAGTACCGGAACTATAATGAAAGGAAGCCTGTTGTCTTTGATCCCATTCCCATGTCCTACACGGACTTGTTTAATTATCTCATCACCAACAAAATAATCAGTACTCGTCAAATGAAGCCATATCAGCCTCCCTATCCCAGAGGGTACAACGCAAATGCCACCTGCGCCTTTCATTCTGGGGCAGTAGGTCATGTGGTGGAGGATTGTAAAGCATTCAAATATGTGGTGCAAGAATTACTTGATACGAAAAGCATATCATTTCAACAACCCAATGTAGCCACCAATCCGTTGCCAGGGCATGGAGGATCTGCTATTAATGCCGTTGACCACCAGGGGGGTCAGTGTTTGGTTAGAAAAGTTGATTGCATTCAGATGCCTTTGAATTTTATCCATGCTGAATTATGCCGTTTTGGTGTCATCAAAGAAGGTTGTGCTAGGAAAGACGCCTGTGATAATCCTCGCTGCATCGGGGCATGTGAAGGCTTTAAACCAATTCTCCAAGATCTCTTAGACAGACACCTGGTCCAAGTGGGAATCCAAGAGAAAGAAGAAAGTGTATTTACCTTGCAATCAGGCAATGGAGGCTTCAGGAGACCGATTGAAATTCCCTGCAATCTGAATTCCAGCCTAGCTGTGACGAGACCCTCGACTGTTGTTATTCCAATACCTGCTGCTACCCCTAGTGGGGAGACTAGGATGACTCCATGGAGCTGCAATGTGCAAACGCAAGCGGAGGCCCCTAAGGGCACTCTGGATATAACAAACATTGCTGGAGGTAGTTGTATCACAAGGAGTGGAAGGTTGTATACTCCTGAAAACCTTAGAAGAGAGCAATCCAAGGGAAATGAAGAAAGGGCCCGTAAAGGAAAAGACAAGGAAGCTGTAGAAGTCAGGGATGTGTCGGACAAAGAGGCTCAAGAATTCCTGAGAGTAATGAGACAGAGTGAATATCGGGTGGTAGACCAGCTGAATCAAACTCCATCTAAGATCTCAATGCTCTCTTTGCTGCTTAGTTTAGAGGCACATCGTGCTGCACTGCTAAAGATCCTGAATGAAGCTCACGTCTCCCATGACATTACAGTAAACCGGCTTGATGGTATTGTTGGCAACATTGTAGCCTCTAATTACTTGACCTTCTCAGACACTAAGCTGCCTCCGGCAGGAAAGAATCATAATCAAGCTCTTCACATCTCAGTCAAGTGTGGGGACCACATACTTGCCAGGGTGCTTATTGATAACGGTTCATCCTTGAATGTGCTGCCTAAGTCTACAATGGATAAGCTGGATGTAGACTGCTCATATCTAAAACCGAGCTCCACCTTGGTCAGAGCATTTGATGGGTCAGTGAAGGAAGTTTTTGGAGAAGTAGAAGTGCCGCTGCAGGTAGGCCCTGAAGTATTTTATGTCGTCTTTCAAGTGATGGACATCAATTCATCCTACAGTTGCCTGCTAGGACGTCCTTGGATACATGCGGCTGGGGCAGTGCCATCCTCGCTTCATCAGAAACTCAAGTTTGTGGCTAGGGGAAAGCTGATAGTGATCTCCGGAGAGGAAGAAACATTGATAAATCGATCACCACCTGAATATTATGTGGAAGCAGCAGAAGAGTCCTTTGAGACTGCTTTCCAAGGATTGGAGATTTCAAACGCTGTCTTCGTCGAAGGTGAGCCTCGGTGGAAGCCTGAGTGGTCCAGGGCTGACATGATGGCTGCAAAGGTGATGCTGGGACATGGGTATCAGGTTGGTAAGGGCTTAGGAAAAGCTGCTCAAGGAATTGTAATGCCTGTCCAGTTGAGGGGCAATATTGAGAGGTTCGGTGTTGGGTACATCCCAAGTCTTGCTGATCGGGAGAGGCTGGCATCTGACAGGAGGGAGAAATGGCTGGCCAAACTCAGAGGAAGGGCACCCAATCAGGGGAGAATGGTCATCGCTAATCTTAAGAACAACTTCCGGAGTGCTAGTATGCTGAACCCTGACCAGGTCAATATGGTTGAAGAAGGATCAAGCTCAAGTGGCCGTGCTGTAGGTCTGGTGCGCTGCTGTGCGGCTGGAGAGAAGCTGCAGAACTGGGAGATCATGGATTTCCCCGTATTTTCCAATTTAAAGTAATTATCGTTGTAATGCAGATCCCTCGGCTCTACCCAAGGCCTTGGGATATTTCATTCGGGCACACATGTTTTCGTCAAAAATCATCAATCAATAAAGTGTTACTTTGAATTTTCAATAAAATTTCTGTCTTCATCTTTTATCTGTGTTGCTTTTTCTTTGTTTTTATTCGCCGCTCCATTCTAATGCAGAATCAAAAATAAACTCTGAAAATAACAATGCCCATAACTCATACTGTGATTTTGATTACCCGATTAATCAAGCCGAGGAAGATGTTGAGAATGATTGGGATACTCCTCCGGAAATCATGAGAATGGTAGAACAAGAAGAAAAGGTCATCGAACCCCATGAGGAGTCTACAGAAATGGTCAATTTGGGTACTGAGGAAGACAGAAAAGAGATCAAGGTTGGTACCGCAATGGAGGATAAAGAGCGCAAAAAGTTGATTCAGCTCCTGTTCGACTACGCTGACGTATTCGCATGGACATATCGGGACATGCCAGGGTTGAGCACAGATATTGTTGAACATAGATTGCCGGTGAAATCAGAATGTCCCCCGGTGAAACAGAAGTTGAGGCGGATGAAGCCTGAAATGTCTTTGAAGATCAGGGATGAGGTCAAGAAACAGTTTGATGCAGGGTTCTTAGCTGTGGCAAAATAGCCTGAGTGGGTAGCAAACATTGTTCCAGTCCCTAAGAAAGATGGAAAGGTCCGAATGTGTGTCGACTACCGTGACTTGAACAGAGCAAGCCCTAAAGATGATTTCCCTCTACCCCATATTGATGTTTTGGTGGACAGTACTGCTCGGCATTCGATGTTCTCCTTCATGGATGGATATTCAGGCTATAACCAGATCAAAATGGCTCCAGAGGATATGGAGAAAACCACCTTCGTAACTCTTTGGGGAACTTTCTGTTACAAGGTCATGCCTTTCGGGTTGAGGAATGCCGGGGCAACCTACCAAAGAGCGATGGTAACCCTATTCCATGACATGATGCATAAGGAGATCGAAGTCTATGTGGATGACATGATTGCCAAATCAAAGACTGATAAAGAGCACGTGGTTAACCTGCAGAAGCTGTTCGAGCGTCTCAGAAAGTACAAACTCAGGTTGAATCCCGCTAAGTGCACCTTTGGGGTTAGGTCAGGGAAGCTGTTAGGTTTCATTGTTAGCCAGAAGGGAATTGAGGTAGACCCGGACAAGGTACGAGCAATCCTGGAGATTCCAGCACCTAAAACAGAGAAAGAAGTTCGTGGTTTCCTGGGAAGACTAAATTACATCTCTCGATTCATCTTCCAGTTGACTGCAACTTGTGAACCATTTTTCAAACTGCTGTGCAAAAACCAAGAGATGAAGTGGAATGATAAATGTCAAGAAGCATTTGAGAAAATCAAGGTGTATCTTCAAAATCCACCCGTCCTAATGCCACCTGTGTCTGGCAGGCCTCTCATCTTATACCTCACGGTGCTAGACAATTCTATGGGCTGCGTGCTGGGGCAACACGATGAGTCAGGAAAGAAAGAACACGCGATCTACTACATAAGCAAGAAGTTCACAGACTGTGAGGCAAGGTATTCATCATTGGAGAAGACTTGTTGTGCTCTAGCCTGGGCTGCGCATCGACTGAGACAATATATGCTGAGTCACACTACCTGGTTGGTGTCCAAAATGGACCCAATCAAGTACATATTTGAAAAACCCGCGCTCACAGGTAGAATTGCTCGTTGGAAAATGCTTCTGTCAGAGTATGACCTCGTGTACGTAACCCAGAAGGCGATTAAAGGTAGCACACTGGCAGACTACCTGGCACATCAACCGGTTGAGGATTACCAATCAATGCAAGGTGGAGAGTGTTGTTTGACGGTGCCTCTAACATGTGGGGGCACGGGATCGGAGCAGTGCTAATCTCCCCAGACAACCGCTTCATACCAGTCACTGCCAGACTAAGCTTCTATGTCACAAACAATATTGCAGAGTATGAAGCGTGTATCTTGGGTATCCAGGCAGCTCTCGATCGGAAAGTCAAGAGGCTCGACGTGTACGGAGATTCAGCTCTAGTTGTCCATCAAGTAAAAGGAGATTGGGAAACAAGAAATTCTGATTTGATTCCTTACCGTTACTACATTCAAGAATTAATCAAGCCCTTTGAGGAAATCACTTTCCAGCACATACCCCGCAGCGAGAATCAGTTGGCAGATGCCTTGGCAACTTTGTCTTCTATGTTCAACGTCAGCTGTGACAAAAGTCTGGCGACTGTCAGAATCCAGCACAGAGGACAGCCTGCTTATCACTACTGTATGACAGTCGAAGAGGGATCAGATAGTAAGCCTTGGAACAATGACATCAAACAGTATATCACAAACAGAGAGTATCCTCCCGGAGCTACAGAGAATGACAAGAGAACCCTCAGGAGGCTGTCAACAGGTTTCTTCTTGAGTGGAGACGTCCTTTACAAGAGAAACCATGACTTGGTACTCCTCAGGTGTGTAACAGAAGAAGAATCAGTAAAGATTATGCGAGATGTTCATGAGGGCTCATTTGGGGTACACGCCAGCGGTCACGCAATGGCCAGAAAAATCCTGAGAGCTGGTTACTACTGGTTGCGGATGGAATCGGACTGTTACAGTTTTGTGAGAAGGTGCCATAAATGTCAAATCTATGCAGATCACACCCATGTACCTCCAACTTCCCTAAATGTCTTGGGTGCGCCATGGCCATTCTCAATGTGGGGCATGGACATCATTGGTCCCATTGAACCAAAAGCGTCAAATGGCCACCGTTTCATTCTGGTTGCTATTGACTACTTCACTAAGTGGGTGGAGGCTGCTTCTTATCCCAATGTAACGAGCTCAGTGATTGCTAAGTTCATCAAGAAGGATTTGGTTTGCCGCTACGGCCTTCCAAACAAGATTATCACAGACAACGGTAGTAATTTGAACAGCAGAATGATGAAGGATTTGTGTAAAGACTTCAAAATACAACATCACAACTCTTCTCCCTACCGCCCAAAGATGAATGGGGCAGTCGAGGCAGCTAACAAGAACATCAAGCGGATAATACAGAAGATGGCCGTGACCTATAATGATTGGCATGAGATGCTCCCCTTTGCCCTGCATGGTTACAGAACCTCAGTACGCACCTCAACAGGGGCAACCCCTTACTCCCTGGTTTATGGGTCAGAGGCAGTCCTCCCCATTGAGGTTGAAATACCATCCCTGCGGGTGTTAATGGAGACAAAACTTGATGAAGCAGAATGGGTTCGGTCTCGTCTTGACCAGTTGAATCTCATTGATGAAAAACGGGTGGCCGCAATGTGTCATGGACAGTTGTACCAACAGAGGATGAGGAGGGCTTTTGACAAGAAAGTCCGTCCTCGTGAATTCCAAGAAGGAGATCTTGTGCTCAAGCAGATCTTGCCGATTCAGACAGACTCTAGGGGCAAATGGGCTCCCAAATATGAAGGACCTTATGTGGTGAAGAAGGCATTCTCGGGAGGAGCTTTAATTCTGGCAAACATGGACGGAGATGAGATCCCAAATCCAGTGAACTCAGATGTGGTCAAGAAGTATTATGCCTAGAAAAATAGACGAAAAAAGAGAAAGATAAGCCAAGGAAAAATCAGCTCGCTAGGTTGAAAACCCGCAAAGGGCGACCTAGGCAAATTCAGAGTGGCCTGGTGGATTGAAAACCCGCAAAGGGCGATCCAGGCAAAAATTAGGGTCAGAAAACTTGGGCTTGAGAAAAGAAAAAGGCAATCAGCGTTCCAAAGGTTCGGATAAGGGGGTGATCAGTATTATGAGTATGGACGGTGGGCACCGTTACTTCAGAGATGGAACCACGAGATCTGTTCCTTTTGCTTGTATTTTTTGTAGTTTAAAAGAAAGATTGCAATGCACTTTCGATTGGCGTGACTTACTGCACGTCCAATTTCTATATCAATAAAAGTCCAACTTTTCTTTCATATGTGTGCTTTTCGTGTCTCTGCTTTCATCTATTCAGTTTCTTTCAAAATAATAACTTTTATGATTGATGAAATCGAATTGCAAAACATGTGCACATTCAGAGCATTACAGGATCATTGCGAAATCTTTGAAAAAATACAGAAAGAAGTGATTTCCCAAGTGAATAAAATTGCGAAAAAAGTCGTGACGAACCAGTGTACAATCCTCGCGGGATCATCGTCCTGGAACAGCCTCCGTCCAGCAGATCGATTTAACCAGCAAAAAAAGAGCGCCAAAGAAGAAAAAAAACAAATAAGCAGAAAAAAGAAAGCTGCTTAAAGAAAATAAACAGAATAAACAAAAAGTAAAAAGTTACAGGAGACGGAACATAAAAAGAACACAACATCTTCATATCATTCATCATTCTCATACCATCCATACCATTCGTCACTCCATGGCATCGAACGGTAGTGCATTACACTTTCAAATGCGCATAAATCAATCATTGCATCCGGGAGCATCCAAATGCCCAAGGGCATACATTTCATGCACCATCCAAGAGGGAAGTTACTTCGGACCAGAGAGTCCCAAAAATCTCATTTTTTAGAAAATCACCATCAGCACCGAGTTAGTAAACTCCATCAACCCAGAGTTAGTGAACTCCCACAGAGTTAGTGAACTCCTTCCACAGATCACAACATCGTGTACGAGCACGCGATGGATCCATCAGACTTCGTTAAGTCCTTCGGATTAGTTGTGTCAGCCTAAGGCATAGCGTAAATCCATTGATCAAATCAGTTCCGGACCTGATGTTGATCGGCCCGCTCGAAAAGGCCACCCCCAAAGCTCGGACTCGACCAGAGTTCGTTAGAAGGTTTTTAGGCAACCTCCGAATCCCCAATTTACCGCTTTTTCCAATTCACCGTTTTTCCCAATTTACTGCTTTCCCGTTAATGCGACAAGTGTTAACTCCCCTTTTCTCAAAAGGAAAATAACAAAAAGAAAATTTGAGCTTTTCTGGAGCGGACAAAATTAGTATTATTCCTATATCTTTATTTCCATTTCACCAACAAATATGAAAAGGCCAATTCATATTTCTTGGCGAGATGTGAAATAAAGAGGGGCAGCTGTAATACCCCAATTTTGTCCGCCTAATTGAAAAATCCCAAAAATTTTATCGCTTCGCATATTGTTCTAAATGCGGGTGTATTTGGCACTCTCGTACAACGATTTTGTTTGGCGCTCGTTGCTTTCAAAAAGAGTCCAAGAAATAAAATAAAAGATAATAATAAATAACGCGAGCGCGTGTTGGTTGCGAGTCGCGTGTGAGTAGTTGCGTCACTACGCGTTGTTTTTACCGTTTTCTTTTTAGAGAAGTGAGATTAGAATGAAATCGGTTTTAAAAATGCGTGCGCGCGTGCGTATTCAAATCGCGTACGTGTCCCTAGTCTTAAGGCGAATGCGCGTTTCGTTCCGAGTCATGTGAGTCGTCGCGTCGTTGCGCGTTGTTTTTACCGCTTTTATTATCATAAAGAAAAATAAAAAAAATAATAATGATAAATAGTAATAGTAAAATAAAATGAATTTTTATTCAGCTGTCCCTTCTATTGGTTTTGTCACACATACAAACAAAAACTAAAAAAAAGGGGAACATAGTACAAAAAAGAGTCAACTCTTTGTTACAAAAAAATTTAATTGAAAAACAGCAAAAATAACAAAAAGCAGGGCGCAGCCTGCTGGGGTTGCAACAAGATTGCAATTTGAGAATGGGGTTGGAGGTCCCTTCTCCTTGCCTCTTTGCTTTTCCCATTTTCAGCAAAAACACTCATGCAATTGGCAGCAACCCCTGCTCCACCCCTGCTGCCTCATACTGCCTCCACCAGAGGTTGTTGTGCTTTATGGTCTCCTAGAGTTTTGATCCCCTGCATTAGCATACCACCCTACACCAGAATCTCTGCCTATAAATACAACAGAACAGAAATCAAGAAGAACACACACAGCAACACAGACAGAGCAATTTACAAAGCAGTAGCAGTGAGCAACCTATGGGACTATTTCTGAAGCTGGAGTAAAGAACAGAAACAGAGGCAGTAGCAAAGAAACAATATTCACAGCAAGTAATAAGTTAAATATCAGAAGCTGGAGTAAGAGGTTGGTGAAATTCGCTAGTAAATCTTTTTTTTTCATTTGTACACCAGTAGGATCCTATATCAAGTCTCTGTTATTTTTTGCTTGTTTACAAATGTGATTTGAGGCTCCTAAGCATCCAGCCCGTAAGATACAAAAACAGAATATGGTCTATTGGGATTTATCACTAGTTGTTTCAAAAATGGAATCAGCAAAAATGGCTTTGTTTGGCAATCAGTAATCCTTTTTTTTTAAAAAAAAAAAACAAGAGAAGAACACCAAAACAAAAATGAAACAGTAACAAATTTCCAAAAAAAGAGAGTATAGCGCAGGTAGAGAAGTCAGTGAAGAAGAGAAAAGAGAGAGAAGGGAGAGAGACTGTACCTTCGGCCACCGTTTACGGTGGCCACCGCCGTGAGCCGCCGTGAGCCGTCAGTCACCAACCCCAACCACCGTGCGACAACCCAAACAGCCGCCAAAATCACTACCTCCGGCCACGTGGGTCACTGCGCCACCTTCGCTCCACCCATCACCACCAAACCGAACCGCCTCTGCCTCTCACCGTTCGCATCTCCCCCCCCCCCCCTTTGTGTCCCACCAAACAGTCATCCACACCCAACCACCTTCAAACACCCACAACCACGCACCAGTAGCCACCACCGTCAGACCCCCTTTCCCATCGCGAATCAAACCTGAATCGAACAAGAAAACCGCGCCGTAGACCACCTTCCCTCTTTCGTTCTCTTTCTCCACGCCTCTCACCCCTGCTCTTTGAAGAGGAAGCCCCAATCGGTGAGAAGAAAAAAACGAAAATGGGTTGTGATGGAGAGCGAGCGAACAGAGCTAGGGAAAAGGAGAGAGAAATCGAAGCTAGGAGGAGAGAGTGGGATGTGGATCTGTGAGAGAGGATGGGAGGGGAGCCGTGGAGAGGGATGGAGGCGGTGGTGTGAGGAGAGAGGGAGGAGTTCGCACGGCGCCATGGAGAGAGAGAGGGAGAAGATTAGGTTTTTCTGATTTTTGTGGAGGCGCGCCGTGGAAGGAGAGAAAGCAAAATTAGGGTTTCCCTAATTAGTTTTTTCCTTTTATAGTATAAGAGCAAGGGCAGTTTGGTCTTTTCCCCTTTTTTATTTTTCAGATTTCTTCGTACACCCCTCGTTTTACTTCGCGCACTCCCCCCTTGAAGCCCACGTTTTCTGCTTTGGGCCAGCTTGCTAAGGTCGAACTGGGCTCTGATATTCGCACCCCCAGTTTTAAAAATACAGCCCCCCTTTATCTACACCCTCATATTACTACTGCACCCCCTGTCTCTCCTTTTTTAAATTTTGTTTTTCCCTTAAATAAACTTTTTTTCACAAACCTTTTTTTTCCAAATAACAGATTTTCTTTTCCCTAAACAAAAATCAGTCCAATTGCAAATTCCTTTCATCACGACGTTCTCTCCAATTAAAACCAATGAAAACACTTTTCAAAAACAAATAAGTTCAAACGTCGAAATCAAAACTAATCATCACTAATGATCACTCGCGCCGTTGCCGTTTGATTGTGGGTGATGATTTCATTCCTGTGGGAGTTAGTAGTGTGGCCACTCTAAACCGTTGTTGTTTGGTCCTCACAAACGCTCTCCTTCAATTGCGAAAACCTTTTCAATGCCCAAAATAAAAACCGATTATCATTAATCATCACTCGCGCCGTTGCCGTTTGGTCGTTAATGATAATTCATTTTCATAAGAGTTAGTAGTGCGACCACTCTAAACCGTTGTTGTTTGGTCACTGCGAACGCTCAACCCCTTTGCGAAAAACTCCAAAAAGATTAAAAAACAAAAACCCTTTTCAGGACAAGCAAGAACTACGTAGCTTTGAATTCTCCATCGCACCAGGAGATACGTAGGAGCGAGAGGCCCACTCTCGTCAAGCGCCAAAAATAAAAATTTTCATTAAGTCTTTTCATTCTCTTTTCGAAAAAAGGGGCAAATCTAAGTATTTTCCAAATCAGCACTTAAAACCGCACATTTAGTTAAAGGTTCCCTTTCAGTAGAAAGGAGGCGTGGGGTGCTGAAACCTTCCCCATGCCTAACTGACCCCCGAACCCAAATCTTCCGGTTTTCCAAAAGGCCATCCGCTTTCCAAAAGGTTTTTCTTCAATATTTTCCTGATAAAAAATATTGGTGGCGACTTCATTGATTTTCAAAAAGTTGTAAACGAAGAAAGATTCCCTCAGGGACTTTTTCGGGCGCAACAACAGACTCATTAGGTAATGAGTGAAACCAGGCCCCGGCTTTATCCCTTAATGAGAAAGGGAAAAGTTTCAGCCTTATGGCTTCCGGAGTCACTCCGTTTAGTTTTAGAGTGCCACAGTATTCAAGAAAAATAGACAGATGAAGATTTGGGTCATCAGTAGCAGAACCGGAAAATTGGTTCTGCTGGACCATAGAAAGAAGTGATGGTTTAATCTCAAAATTGTTTGCCTCAACATTTGGATGCACAATAACAGCATGTGGCTCTGCCGTAGAAGGCGTAGCGTACTCTTTGAGAGCACGATTTGCATTAGCAGCCATTTCTTGGTTATTGCGCAATTCTCTTCTTCTTCTATGTAAGAACCTTTCAATCTCAGGAATTGGTTGAACAATTTCTCCGAGACTTCGGACTCTTCGCATTCAAAGAAGAAGAGAATAAGAAAATAAAATAAAAGGAAAAATTTTCAGTCTAACCGGTACCAAAATTTTGATTAATATCACTAAGTCCCCGGCAACGGCGCCAAAAACTTGATACACCGCAAGTATACGGTTATATCGCGTAATAATAATATCGATCCATAGGGAGTTACATGTGATTACCAATCTAGTTTCTAGTGGTGATTAGCTGAAAGGGAATGATTTGGTAAAAGTTGGTTTTAACTTGAAATAATAAAAAGCGTCTTGGGATCTTGGTTAGATCACAATGAAGGTATAAAAATAACCCCTTAACTATCCCCTATCTTATTATTTAAGTTTGTTTCTAAGGACAATGTATTCTTTTGGTGTTATTCAAGTTTCCTTTCGGACAACAAGAACGTGTCTCGAAACAACGATCAAGCCTATTCTCATGGTTGATCGTTGCCGAAACCCATTAAGTACAACCTTATTATCCCAAGGTCATCAACGCTATTCTCATGCTTTGATCGACCTTGTCTAATTTCATTTGTTCCAATGTCAAGCTTCCCCTTTCGGTCCATCACTTGACATTTGGATTATACAAAACGCACGATGAAATTAGATTAGAATCCAAACCCAAATAAGATAGGTTTTAGTCTTGGAATTATTCAAGGACCCATCATTGGATTGTTTCCCAAAATCCCAAGACTAAAGAAGTCTACTCACTCATGATCATAGTAGACAAGGGAGTAGAAGAGAGTTGCATAATTTAAATGACTGAATATAAATGACAAGGAAATTAACGACTAAATTATAAAAGAAAGCGATAGAACAAAACCTTAAGCGAAAATGCGACAAACTTCGATTAAAACTTAGAAAGTGAGATACAGTGATCCAAGATGATGGTGAAGCTACATTGGGGTTCTTTTTATAGGCCAAGATCAGAGACAAAGCACTTAAACATCAATTACAATCCATAAAGAAGGAATGGGAAAAGTTGTAACATTTTTAGACAAACAGAAGGGACACACGGATCGTGCTCCCCATGCGCACGGGTCGTGCTTAGTGCAAACTCAGCTGGAATTCAAATCACTGCAAGGGGCACGGATCGTGCCTCCTAGGCGCACGGATCGTGCATTATCTGACTTTTGCACTTCTGGTCACCGAACAGCCAGCACGGGTCGTGCGCTCCTCAAGCACGGATCGTGCGCTCCTTTTTCTTCAATTTCTTCTTCCTTTGCGAACCAGGCGCACGGATCGTGCTCAATCACGCACGGACCGCGCGCCTAGACTTGATATTTGCACCTTCTATTGCTAATTCTTCTCCCCATCCTTTTGCCTTTTGATCCTTTGGTCTTTAAGCACTAAAAATCCTCAATTTGCTCTTCAATATCAACCTGAGAATAAAAACCAACATTTGTAGTAAAATAGCTCTAAACTAGAATCAAAACATTAGATAAACTACTTAAAATAAGTACTAAAAAAACATATTAAAACATGACTTATCAGGCTCCAACCAATGGGAAACTTTGCTAACTCCAAAGATTGCCCGTCTTCACTGAACTTGCCCACACAGTCTATGGCCTTATCGTTCACAGGCTCAACAAAATAAAAAAGCTCCTTCCATCTCTTTTTCAGGGAATCAGTGTAGGGTCAAAAAATCTTAGTGTTCCTCCTAGAGCGAAGGCTCACGTGCTCACGACTATCTGATCCTTCCACTAAATTTTTATTTCGATTGACCTCAAACAGGTGGAAAAATAGGCTAGCCGACACCGGCCTATCCAAGGCAAGACACACCAGTTCAAACGCCCGAAGAAATGCCCACGCATTAGGATGAATTTGGGAAGGAGCCAATTCCAACCGACCAAGCACGGTTTGTTGAAGAGAGGTAAAAGGGGGCGCAGATATTCATATCCTTAACGACAATGTCATACATAACGAACTTGAGGGCGGAAGGCCAAACGGCCCATGTTCTTCTTCCTTCATCCCCTCAACGTTCCACAATCGTTCCGAGCGCCTCGTGATTTTCCGGGCAACTCTACTCAAATCATACCCGGAGTGGTACAAAGACCGAGTTTGCAACAAATTGTTTGAAACCCACGAGTATACCCGATGGATCGCCAAAGGATATAAGGGGGGACATCGACAGCTCCACGACCGGTGCTGGAATACTCATCCGACACCGATTCAGAACTCCGACTAGCCGTTTCACCTTGCTGACGAGCAGGTCGATCTTCACCCTCAGCATCGTCACCATCACGGCCCTTAGCATCGTCACCATCACGACCCTCAGCATCGTCCTCAGTGTCGGAAGTCGACCCAAAATCAGTATCAGTACTCTCGGAAGAAGAGCTCTTTCGATTTTTTCCCACTTGATTTTCCTCAGAAGAATCCGATTCCACCGTCATTACATCCACCACGTCTGCGGTTTCCGATCTACCACCGGCAGAGTTACCATTAAACTCAAGTTCGTCCCCCTCAGGCTCTTTGGTATCATCCTCTTGAGAACCATCGTTGACTTCAAGATCGTCCTCCACTTGTTCACTCGTGGGAGCCGAGCCTGGTTGGTCTTGAACCTTGGGAACGACAGGAACGGTATTGCCTTCCAGAATTTTGGTTTCGGAAGCCATTAACTTAGCGAGCTGGGGGCGATTTTCAGTATAAACCCTACGGGTTTGTTTTGTTCTTGCCAGAGCCGGACCTGTAGGGTTAGGGTATGTGATGTCAAGATTAATAGACTCAATGGGTCCTCGACAAAACCGAAACCCGACCTGACGACCCCCACCCCGTGCGAAAGATAAAAGGCAGGGGGAAGCTCGAGTTAAAATAAAAAGGAAAAAACTAAGAAGATTCTAACCTCGATCTTCAGAAGAATAACAAAGAAGCTTTGCCTTCCGAGTTTTCACAACTTCAATTCACTGAAACTGACCTACTCTCGCCACGTTCTTCTAACTGGGAATATCAAAGAACGAAACTTTGATCGTCGGATCGGTAAGCAGAGCAAATCAAGAAAAACAACAGAAAGGGAAGAGACTGAACCCCTATTTATAGTGGGCCAAAGGTCACTGATTGGGCCTGTCGAATCGACACGTGCAATCACTGATCTTAAAGTTACGTGTCCAAATATCAAAACACCATCATTATCAGCAGCCCTCGAAAAACGTGCCCAAATCAAAATTCATTAATGACCGTACACCATAAACAAAGCGTTGTACCTTTTCAAAATGGTCACTTTGAGTCGCTCAAAAACAGTGACCAGAACTTCGTCACGCAAGAACGACCCCGGATCTGCCAAGCTCGGATCCAGGAATAAATTTTACAAAAATAGACTCGGATCAGCAAGAATCGGGTTCGGGGACAAGGTCTACAAGACAAGGCTCGTCGTCAAATTGAGGCCCGGTACAATTCAAGATCAGTCTAGTTTACAAGTCAATATCGTCATTCAGGCGACCCGACTTGGGAGGCAACTGTTATGGATAGGGCCTTTACTAGCAACACCTCCAAGGCCCATTCGCTTAAAAGCCCATTCAAGAAAGCAATATCCATTCATCAATAGCCAAGATCGGAACGCAAGATCGGACGGTCCAGATCCATCAGGCCAAGCACCACCAAACTCTATAAATAAGCATTCAATGCTTCATTAAAGGTAGGAAATCTAACCCAAAACCTATCTGCAATTAACTACCTTCCTGACTTGAGCGTCAGAGTATCTTTGCAGGTACCACACCCCACCTCGGATCGGACAACTGTCGATCAAGGACTTTATCTATCAACTATCTCGGATCGGATACAAGTCCGGAGATACGATACAGAACAATTTAGAGATTGCTAATCTGTGTTTTACAAATTGATTGGAGATGTTTTCTTGTCCTATCTATGACTCAGGATTTGGATTGGTCTCCCTTAACTACAAAAAATGCCATGAGATTAGGGAGATGAAGAGGTCTGTTTAGAATCTTGGTACATCGATTGATAAGCGTGAGATGTAAACGGCGGGCGGCGCTGGGAGAAATAAGAGAACAGTGTGTAATGGGAGAGGGAACGTCAAATGACGGTGGCTGCCAATTGGTGAGCAGGAAGAAAGATCAAACTCAACGTAACTTCAGCAAAATGAAACATGGAAGAATGGATATCGCAGGGAGGGGGTGGAACGCAAACGAGGAGGGGAAGTGTTGCACCCCGAAAAATCCGGTTTAAGGATTCCTCAGTTTGACAACGTGAAAAATTTTGAAGCCGCCACCAATATTTATTTTTTTAAGACTAAAACATTGGAAAAAGTCTTTTTGGAAAAGGCGGATGGTCTTTCGAAAACACAGAGATGTAGGTTCGGGGGTCGGTTAGGAATGGGGAAGGTATTAGCACCCCATTCCTCCTTTCTACTGAAAGGGAGCCTCTAATTAAATTGTGTGGTTTTAATGTTTGATTCGAAGAACACCTAGATTTGCTTATTTCATTCTTATTTGAAGATGGATGGGAAATTAATGGAAAACTTATGTAAAGAGGGGGAAAAAGAGAGTTTTTTAGAAAAGAGCTCGACGGGGGTAACGACCCGCTCCTACGTATCTCCCGATACAATGGAGAACTCAGAGCTACGTAGTTCTGCCTTGGTTTTTGTTTTTTAACTTTTTAGGTGAGTTTTCGAAATAGGACGAGTACTAGTGAATGATTAAACTAGCTAGGGCTATGGGTAATCACCGCTAAGTACTCAAAAGGAGTCGCTACCGCTAGTCAAACGAACTAAGGTTCTGGGTGACCGTTGGTAACAACTTGTTTTTATTCTCCTTTTGAAAGCTTTTTTTGAAAAGGATTGATTTGTTTGATGACCAAACTAGCAAAGGCTATGGGTGGTCATCGCTTATAGTTCTTTTTGGAGAAAGGACATCGATGTCAATAGCTAGACGAACTACGGTTCTGATTAGCTACTAACAACAATGGGTTTGAAAACATTTTTTGTTTGTTTTGAAAATGGAGGTTTTTTATTGTTGTGAAAGTGAAGATTTTTTGATGTGATGTGCTTGACGAGAACAAGTCTCGCTCCTACGTATCCCAAGTGGGAATCAAAGCAACGTAGTTCTTGGAGCGAGAAAAAGGAAGCCTTGAAGAAGGTGTTTGAACAAGGAAGGAATTTTCGTGATCAAACTAGCTAAGGCTATGGGTGATCCTTACTAGTTCACATGGCTTTTGAAAAAGGGAGAGCTTTCATGATCAAACTAGCTAAGGCTATGGGTGATCATTACTTGCTCACATTGTTTTTATGAGTTTGGAATTGATTGAATGCAAATGCAAAAACTGTTTTTAATTATGAATGCAAAGGTTTTTTTTTTTTTAAAAAATTGAAGTTGTTACTAATGAGTGACAAACTTGTTCTTGAACTTGAGTGCTAAGAGTTTTGAAACTGTAGATGTTACTAACGAGTAACAAATTGTTTTTCACATACAGCATGGTTTTGAGGTTTGAAGTGTTGCTATCGAGCAACAATAAGTCTATGACTTTACAAAGCCTTGGCGAAAATCAAAACAAACAAGTTGTGAACACCAATTCAACACTTTCAAGCACAATGAGCACACAAATAACGAATGCAAAGCATGTAAGTAAATGATGCAAGTAGTTGAATTACTTTCAAGTAATCTTCAACGCTTGGGGCATGCACTAGGCATTAGTGTTGAATCACATTACTAAATCATCAACAAGAGACAAGTAATTAACTATGCAAATGAAACACAAAGGGATTGATTCATTTTGGGTGATCTCCCCTACTTGGGATATGCACTAGGCATAAGCATTTGGATCACATCACCCAATCATCAACAAGAGGTAAGTGATTAAACCTGATGTGATATGCAAATAGTGAAACAAGTGTGAATGCAAGTGAAAATATTTTAATGAGAGGTGAAAGGTAAATGGTAAAAAGTGAATGGTAAAATCTTTTTGTATTTTTGAGTAAAGAGTTAATGAATGAGGTAAAAACTTGTTGTAAGAAGTGAAAAGTAAGAATGAAAATGTTTTTAACTTTTTGGTAATTTTTTTTTAAGTGAATAGTAAAGTACATTGGTAAATGGTTAAAAAAAAAAACACAAATGAGTTGAATCACCTAGAGCAATCCTCCCACTTTAAGCAAAGTGCACTAGGCACTAGTGGGAATCAATTTGCCTATCATCAACAATGAACAATAAGCAAATGAAAATGCAAAGATTAAATAAACACACAAATAAGTTGAATCACCTAGAGCAATCCTCCCACTTTAAGCAAAGTGCACTAGGCACTAGTGGGAATCAACTTGCCTATCATCAACAATGAACAATGAGCAAATGAAAATGCAAAGATTAAATAAACACACAAATAAGTTGAATCACCTAGAGCAATCCTCCCACTTTAAGCAAAGTGCACTAGGCACTAGTGGGAATCAACTTGCCTATCATCAACAATGAACAATAAGCAAATGAAAATGCAAAGATTAAATAAACACACAAATAAGTTGAATCACCTAGAGCAATCCTCCCACCTTAAGCAAAGTGCACTAGGCACTAGTGGGAATCAACTTGCCTATCATCAACAATGAACAATAAGCAAATGAAAATGCAAAGATTAAATAAACACACAAATAAGTTGAATCACATAGAGCAATCCTCCCACTTTAAGCAAAGTGCACTAGGCACTAGTGGGAATCAACTTGCCTATCATCAACAATGAACAATAAGCAAATGAAAATGCAAAGATTAAATAAACACACAAATAAGTTGAATCACCTAGAGCAATCCTCCCACCTTAAGCAAAGTGCACTAGGCACTAGTGGGAATCAACTTGCCTATCATCAACAATGAACAATAAGCAAATGAAAATGCAAAGATTAAATAAACACACAAATAAGTTGAATCACATAGAGCAATCCTCCCACTTTAAGCAAAGTGCACTAGGCACTAGTGGGAATCAACTTGCCTATCATCAACAATGAACAATAAGCAAATGAAAATGCAAAGATTAAATAAACACACAAATAAGTTGAATCACCTAGAGCAATCCTCCCACTTTAAGCAAAATGCACTAGGCACTAGTGGGAATCAACTTGCCTATCATCAACAATGAACAATAAGCAAATGAAAATGCAAAGATTAAATAAACACACAAATAAGTTGAATCACATAGAGCAATCCTCCCACTTTAAGCAAAGTGCACTAGGCACTAGTGGGAATCAACTTGCCTATCATCAACAATGAACAATAAGCAAATGAAAATGCAAAGATTAAATAAACACACAAATAAGTTGAATCACATAGAGCAATCCTCCCACTTTAAGCAAAGTGCACTAGGCACTAGTGGGAATCATATTGCTAAATCATCAAACAACAAAAGTAACATTTAACACTAAAAATGAAATACTAATAACAAGATTAAACATCACTAAACAAAGAACAACAACAAAATCAACTTAGAAATATTTTTAGATCTATAAGCATGTGAACCAAAGGAAACATAGATCCACATTTTATTTAATAAAGAAAATAACAAAATTAACACAAAGCAACATAGATCTATTTTTTTGCCAAGGATTTATATGATTAAGCAAGGAAGCACAACAAAATCATATCAACCCTAATTTTTTCATGATATGCGAAAATGCTAGAGCCCATAGACAACAAATTATTTATGAAATCTAGTGCATAATATGTAAGGATGCAAGAATAACTCCTTCAAGGCCAAGGACCCATCTCAAACACCCAAAGCTCCCTAAGTCTTTGTCAAAATGTTTGAAATGGATCCTCAAAGCAAACAACAATCAAGAAGGAGTTTGGAGTAGAGGAGAAATTATGCAAGAAAATTAAATATGAGGTGCAAAGCTTCAAGGATTACCTCAAAGCTACAATGAAATGAAGAAGGAGATGGTAAACTCAAAAACTACTAGCCCTTAGCAATTTGATGATGCAACCTTGAAGAGAATGGAAGGAAAGATGGTGATCTAACAAGAAAATGGATGATTGATGGTGAAAAATTGAAGGATGAAGGAGAGGTATGGTTAGGTGGCTACGGTTTTGGGGGGGTGAGAGAGGGAGAGGAGATGTGCTAGGGTTTTGTGTAGGAGAATGAGAGGCTTATGAGAAGCAAAAAGAGAATGACCTTAGGTGTGGGAATGAGGGAGTATTTATAGGATGAAATTAGGTCTAAGGGTAGTTTAGTCTTTGTGATTTTGATGTGCTCTAGGATTGAGTTTTGATTTTGAATGGAGGGTGGAGATGCATCATCACATGGATTGAGGGTGTTGAAGAAACACAAAAATGTGAGAGATATGGTGAGTGGGGGGCGAAATTTAGAGGAAAGAAAAAGGAAAAGAAAAATGAATTTCTTATTTTAGAAGAGATATTTTATGTGAAGTAGGGTTAAGGGCATTTTGGGGGAGAATTGTTACCAAAGAGGGAACTTTGGGTTTTCTTATGAATAGGTTAGTGTAAGTGAGTGGAGTAATTTACCAAAGAGGGTATAATGGAAGAGTGTGGAAGAAATTGGAGAGAGAGAGAGGGAATTCGTAGGTGGGGGGATAAGGAAAAAAAAACTTGTTTTTTTGGTATTTTGTCTTATTGAAGACACTTCCCTCTTTTGTTTTTGAAATTGAAATTTTTGAGCATGGGAAATAATGGGAATGCAACTATTGAAAATGTGTCACATGCTTTTGGGCAACATAAAATATTCCCTCTAGTCACCTATGACAATAAAAATTGTCACTTAAAAATTGAGGAATATTTAATGGTCCCTTTTTATTTTTCTATGCACTAAAAATGAAAAAATACATTTTTAATTATTTTGACTAGGGTTTTCTTCCTAAAAAATTGTACAAAAATTATCCTTGATAGAATAAAAATGTACTTTTTGATGATGTGCATTTTTGGCGAGAAAATCATCTTTTGCGAAAAATGACCAAAATGCCCCTTTGATCATTAGAACCCTAATCCTTGTTCAAAATGCATTTTCTTTTCAAGAATTACTTCAAATCTCTAAAATGGCCTTAAAATCTAAAATGTATGCAAGAAATGATTTTTTTTTGCTGAGAAATGTCTCATTTTTTGAAAATGACCAAAATGCCCTTGGTCTTGAAAAACTCTGAAAATGCTATAAAAGGCAATGCAATGCATCCCTAATCCTAAGATGACTTTCAAAACTTTGAAATGCATGAATGATGGTCTTCATGACATTATGAATGAATGCTAAACCTTAACTTACTTATTTTTGTTTGAAAATTAGGGTTTCGACCTAGGCGGACAAAATTAGGGTATGACAGCTGCCCCTCTTTATTTGGATTTTGACAAGGAATATGAATTGGCCGAAACATATTCCGAGGCAAAATAGAAATAAAGAATTCAGAAATTATACTGATTTTGTCTGCTTGGGAAAACCCGAATTTTCTCTCTTTTTTTTACTTAAATGAAATACCCGCCCTCAAAAGCAGGGAATAAAGCTATAGAGAAAGCAATAAAGAAAGTAACCTGGATGGACACTTGGGTCCTGAAGGGATGCTTGGATCCTGAATGAACACTGGGGTTCTGAAGGGACGCTGGGGTCCTGAATTCGGAGGTTGCCTAAAAACCTTCTAACGGACTCTTGTTGAGTCCGAGCTTAGGGGTGGCCTTCTCGAGCGGGCCGATCAACATCAGGTCCGGAACTGATTTGATCAAAGGATGTCCATTATGCCTTAGGTTGACATAACTAATCCGAAGGACTTGACGAAGTCGGATGGATCCATCGCGTGCTCGTACACGATGTTGTGATCTGGATTGATGGAGTTCACTAACTCTGGGTTGATGGAGTTTACTAACTCTGGGTTGAGACTATCTAGTCTGAGGTAACTTCTATCTTGATTGGTACATGAAACGTATGCACTTGAATGCATATGAATGCAATGATTGACTTTGGTGGAATGCTTTTTCTGTTATTTCTTCGCTCTTCTGAGATACAAAATGAAAGTGTAATGCACTACTGTTTGATGCCATGAAGCGATGAATGGTATGAATGGTATGAGAATGATGAATGATATGAAGATGGTGTGTTCTTTTTATGTTCCGTTTTCTGCAATTCTTCTGTCTTTGTTTATGCTGTTTGTTTTCTTTAAGCAGCTTTCTTTTTTCTGCTTGTTTGTTTTTTGTTTATTCTGTTTGCTTCGAGCAGCTTTCTGTTTTCTGCTTATTTGTTTCTTTTTTGGCACTCTTTTGCTGGTTAAATCACTCTACTGGACGAATGCTGTCTCGGGACAACGATTACACAAGGACTGCGCATCGAATTGTCACAACTGCTTTGTTTACAGCTTTATTCATTTGGGAAATCATTTCTTTCTGTATTTTCAAAGATTTCGTAATGATCCTGTAATGCTATGAATGTACACATGTTTTGCAATTCAATTTCATCAATCATAAAAATCATTATTTTGAAAGAAACCGAATAGAAGAAAGCAAAGACACGAAAAGCACATATATGGAAGAAAAGTTGGACTTTTATTGATATAGAAATTGGACGCGCAGAAAGTCACGCCAATTAAAAGTACATTATGATTTTCTTTTAAACTAAAAAAAAAAAAAAATACAAGCAAAAGGAACAGATCTTGTAATTTCATCTCTGAAGTGACGGTGCCCACCGTCCATACTCATGATTTTGACCAACCTCTTATCCAAACTTTTGGGAGTGCTGGTTGCCTTTTTTCTTTTTTCAAGTCCAACTTTTCTGACCCTAATTTTTGCCTGGATCGCCCTTTGCGGGTTTTCAATCCATCGGGTCGCTCTGATTTTGCCTAGGCCGCCCTTTGCGGGTTTTCAACCTAGCGTGCTAATTCTTGCTTGGCTCATCTTTCTCTTTTTTTTATTTATTTCTTTAGGCATAATACTTCTTGACAGCATCTGAGTTTACTGGATTCGGGATCTCATCTCCATCCATGTTTGCCAGAATCAAAGCTCCTCCTGAGAATGCCTTCTTCACCACGTAAGGTCCTTCATACTTTGGAGTCCATTTGCCCCTGGGGTCTGTCTGGATCGGCAAGATCTTCTTGAGCACCAGATCTCCCTCATTGAATTCACGGGGACGAACCTTCTTGTCAAAAGCTGTCTTCATCCTTTGCTGATATAACTGCCCATGACACAAAGCTGAGATTCTCTTTTCCTCAATGAGATTTAACTGATCTAGGCGAACTTGCGCCCACTCTGCTTCTTCCAGCTTGGCTTCCATGATCACTCGGAGAGAGGGGATCTCAACTTCAATGGGGAGGACTGCCTCTGACCCGTATACCAGAGAGAAAGGAGTTGCCCCGGTAGACGTACGTACTGAAGTACGGTAACCGTGCAAAGCGAAAGGAAGCATCTCATGCCAATCCTTGTAGCTGACCACCATCTTCTGCACAATCCTCTTGATGTTCTTGTTGGCTGCTTCGACTGCCCCATTCATCTTGGGCCTGTAGGGGGAAGAATTATGATGCTGGATTTTGAACTCTGCGCACAGACTTTTCATCATCTTGCTGTTCAGGTTGCTGCCGTTATCAGTGATGATCTTGTTAGGGAGACCATAACGGCAAATCAGATCTCTCTTCACAAACTTGGCAACCACTGCGCTAGTTACACTAGAATATGAGGTAGCTTCAACCCACTTCGTGAAATAGTCAATGGCGACCAAGATAAAGCGATGCCCGTTTGATGCTTTGGGTTCAATGGGACCAATGACATCCATTCCCCACATTGAAAATGGCCAGGACGCAGTCATAACATTCAACTTGGCAGGCGGCACATGGACATGATCAGCATAAATTTGGCATTTATGGCACTTTCGAACAAAACTGTAGCAATCACCTTCCATCTGCAACCAGTAATAGCCAGCTCTCAAGATTTTTCTAGCCATGGTAGGCGCATTTGAATGAGTTCCGAATGAGCCTTCATGTACCTCCCTCATAATCTCTACAGACTCTTCTGCTGTCACACATCTGAGGAGTACTAAGTCATGATTTCTCTTGTAGAGGACGTCTCCACTCAAGAAGAAACCTGCTGACAACCTCCTAAGTGTTCTCTTGTCATTTTCTGTAATTCCGGGAGGGTACTCTCTGTTTGTGATGTACTGCTTGATGTCATGGTACCAAGGCTTACTATCTGATCCCTCTTCGACTGCCATACAGTAGTGATAAGCAGGTTGTTCTCTGTGTTGGATTCTGACAGTTGTCAGACTTTTGTCACAGCTGACGTTGAACATGGAGGACAAAGTTGCCAAGGCATCGGCCAACTGATTCTCGCTGCGGGGTATGTGCTGGAAAGTGATTTCCTCAAAGGGCTTGATTAATTCTTGAATGCAGTCACGGTAAGGAATCAAATCTGAATTTCTTGTTTCCCAGTCTCCTTTTACTTGATGGACAACTAGAGCTGAATCTCCGTACACGTCGAGCCTCTTGACTTTCCAATCGAGAGCTGCCTGGATACCCAAGATACATGCTTCATACTCCGCAATATTGTTTGTGACATAGAAGCTTAGTCTAGCGGTGACTGGTATAAAGCGGTTGTCTGGGGAGATCAGCACTGCTCCGATTCCGTGCCCCCACATGTTAGAGGCACCGTCAAACAACATTCTCCACCTTTCATTATCTTGAGACTTCCCTGCGTCAAATAATGCCATAATGTCCTCATCTGGGAACTCACATTGCATTGATTGGTAATCCTCAACCGGTTGATGTGCCAGGTAGTCTGCCAGTGTGCTACCTTTAATCGCCTTCTGGGTTACGTACACGAGATCGTACTCGGACAGAAGCATTTGCCAACGAGCGATTCTACCTGTGAGCGCAGGTTTTTCAAATATGTACTTGATTGGGTCCATTTTGGACACCAACCAGGTAGTGTGACTCAGCATATACTGTCTCAGTCGATGCGCAGCCCAGGCTAGAGCACAACAAGTCTTCTCCAATGATGAATACCTTGCCTCACAGTCTGTGAATTTCTTGCTTATATAGTAGATCGCGTGTTCTTTCTTTCCTGACTCATCGTGTTGCCCCAGCACGCAGCCCATAGAGTTGTCTAGCACTGTGAGGTATAGGATGAGGGGCCTGCCGGACACAGGTGGCATTAGGACGGGTGGACTTTGGAGGTACGCCTTGATTTTCTCAAACGCTTCTTGACATTTATCATTCCACTTCATCTCTTGGTTTTTGCACAGCAGTTTGAAAATCGGTTCGCAAGTCGCAGTCAACTGGAAGATGAATCGAGAGATGTAATTTAGTCTTCCCAGGAAACCACGAACTTCTTTCTCTGACTTAGGTGCTGGCATCTCCAGGATTGCTCGTACTTTGTCCGGGTCTACCTCAATTCCTTTCTGGCTAACGATGAAACCCAACAACTTTCCTGACCTAACCCCGAAGGTGCACTTGGCTGGATTCAACCGGAGTTTGTATTTTCTGAGACGTTCGAACAGCTTCTGTAGGTTAACCACATGTTCTTCATCAGTCTTTGATTTGGCAATCATATCATCCACATAGACCTCAATCTCCTTATGCATCATGTCATGGAATAAGGCTACCATTGCTCTTTGGTAGGTTGCCCCGGCGTTCTTCAACCCGAAAGGCATAACCTTGTAACAGAAAGTTCCCCAAGGAGTTATAAAAGTGGTCTTTTCCATATCCTCTGGAGCCGTTTTGATTTGGTTATAGCCTGAATATCCATCCATGAAGGAGAACATTGAATGCCGAGCAGTGCTGTCCACCAAGACATCGATATGAGGTAGAGGGAAATCATCTTTAGGGCTTGCCCTATTCAAGTCACGGTAATCAACACACATTCGAACCTTCCCATCTTTCTTAGGAACCGGGACAATATTGGCTACCCACTCAGGATATTTTGTTACAGCTAAGAATCCTGCATCGAACTGCTTCTTGACCTCATCTCTAATCTTTAGAGACATTTCAGGCTTCATCCGCCTTAACTTCTGCTTGACTGGCGGATATTCCGGTTTGATGGGCAACTTGTGTACTACAATGTTAGTATCCAAGCCAGGCATATCTTGATACGACCATGCGAAGATATCAACATAATCACGCAAAAGCTGAATCAACTTTGTGCGATTATTTTTATTCATTGCAGTACCGACCTTGACTTCTTTCTTATTCTCTCCAGTACCCAAATTGATCATTTCTGTAGACTCCTCATGGGGCTCAATGACTTTTTCTTCTTGTTCTACCATTCTCATGATTTCCGGAGGAGCATCCCAATCATTCTCAGCATCTTCCTCGGCTTGGTTAACCGGGTAATCAAAATCACAGTATGAATTATGGGCATTATTATTTTCAGAGATTATTTTCGATCTGCATTAAAGTGGAACAGAAAATAAAAACGAAGAAAAGACACACAAATAAAAGACGAAGACAAAATTTTTATTCAAAATAACATTTTATTGATTGATGAGTTTTGATAAAACATACGTGCCCGAATGAAATATCCCAGGGCCTTGGGCAGAGCCGAGGGATTTGCATTACAAAGATAATTACTTTAAATTGAAAAACACGGGGAAATCCATGATCTCCCAGTTTTGCAGCTTCTCTCCAGCAGCGCAGCAGCGCACCAAGCCGACAGCACGGCCACTCGAGCTTGATCCTTCTTCAATCACATTGACCTGGTCAGGGTTTAGCATACCGGCACTCTGGAAATTGTTCTTGAGGTTAGTGATGACCATCTTCCCCTGATTGGGTATCCTTCCCTTGAGCTTGGCCAGCCTCTCCCTATCGGCAAGACTTGGGACATACCCAACACCGAATCTTTCAATATTTCCCCTTAATTGGACGGGTCTCACAATTCCCTGAGCAGATTTTCCTAGGCCTTTACCAACCTGATATCCCTGTCCTAGCATCACCTTCGCTACCATCATATCAGCTCTGGACCACCTAGACTCCCACGGAGGCTTACTTTCAACAAAAACAGCGTTGGAAATTTCCAATCCTTGGAAGGCGGTCTCAAAGGATTCTTCTGCTGCTTCCACATAGTATTCAGGTGGTGATCTGTTTATCAATGTTTCCTCTTCCCCATGGATCACTATCAGCTTCCCCTCAGCCACAAACTTGAGCTTCTGGTGGAGCGAAGATGGCACTGCCCCAGCAGCATGTATCCAAGGTCGTCCCAATAGGCAACTGTAGGAGGACCTGATGTCCATCACTTGGAAGACAACATAAAACACTTCGGGACCCACTTGCAGCGGCACTTCTACTTCTCCATAAACTTCCTTAACCGACCCATCAAACGCTCTGACCAGAGTAGAACTCGGTTTCAGATATGAACAATCTACATTCAACTTATCCATGGTAGACTTAGGCAGCACATTCAAGGATGAACCATTATCGACGAGCACCCTGGCAAGTATATAATCTCCACACTTGACTGAGATGTGGAGAGCTTGATTATGATTTTTCCCTGCCGGAGGAAGTTCAGTGTCTGAAAAAGTCAAATAATTGGATGCCACAATATTGCCGACAATCCCATCAAGCTGACCCACTGTAATGTCCTGGGAGACATGAGCTTCATTCAGAATCTTTAGCAGTGTTGCACGATGTGCCTCTGAACTGAGCAACAAAGAAAGCATTGAAATTTTAGATGGGGTTTGACTCAGCTGGTCTATCACCTGATATTCACTCTGCCTCATCACCTTCAAGAATTCTTGAGCCTCCTTATCTGATACCTTTCTAACTTCTGCAGTTTCTTTGCCTTTTCCTTTACAGGCTCCTCCTTCTCCTGATTTGGGTGGCTCTCCCCTGAGGTTTTCAGAAGCATACCACCTTCCGCTCCTTGTAATACCGCTATTTCCAGCAATGTTGGTTACGTCCACAGTGCCCTTGGGGACCTCCGCCTGCATTCGTACATTGCAACTCCATGGGACCAACCTAACCTCTCCACTAGGGGGTGGCAGCGGGCACTGGAATAATGATAGTTGAAGGCCTTGTCGCAGCTGGACTGGAATTCAGATTGCAAGGAATCTCAAACGGCCTTCTGGAGCCTCTATTACCAGACTGCAAGGTAAATACATTTTCTTCTTTCTCCTGGACCCCTACTTGGACCAGGTGTCTGTCTAAAAGATCCTGGAGGATTGGCTTAAAACCCTCACACGCCCCAATGCAACGAAGATTACCACAGGTGTCTTTCCTAGCACACCCTTCTTTAATGACGCCGAGACGGCATAATTCAGCATGGATAAAATCCAAAGGCATTTTGATGCGATCAACCTTTCTAACCAAACACTGGCCACCCAAATCCTCAACAGCATTAACAGAAGGCCCTCCATGTCCCGATAATGGATTTGTGGTCACATTGGGTTGCTGAAATGATATGGTCCTTGCGTCAAGCAATTCCTGCACTACGTACTTGAATGCTTTACAATCTTCTACCACATGACCCACTGCCCCGGAATGAAAGGCGCAGGTAGCATTTGCATTATACCCTCTTGGGTAAGGAGGCTGGTACGGCTTCATTTGACGAGTGTTAATTATCTTATTAGTGATGAGATAATTAAACAGGTCTGTATAGGACATGGGAATGGGGTCGAAAACAACAGGTTTTCTTTCATTGTAATTCCGATATTGATAGTTGGATTGGAAATGCTGTGCAGGTGGTGCCTGAGAGGGGACAGGAACAGCTTGCGGAGAGTTGTTGTGGGATGGACCACTGGCTCCGATGATTGCATTAGTTTCTCCTTCCTTCTTCTTGTTGAATCCGGAAAAAGGCTTTTTCTGACTGGAGGAAGGTGTTGAACCATGAGCTATCCTTCCACTGCGCATACCATTCTCTACTCTTTCTCCCGTGACGACCATCTCAGAGAAATTCGAGGCCACACTACCGACCAACCTATCATAGTACGCCGGAGGAAGAGTTTCCATGAACATGTGAACCATTTCCTTGTCCAGCAGAGGGGGTTTCACCTGAGCAGCAAGATTTCTCCATCTCTGGGCATACTCTTTGAACGACTCGTTATCTTTCTTGGTCATGCATTGCAGCTGAGTTCTATCTGGAGCCAGATCATTGTTATACTGATATTGACGAATGAAAGCATCCGCCAGATCTTTCTAGCATCGGACATGAGTCGGTTCCAATTGCATGTACCAATCCAAAGGCGCCCCAGCTAGGCTTTCCTGGAAGCAGTGCACCATCAAGTCATCATTGCGAGCATGAGCAGTCATTTTTCGGCAATACATTGTTACGTGACTAACGGGACAAGTTGTTCCTCTGTACTTATCGAAGGTGGGTGCTTTAAATTTGGGGGGGACGACCAAATCGGGAACCAAGCACAGCTCATGGGCATTTCTGGCCCGGAAACCCACTCCTTCAACAGCCCTTAACCTTTCCTCCAACATCTGATACTGGCTTTTAGTTGCAACTGGGTAATTTTGCGGGAAACCAACAGCACCGTACTGAGGATTATTCACAGATACCACAGCCGGAGTCATATGCGGATGAACAGCATTCTGAGGGATAGAGCCCTGCATTTGCGGGTAAACAGTCATCAGCGAATTGAAACCCACTGGGGTTCTTGAAGCAGTTGCAGGGATTGGGATCTGAACCGGAGTTTGAGGAGTCCCTGTCCCCCCTTCATTCACGACAGCATCGGGCTGAGCCTGTTCTGCAGTCCCTGAAGGACCTCCTCCGGTATTCGCATCAACAACTGGAGGCACATATCCTAGTGGGAGACCATAAAGAGGCCATTGTACAGCCTGAAGGGCCTGGGAGACCCCGGACCCAGGAGGTGGAGGGGGATTGTTTATCCCGGCAGCAGTAGCTTCAGCGGTGCCAACATCCCTCAAGGCACTAATCACTCTTATAACTTCAGCCATCTGGCTTTCAAGACTTCCAACTCAGCCTGAACAGCTTGATTCGCTTGATTCTCCCCCTGCGGACCCTGA
Organism: Astragalus membranaceus; assembly: GCA_039519185.1. Lineage (NCBI taxonomy): Eukaryota > Viridiplantae > Streptophyta > Magnoliopsida > Fabales > Fabaceae > Astragalus > Astragalus membranaceus. The sequence continues at coordinate 182,270,380 of CM076847.1, read as the reverse complement.
CCGTTAAGATTCTGAACAACTGGAACTTCATTATTCTGAGGGGGCGGTAGATCGCCCTGACCGGCGTTGCCTTCATTGTTCTCCATGTTTCTAGCTTGCAGGCGCGTCCAGTAACGATGATTAACCAGCTTGCCTTCTGTTTCTGTGGGTAGAACGTTTTCATGAGTACAAATATGAAATGCATAAATGAATGCAATGCATATGCATATGACTTTGCATTATTTTGTTTTAGCGCCGGGAATCGTGAAATAACTCGCTCTTGTCATAAGCAAATATCGAAACGTTTTAAGAACATGACGAAGATTGGGATCAACAAGCGATAGGGCATACTTCCTTCGGATTATAAATCATCCATAAGAGAGAAAAGAGAGTACAATACCATCAAGGGTGTAATGCAATATCTTTCAAAGAAAAGTATGATGCTCTTAGAAAATTACAATATTCCCAAAGAAAAATTACAACTTCCTAGAGAACATTCTAACAAGAAAAATTACAAAGCACTGAAATTTAGTAACATATGGCCTTCAACTTCCTTTTCTTCTTTCTTTCCTTGCTTGCAGCAGCAGCTCCTTCAGCCTTCTCCATGAGCTCCTCAGTCAGGGTTTTGCAGAAGTTAACAAATTCATACACATGCACTGGGGTGTTGAAGGGAAACATCTCGGCTTCAGCCCTTCTTAGTCTTCTGGGGACATCTTTTACAACCTGATTAGTTAGCCATGCCAATCTTGAGAACTTACCCTTCCACAGCTGAATCTCGTCTCTTAGCTCTCTGACAATCTCTTGTTCCTCTATTTTGCCGATTAATGCTAAGAAACGCTGCTCCCAGTGCCGACTCTCAACTTGCATCTGCCTATAGGACTCTTCTAAGTACAGGCAGTGCCTTTTCAGCTCGTCAGATCGTTCTTGCTCATATCCCAGCATTTCTTGATATTCCTTAAGAGCATACCCAATGGAGTTTCTTTCGTGTTCAAGGCTCTTTAGCTGATTCTTCAACTCCACCACCAAGCGAGATTCTTGTTTGGGCTCACCTGCCGCCATCTTCCACCCTCTGGCTTCCTCAAGGGCTTTCCTCGTTCTTTGCTTGTATTTCTGAAGTTCATCTCTGGCTCCCTGCAGATGTTTTTGAGTTTCTAGCTTACTCTTCTTTTCTGCCTTGAATTGCTGAACACTCTCCTCGATAGCCGTTGTCTTAATCTCATTCTCTTCTTCTAACTTCTTCTTTTGGAGAATTACCTTTTCTAATTCCGCTTGCAGTGCCCTTTTCTCTTCCTCTGCTTTAGCTAAAGCAGACTTAGCCTCGTTCAGTTCCTCCGTAGTAGGAAGGCGGATCTCTGGCATCTCTCTCTCAACTGGCCTTGCCTCTTGGGACGATGGACGGGTACTCTGGATCCTTTCATGCAACCACTGATAGAAAGTAACATTACCAATCTTCTTCATGAGCTCATCCTTATCCTTCCGGACCACATTTTCCCAAGCCTTCGAGATCTTTCGAAGCACACCCTCATTCTTTGGATCTTCTTTGCTGAGGAAGATGGTAGCCAACATATCCTTGGTAGGCATATTTCTCATGGGGTACCCAAGCTGTCGGATAGTCAAAGAGGGGTTATAATTAACACAACCTTGAGTACCCATTAGGGGAACATTCTGAAAATCCCTGCACTGAAACACAATGGAGGGCCTGTCCTTCCAACATGAATGGGTGTACCAACGGACCTTGAGGGCATTGAAACTCCCTAGGGTATGCACCCACTCTTGAGCACTCTTGACCTCCACTTCGCAACCCATGGCATACTCCAACAGGTTTGTAGCTTGATTTTTGTGGGCGATGAAGTGGTTGAGAAACCAGGCATACAACACATGAAGGGAACAAGCAATTTTCTTTTTCCCCAATACCCGGTGATGAGTAAAGGAGTAGTAAGTGTCCGCGAGGACGGCTGGTACTGGGTTGATTGGATTATCCTTGCTGATAAATGCCAAGAATACTCCGATGGCAGTCTCATCAATAAAATCCTCAACTTGTGGGAACAGGACAATCCCGAAGACGGTTAGAGCTAGCAACTGTTTGAAAGGGCCCCATCTATCAGCTTGAGCATGGGACTTCATCAAGGCTTCAAAGTAACTCAGCGGAAACCCCATTATGCGGTTTTTTCTTTCTTTTTGAACTTTTAGGTCCCCAACACCCACTTGCAGTAACAAAGATAATTTTTGATCTGAGTAGTAACGTCCCCGGCACTGATATGGCACTGATTCTGACCTAGAGAAGCCTAAGATTTGCTCATACTCCTCTAAGGTTGGAGAAAGCTGGAAATCCTCGAAGATAAAGCAACGGATATCAGGGTCGTAGAACTGGCTGAGGGCCTTCACAGCGTCTTCTTGAATGTCTAACTGGAGCAACTGGAGAATGTTTCCATAGACCCTTTCAAATAACCCACGCTCCTCCAGTCCCATTAAAGAGGCGCACTCTATCAGATTAGCCACATTCGCTTTCTTCACCACTGGGAACCTCGAGTTCAGTATACCTTCTCCCCTTGATCCCATGTTTTTCACGCCTATGACAAGATCCAAGTTATTCCAAGATTACCAGCAAACAAATTAAATGCATGAAGAATGCTACATGAAGCCCTACTTTTTTAGAATTTTGCTTATGTGATGCATGATGTTATGATGCAAAGTGCGGATGATGAGGATGCTTTTTTCATATTATTTACATAAAGAAAAATATTTACAAGTGGTGGTTTGGAAATATACCCTATATGCCACCTCATATAGGTATTTATGAAAGAGAGGAAAAATATTTTGTTTTTTTTTTTTTTTTTCCGAAAATCATTGAAAGAAAAGAACTTAGCTAAATGTGATAATGCAACACACAATTTGGAAAAGCCCTTGTGACCTAAAAAGAGGTGAGACCTACGATCTAGGGCAATCTATGGGGTAATCCTTCCACACGGCTCTATTCACTCCCTCACAAGGCCACCAGAGCCACAGTCTCTTTCACAAAATTCCCCACAAATGCAGCAAACTGCTAGGTGTGAGGCATCATGAAAGAGCACAACTCTGGTTGAAACTTTCGCAAGTAGCCAAACGGACAAAGGTCCTGATGGGCTCTCACTACTCGAATCCACTCTCCTAAGTTTTTGCAGACCTGGGTTATGGTCCCACTCAAAGTATGTAATTACAAGGTGCATGTGTAGTGTGTGTCAAGGGCATTTTCCCTAGCGCTACCCCACCTGCAAATGAAAACCAGACCAGTCCAGAAAACAGCAATCAATATCAAGTTATCTACCCTAGGGTTTCATTCCTAAGATATCTATAAACAAGAATATTGCTTACCTTTAGAAGAGGAGCCAAGAAGAGGGGGACATGAGAGAATATGGGGAAATGCAATAAAAGAAAAGGGGTATGCCCACAATCAATGATAAGAAAGAAAAAGAAAAAGAATGAAGGCAAACTAAGTATTTAGTCAAATCAATTTACTTTTAAACCACATATTTAATTAGTTAGGTTTGACCCACGTTTTTTTTTTTTTAAAAAAAAAAAAAAAAAAGTCCCCAGTGGAGTCGCCAGCTGTTGCACCCCGAAAAATCCGGTTTAAGGATTCCTCAGTTTGACAACGTGAAAAATTTTGAAGCCGCCACCAATATTTATTTTTTTAAGACTAAAACATTGGAAAAAGTCTTTTTGGAAAAGGCGGATGGTCTTTCGAAAACACAGAGATGTATGTTCGGGGGTCGGTTAGGAATGGGGAAGGTATTAGCACCCCATTCCTCCTTTCTACTGAAAGGGAGCCTCTAATTAAATTGTGTGGTTTTAATGTTTGATTCGAAGAACACCTAGATTTGCTTATTTCATTCTTATTTGAAGATGGATGGGAAATTAATGGAAAACTTATGTAAAGAGGGGGAAAAAGAGAGTTTTTTAGAAAAGAGCTCGACGGGGGTAACGACCCGCTCCTACGTATCTCCCGATACAATGGAGAACTCAGAGCTACGTAGTTCTGCCTTGGTTTTTGTTTTTTAACTTTTTAGGTGAGTTTTCGAAATAGGACGAGTACTAGTGAATGATTAAACTAGCTAGGGCTATGGGTAATCACCGCTAAGTACTCAAAAGGAGTCGCTACCGCTAGTCAAACGAACTAAGGTTCTGGGTGACCGTTAGTAACAACTTGTTTTTATTCTCCTTTTGAAAGCTTTTTTTGAAAAGGATTGATTTGTTTGATGACCAAACTAGCAAAGGCTATGGGTGGTCATCGCTTATAGTTCTTTTTGGAGAAAGGACATCGATGTCAATAGCTAGACGAACTACGGTTCTGATTAGCTACTAACAACAATGGGTTTGAAAACATTTTTTGTTTGTTTTGAAAATGGAGGTTTTTTATTGTTGTGAAAGTGAAGATTTTTTGATGTGATGTGCTTGACGAGAACAAGTCTCGCTCCTACGTATCCCAAGTGGGAATCAAAGCAACGTAGTTCTTGGAGCGAGAAAAAGGAAGCCTTGAAGAAGGTGTTTGAACAAGGAAGGAATTTTCGTGATCAAACTAGCTAAGGCTATGGGTGATCCTTACTAGTTCACATGGCTTTTGAAAAAGGGAGAGCTTTCATGATCAAACTAGCTAAGGCTATGGGTGATCATTACTTGCTCACATTGTTTTTATGAGTTTGGAATTGATTGAATGCAAATGCAAAAACTGTTTTTAATTATGAATGCAAAGGTTTTTTTTTTTTAAAAAATTGAAGTTGTTACTAATGAGTGACAAACTTGTTCTTGAACTTGAGTGCTAAGAGTTTTGAAACTGTAGATGTTACTAACGAGTAACAAATTGTTTTTCACATACAGCATGGTTTTGAGGTTTGAAGTGTTGCTATCGAGCAACAATAAGTCTATGACTTTACAAAGCCTTGGCGAAAATCAAAACAAACAAGTTGTGAACACCAATTCAACACTTTCAAGCACAATGAGCACACAAATAACGAATGCAAAGCATGTAAGTAAATGATGCAAGTAGTTGAATTACTTTCAAGTAATCTTCAACGCTTGGGGCATGCACTAGGCATTAGTGTTGAATCACATTACTAAATCATCAACAAGAGACAAGTAATTAACTATGCAAATGAAACACAAAGGGATTGATTCATTTTGGGTGATCTCCCCTACTTGGGATATGCACTAGGCATAAGCATTTGGATCACATCACCCAATCATCAACAAGAGGTAAGTGATTAAACCTGATGTGATATGCAAATAGTGAAACAAGTGTGAATGCAAGTGAAAATATTTTAATGAGAGGTGAAAGGTAAATGGTAAAAAGTGAATGGTAAAATCTTTTTGTATTTTTGAGTAAAGAGTTAATGAATGAGGTAAAAACTTGTGGTAAGAAGTGAAAAGTAAGAATGAAAATGTTTTTAACTTTTTGGTAATTTTTTTTTTAAGTGAATAGTAAAGTACATTGGTAAATGGTTAAAAAAAAAAACACAAATGAGTTGAATCACCTAGAGCAATCCTCCCACTTTAAGCAAAGTGCACTAGGCACTAGTGGGAATCAATTTGCCTATCATCAACAATGAACAATAAGCAAATGAAAATGCAAAGATTAAATAAACACACAAATAAGTTGAATCACCTAGAGCAATCCTCCCACTTTAAGCAAAGTGCACTAGGCACTAGTGGGAATCAACTTGCCTATCATCAACAATGAACAATGAGCAAATGAAAATGCAAAGATTAAATAAACACACAAATAAGTTGAATCACCTAGAGCAATCCTCCCACTTTAAGCAAAGTGCACTAGGCACTAGTGGGAATCAACTTGCCTATCATCAACAATGAACAATAAGCAAATGAAAATGCAAAGATTAAATAAACACACAAATAAGTTGAATCACCTAGAGCAATCCTCCCACCTTAAGCAAAGTGCACTAGGCACTAGTGGGAATCAACTTGCCTATCATCAACAATGAACAATAAGCAAATGAAAATGCAAAGATTAAATAAACACACAAATAAGTTGAATCACATAGAGCAATCCTCCCACTTTAAGCAAAGTGCACTAGGCACTAGTGGGAATCAACTTGCCTATCATCAACAATGAACAATAAGCAAATGAAAATGCAAAGATTAAATAAACACACAAATAAGTTGAATCACCTAGAGCAATCCTCCCACCTTAAGCAAAGTGCACTAGGCACTAGTGGGAATCAACTTGCCTATCATCAACAATGAACAATAAGCAAATGAAAATGCAAAGATTAAATAAACACACAAATAAGTTGAATCACATAGAGCAATCCTCCCACTTTAAGCAAAGTGCACTAGGCACTAGTGGGAATCAACTTGCCTATCATCAACAATGAACAATAAGCAAATGAAAATGCAAAGATTAAATAAACACACAAATAAGTTGAATCACCTAGAGCAATCCTCCCACTTTAAGCAAAATGCACTAGGCACTAGTGGGAATCAACTTGCCTATCATCAACAATGAACAATAAGCAAATGAAAATGCAAAGATTAAATAAACACACAAATAAGTTGAATCACATAGAGCAATCCTCCCACTTTAAGCAAAGTGCACTAGGCACTAGTGGGAATCAACTTGCCTATCATCAACAATGAACAATAAGCAAATGAAAATGCAAAGATTAAATAAACACACAAATAAGTTGAATCACATAGAGCAATCCTCCCACTTTAAGCAAAGTGCACTAGGCACTAGTGGGAATCATATTGCTAAATCATCAAACAACAAAAGTAACATTTAACACTAAAAATGAAATACTAATAACAAGATTAAACATCACTAAACAAAGAACAACAACAAAATCAACTTAAAAATATTTTTAGATCTATAAGCATGTGAACCAAAGGAAACATAGATCCACATTTTATTTAATAAAGAAAATAACAAAATTAACACAAAGCAACATAGATCTATTTTTTTGCCAAGGATTTATATGATTAAGCAAGGAAGCACAACAAAATCATATCAACCCTAATTTTTTCATGATATGCGAAAATGCTAGAGCCCATAGACAACAAATTATTTATGAAATCTAGTGCATAATATGTAAGGATGCAAGAATAACTCCTTCAAGGCCAAGGACCCATCTCAAACACCCAAAGCTCCCTAAGTCTTTGTCAAAATGTTTGAAATGGATCCTCAAAGCAAACAACAATCAAGAAGGAGTTTGGAGTAGAGGAGAAATTATGCAAGAAAATTAAATATGAGGTGCAAAGCTTCAAGGATTACCTCAAAGCTACAATGAAATGAAGAAGGAGATGGTAAACTCAAAAACTACTAGCCCTTAGCAATTTGATGATGCAACCTTGAAGAGAATGGAAGGAAAGATGGTGATCTAACAAGAAAATGGATGATTGATGGTGAAAAATTGAAGGATGAAGGAGAGGTATGGTTAGGTGGCTACGGTTTTGGGGGGGTGAGAGAGGGAGAGGAGATGTGCTAGGGTTTTGTGTAGGAGAATGAGAGGCTTATGAGAAGCAAAAAGAGAATGACCTTAGGTGTGGGAATGAGGGAGTATTTATAGGATGAAATTAGGTCTAAGGGTAGTTTAGTCTTTGTGATTTTGATGTGCTCTAGGATTGAGTTTTGATTTTGAATGGAGGGTGGAGATGCATCATCACATGGATTGAGGGTGTTGAAGAAACACAAAAATGTGAGAGATATGGTGAGTGGGGGGCGAAATTTAGAGGAAAGAAAAAGGAAAAGAAAAATGAATTTCTTATTTTAGAAGAGATATTTTATGTGAAGTAGGGTTAAGGGCATTTTGGGGGAGAATTGTTACCAAAGAGGGAACTTTGGGTTTTCTTATGAATAGGTTAGTGTAAGTGAGTGGAGTAATTTACCAAAGAGGGTATAATGGAAGAGTGTGGAAGAAATTGGAGAGAGAGAGAGGGAATTCGTAGGTGGGGGGATAAGGAAAAAAAAACTTGTTTTTTTGGTATTTTGTCTTATTGAAGACACTTCCCTCTTTTGTTTTTGAAATTGAAATTTTTGAGCATGGGAAATAATGGGAATGCAACTATTGAAAATGTGTCACATGCTTTTGGGCAACATAAAATATTCCCTCTAGTCACCTATGACAATAAAAATTGTCACTTAAAAATTGAGGAATATTTAATGGTCCCTTTTTATTTTTCTATGCACTAAAAATGAAAAAATACATTTTTAATTATTTTGACTAGGGTTTTCTTCCTAAAAAATTGTACAAAAATTATCCTTGATAGAATAAAAATGTACTTTTTGATGATGTGCATTTTTGGCGAGAAAATCATCTTTTGCGAAAAATGACCAAAATGCCCCTTTGATCATTAGAACCCTAATCCTTGTTCAAAATGCATTTTCTTTTCAAGAATTACTTCAAATCTCTAAAATGGCCTTAAAATCTAAAATGTATGCAAGAAATGATTTTTTTTTGCTGAGAAATGTCTCATTTTTTGAAAATGACCAAAATGCCCTTGGTCTTGAAAAACTCTGAAAATGCTATAAAAGGCAATGCAATGCATCCCTAATCCTAAGATGACTTTCAAAACTTTGAAATGCATGAATGATGGTCTTCATGACATTATGAATGAATGCTAAACCTTAACTTACTTATTTTTGTTTGAAAATTAGGGTTTCGACCTAGGCGGACAAAATTAGGGTATGACAGCTGCCCCTCTTTATTTGGATTTTGACAAGGAATATGAATTGGCCGAAACATATTCCGAGGCAAAATAGAAATAAAGAATTCAGAAATTATACTGATTTTGTCTGCTTGGGAAAACCCGAATTTTCTCTCTTTTTTTTACTTAAATGAAATACCCGCCCTCAAAAGCAGGGAATAAAGCTATAGAGAAAGCAATAAAGAAAGTAACCTGGATGGACACTTGGGTCCTGAAGGGATGCTTGGATCCTGAATGAACACTGGGGTTCTGAAGGGACGCTGGGGTCCTGAATTCGGAGGTTGCCTAAAAACCTTCTAACGGACTCTTGTTGAGTCCGAGCTTAGGGGTGGCCTTCTCGAGCGGCCGATCAACATCAGGTCCGGAACTGATTTGATCAAAGGATGTCCATTATGCCTTAGGTTGACATAACTAATCCGAAGGACTTGACGAAGTCGGATGGATCCATCGCGTGCTCGTACACGATGTTGTGATCTGGATTGATGGAGTTCACTAACTCTGGGTTGATGGAGTTTACTAACTCTGGGTTGAGACTATCTAGTCTGAGGTAACTTCTATCTTGATTGGTACATGAAACGTATGCACTTGAATGCATATGAATGCAATGATTGACTTTGGTGGAATGCTTTTTCTGTTATTTCTTCGCTCTTCTGAGATACAAAATGAAAGTGTAATGCACTACTGTTTGATGCCATGAAGCGATGAATGGTATGAATGGTATGAGAATGATGAATGATATGAAGATGGTGTGTTCTTTTTATGTTCCGTTTTCTGCAATTCTTCTGTCTTTGTTTATGCTGTTTGTTTTCTTTAAGCAGCTTTCTTTTTTCTGCTTGTTTGTTTTTTGTTTATTCTGTTTGCTTCGAGCAGCTTTCTGTTTTCTGCTTATTTGTTTCTTTTTTGGCACTCTTTTGCTGGTTAAATCACTCTACTGGACGAATGCTGTCTCGGGACAACGATTACACAAGGACTGCGCATCGAATTGTCACAACTGCTTTGTTTACAGCTTTATTCATTTGGGAAATCATTTCTTTCTGTATTTTCAAAGATTTCGTAATGATCCTGTAATGCTATGAATGTACACATGTTTTGCAATTCAATTTCATCAATCATAAAAATCATTATTTTGAAAGAAACCGAATAGAAGAAAGCAAAGACACGAAAAGCACATATATGGAAGAAAAGTTGGACTTTTATTGATATAGAAATTGGACGCGCAGAAAGTCACGCCAATTAAAAGTACATTATGATTTTCTTTTAAACTAAAAAAAAAAAAAATACAAGCAAAAGGAACAGATCTTGTAATTTCATCTCTGAAGTGACGGTGCCCACCGTCCATACTCATGATTTTGACCAACCTCTTATCCAAACTTTTGGGAGTGCTGGTTGCCTTTTTTCTTTTTTCAAGTCCAACTTTTCTGACCCTAATTTTTGCCTGGATCGCCCTTTGCGGGTTTTCAATCCATCGGGTCGCTCTGATTTTGCCTAGGCCGCCCTTTGCGGGTTTTCAACCTAGCGTGCTAATTCTTGCTTGGCTCATCTTTCTCTTTTTTTTATTTATTTCTTTAGGCATAATACTTCTTGACAGCATCTGAGTTTACTGGATTCGGGATCTCATCTCCATCCATGTTTGCCAGAATCAAAGCTCCTCCTGAGAATGCCTTCTTCACCACGTAAGGTCCTTCATACTTTGGAGTCCATTTGCCCCTGGGGTCTGTCTGGATCGGCAAGATCTTCTTGAGCACCAGATCTCCCTCATTGAATTCACGGGGACGAACCTTCTTGTCAAAAGCTGTCTTCATCCTTTGCTGATATAACTGCCCATGACACAAAGCTGAGATTCTCTTTTCCTCAATGAGATTTAACTGATCTAGGCGAACTTGCGCCCACTCTGCTTCTTCCAGCTTGGCTTCCATGATCACTCGGAGAGAGGGGATCTCAACTTCAATGGGGAGGACTGCCTCTGACCCGTATACCAGAGAGAAAGGAGTTGCCCCGGTAGACGTACGTACTGAAGTACGGTAACCGTGCAAAGCGAAAGGAAGCATCTCATGCCAATCCTTGTAGCTGACCACCATCTTCTGCACAATCCTCTTGATGTTCTTGTTGGCTGCTTCGACTGCCCCATTCATCTTGGGCCTGTAGGGGGAAGAATTATGATGCTGGATTTTGAACTCTGCGCACAGACTTTTCATCATCTTGCTGTTCAGGTTGCTGCCGTTATCAGTGATGATCTTGTTAGGGAGACCATAACGGCAAATCAGATCTCTCTTCACAAACTTGGCAACCACTGCGCTAGTTACACTAGAATATGAGGTAGCTTCAACCCACTTCGTGAAATAGTCAATGGCGACCAAGATAAAGCGATGCCCGTTTGATGCTTTGGGTTCAATGGGACCAATGACATCCATTCCCCACATTGAAAATGGCCAGGACGCAGTCATAACATTCAACTTGGCAGGCGGCACATGGACATGATCAGCATAAATTTGGCATTTATGGCACTTTCGAACAAAACTGTAGCAATCACCTTCCATCTGCAACCAGTAATAGCCAGCTCTCAAGATTTTTCTAGCCATGGTAGGCGCATTTGAATGAGTTCCGAATGAGCCTTCATGTACCTCCCTCATAATCTCTACAGACTCTTCTGCTGTCACACATCTGAGGAGTACTAAGTCATGATTTCTCTTGTAGAGGACGTCTCCACTCAAGAAGAAACCTGCTGACAACCTCCTAAGTGTTCTCTTGTCATTTTCTGTAATTCCGGGAGGGTACTCTCTGTTTGTGATGTACTGCTTGATGTCATGGTACCAAGGCTTACTATCTGATCCCTCTTCGACTGCCATACAGTAGTGATAAGCAGGTTGTTCTCTGTGTTGGATTCTGACAGTTGTCAGACTTTTGTCACAGCTGACGTTGAACATGGAGGACAAAGTTGCCAAGGCATCGGCCAACTGATTCTCGCTGCGGGGTATGTGCTGGAAAGTGATTTCCTCAAAGGGCTTGATTAATTCTTGAATGCAGTCACGGTAAGGAATCAAATCTGAATTTCTTGTTTCCCAGTCTCCTTTTACTTGATGGACAACTAGAGCTGAATCTCCGTACACGTCGAGCCTCTTGACTTTCCAATCGAGAGCTGCCTGGATACCCAAGATACATGCTTCATACTCCGCAATATTGTTTGTGACATAGAAGCTTAGTCTAGCGGTGACTGGTATAAAGCGGTTGTCTGGGGAGATCAGCACTGCTCCGATTCCGTGCCCCCACATGTTAGAGGCACCGTCAAACAACATTCTCCACCTTTCATTATCTTGAGACTTCCCTGCGTCAAATAATGCCATAATGTCCTCATCTGGGAAACTCACATTGCATTGATTGGTAATCCTCAACCGGTTGATGTGCCAGGTAGTCTGCCAGTGTGCTACCTTTAATCGCCTTCTGGGTTACGTACACGAGATCGTACTCGGACAGAAGCATTTGCCAACGAGCGATTCTACCTGTGAGCGCAGGTTTTTCAAATATGTACTTGATTGGGTCCATTTTGGACACCAACCAGGTAGTGTGACTCAGCATATACTGTCTCAGTCGATGCGCAGCCCAGGCTAGAGCACAACAAGTCTTCTCCAATGATGAATACCTTGCCTCACAGTCTGTGAATTTCTTGCTTATATAGTAGATCGCGTGTTCTTTCTTTCCTGACTCATCGTGTTGCCCCAGCACGCAGCCCATAGAGTTGTCTAGCACTGTGAGGTATAGGATGAGGGGCCTGCCGGACACAGGTGGCATTAGGACGGGTGGACTTTGGAGGTACGCCTTGATTTTCTCAAACGCTTCTTGACATTTATCATTCCACTTCATCTCTTGGTTTTTGCACAGCAGTTTGAAAATCGGTTCGCAAGTCGCAGTCAACTGGAAGATGAATCGAGAGATGTAATTTAGTCTTCCCAGGAAACCACGAACTTCTTTCTCTGACTTAGGTGCTGGCATCTCCAGGATTGCTCGTACTTTGTCCGGGTCTACCTCAATTCCTTTCTGGCTAACGATGAAACCCAACAACTTTCCTGACCTAACCCCGAAGGTGCACTTGGCTGGATTCAATCGGAGTTTGTATTTTCTGAGACGTTCGAACAGCTTCTGTAGGTTAACCACATGTTCTTCATCAGTCTTTGATTGGCAATCATATCATCCACATAGACCTCAATCTCCTTATGCATCATGTCATGGAATAAGGCTACCATTGCTCTTTGGTAGGTTGCCCCGGCGTTCTTCAACCCGAAAGGCATAACCTTGTAACAGAAAGTTCCCCAAGGAGTTATAAAAGTGGTCTTTTCCATATCCTCTGGAGCCGTTTTGATTTGGTTATAGCCTGAATATCCATCCATGAAGGAGAACATTGAATGCCGAGCAGTGCTGTCCACCAAGACATCGATATGAGGTAGAGGGAAATCATCTTTAGGGCTTGCCCTATTCAAGTCACGGTAATCAACACACATTCGAACCTTCCCATCTTTCTTAGGAACCGGGACAATATTGGCTACCCACTCAGGATATTTTGTTACAGCTAAGAATCCTGCATCGAACTGCTTCTTGACCTCATCTCTAATCTTTAGAGACATTTCAGGCTTCATCCGCCTTAACTTCTGCTTGACTGGCGGATATTCCGGTTTGATGGGCAACTTGTGTACTACAATGTTAGTATCCAAGCCAGGCATATCTTGATACGACCATGCGAAGATATCAACATAATCACGCAAAAGCTGAATCAACTTTGTGCGATTATTTTTATTCATTGCAGTACCGACCTTGACTTCTTTCTTATTCTCTCCAGTACCCAAATTGATCATTTCTGTAGACTCCTCATGGGGCTCAATGACTTTTTCTTCTTGTTCTACCATTCTCATGATTTCCGGAGGAGCATCCCAATCATTCTCAGCATCTTCCTCGGCTTGGTTAACCGGGTAATCAAAATCACAGTATGAATTATGGGCATTATTATTTTCAGAGATTATTTTCGATCTGCATTAAAGTGGAACAGAAAATAAAAACGAAGAAAAGACACACAAATAAAAGACGAAGACAAAATTTTTATTCAAAATAACATTTTATTGATTGATGAGTTTTGATAAAACATACGTGCCCGAATGAAATATCCCAGGGCCTTGGGCAGAGCCGAGGGATTTGCATTACAAAGATAATTACTTTAAATTGAAAAACACGGGGAAATCCATGATCTCCCAGTTTTGCAGCTTCTCTCCAGCAGCGCAGCAGCGCACCAAGCCGACAGCACGGCCACTCGAGCTTGATCCTTCTTCAATCACATTGACCTGGTCAGGGTTTAGCATACCGGCACTCTGGAAATTGTTCTTGAGGTTAGTGATGACCATCTTCCCCTGATTGGGTATCCTTCCCTTGAGCTTGGCCAGCCTCTCCCTATCGGCAAGACTTGGGACATACCCAACACCGAATCTTTCAATATTTCCCCTTAATTGGACGGGTCTCACAATTCCCTGAGCAGATTTTCCTAGGCCTTTACCAACCTGATATCCCTGTCCTAGCATCACCTTCGCTACCATCATATCAGCTCTGGACCACCTAGACTCCCACGGAGGCTTACTTTCAACAAAAACAGCGTTGGAAATTTCCAATCCTTGGAAGGCGGTCTCAAAGGATTCTTCTGCTGCTTCCACATAGTATTCAGGTGGTGATCTGTTTATCAATGTTTCCTCTTCCCCATGGATCACTATCAGCTTCCCCTCAGCCACAAACTTGAGCTTCTGGTGGAGCGAAGATGGCACTGCCCCAGCAGCATGTATCCAAGGTCGTCCCAATAGGCAACTGTAGGAGGACCTGATGTCCATCACTTGGAAGACAACATAAAACACTTCGGGACCCACTTGCAGCGGCACTTCTACTTCTCCATAAACTTCCTTAACCGACCCATCAAACGCTCTGACCAGAGTAGAACTCGGTTTCAGATATGAACAATCTACATTCAACTTATCCATGGTAGACTTAGGCAGCACATTCAAGGATGAACCATTATCGACGAGCACCCTGGCAAGTATATAATCTCCACACTTGACTGAGATGTGGAGAGCTTGATTATGATTTTTCCCTGCCGGAGGAAGTTCAGTGTCTGAAAAAGTCAAATAATTGGATGCCACAATATTGCCGACAATCCCATCAAGCTGACCCACTGTAATGTCCTGGGAGACATGAGCTTCATTCAGAATCTTTAGCAGTGTTGCACGATGTGCCTCTGAACTGAGCAACAAAGAAAGCATTGAAATTTTAGATGGGGTTTGACTCAGCTGGTCTATCACCTGATATTCACTCTGCCTCATCACCTTCAAGAATTCTTGAGCCTCCTTATCTGATACCTTTCTAACTTCTGCAGTTTCTTTGCCTTTTCCTTTACAGGCTCCTCCTTCTCCTGATTTGGGTGGCTCTCCCCTGAGGTTTTCAGGAGCATACCACCTTCCGCTCCTTGTAATACCGCTATTTCCAGCAATGTTGGTTACGTCCAC
This sequence comes from Astragalus membranaceus, assembly GCA_039519185.1. NCBI lineage: Eukaryota > Viridiplantae > Streptophyta > Magnoliopsida > Fabales > Fabaceae > Astragalus > Astragalus membranaceus. The sequence continues at coordinate 182,255,177 of CM076847.1, read as the reverse complement.
AGTGCCCTTGGGGACCTCCGCCTGCATTCGTACATTGCAACTCCATGGGACCAACCTAACCTCTCCACTAGGGGTGGCAGCGGGCACTGGAATAATGATAGTTGAAGGCCTTGTCGCAGCTGGACTGGAATTCAGATTGCAAGGAATCTCAAACGGCCTTCTGGAGCCTCTATTACCAGACTGCAAGGTAAATACATTTTCTTCTTTCTCCTGGACCCCTACTTGGACCAGGTGTCTGTCTAAAAGATCCTGGAGGATTGGCTTAAAACCCTCACACGCCCCAATGCAACGAAGATTACCACAGGTGTCTTTCCTAGCACACCCTTCTTTAATGACGCCGAGACGGCATAATTCAGCATGGATAAAATCCAAAGGCATTTTGATGCGATCAACCTTTCTAACCAAACACTGGCCACCCAAATCCTCAACAGCATTAACAGAAGGCCCTCCATGTCCCGATAATGGATTTGTGGTCACATTGGGTTGCTGAAATGATATGGTCCTTGCGTCAAGCAATTCCTGCACTACGTACTTGAATGCTTTACAATCTTCTACCACATGACCCACTGCCCCCGGAATGAAAGGCGCAGGTAGCATTTGCATTATACCCTCTTGGGTAAGGAGGCTGGTACGGCTTCATTTGACGAGTGTTAATTATCTTATTAGTGATGAGATAATTAAACAGGTCTGTATAGGACATGGGAATGGGGTCGAAAACAACAGGTTTTCTTTCATTGTAATTCCGATATTGATAGTTGGATTGGAAATGCTGTGCAGGTGGTGCCTGAGAGGGGACAGGAACAGCTTGCGGAGAGTTGTTGTGGGATGGACCACTGGCTCCGATGATTGCATTAGTTTCTCCTTCCTTCTTCTTGTTGAATCCGGAAAAAGGCTTTTTCTGACTGGAGGAAGGTGTTGAACCATGAGCTATCCTTCCACTGCGCATACCATTCTCTACTCTTTCTCCCGTGACGACCATCTCAGAGAAATTCGAGGCCACACTACCGACCAACCTATCATAGTACGCCGGAGGAAGAGTTTCCATGAACATGTGAACCATTTCCTTGTCCAGCAGAGGGGGTTTCACCTGAGCAGCAAGATTTCTCCATCTCTGGGCATACTCTTTGAACGACTCGTTATCTTTCTTGGTCATGCATTGCAGCTGAGTTCTATCTGGAGCCAGATCATTGTTATACTGATATTGACGAATGAAAGCATCCGCCAGATCTTTCTAGCATCGGACATGAGTCGGTTCCAATTGCATGTACCAATCCAAAGGCGCCCCAGCTAGGCTTTCCTGGAAGCAGTGCACCATCAAGTCATCATTGCGAGCATGAGCAGTCATTTTTCGGCAATACATTGTTACGTGACTAACGGGACAAGTTGTTCCTCTGTACTTATCGAAGGTGGGTGCTTTAAATTTGGGGGGGACGACCAAATCGGGAACCAAGCACAGCTCATGGGCATTTCTGGCCCGGAAACCCACTCCTTCAACAGCCCTTAACCTTTCCTCCAACATCTGATACTGGCTTTTAGTTGCAACTGGGTAATTTTGCGGGAAACCAACAGCACCGTACTGAGGATTATTCACAGATACCACAGCCGGAGTCATATGCGGATGAACAGCATTCTGAGGGATAGAGCCCTGCATTTGCGGGTAAACAGTCATCAGCGAATTGAAACCCACTGGGGTTCTTGAAGCAGTTGCAGGGATTGGGATCTGAACCGGAGTTTGAGGAGTCCCTGTCCCCCCTTCATTCACGACAGCATCGGGCTGAGCCTGTTCTGCAGTCCCTGAAGGACCTCCTCCGGTATTCGCATCAACAACTGGAGGCACATATCCTAGTGGGAGACCATAAAGAGGCCATTGTACAGCCTGAAGGGCCTGGGAGACCCCGGACCCAGGAGGTGGAGGGGGATTGTTTATCCCGGCAGCAGTAGCTTCAGCGGTGCCAACATCCCTCAAGGCACTAATCACTCTTATAACTTCAGCCATCTGGGCTTTCAAGACTTCCAACTCAGCCTGAACAGCTTGATTCGCTTGATTCTCCCCCTGCGGACCCTGACCGTTAAGATTCTGAACAACTGGAACTTCATTATTCTGAGGGGGCGGTAGATCGCCCTGACCGGCGTTGCCTTCATTGTTCTCCATGTTTCTAGCTTGCAGGCGCGTCCAGTAACGATGATTAACCAGCTTGCCTTCTGTTTCTGTGGGTAGAACGTTTTCATGAGTACAAATATGAAATGCATAAATGAATGCAATGCATATGCATATGACTTTGCATTATTTTGTTTTAGCGCCGGGAATCGTGAAATAACTCGCTCTTGTCATAAGCAAATATCGAAACGTTTTAAGAACATGACGAAGATTGGGATCAACAAGCGATAGGGCATACTTCCTTCGGATTATAAATCATCCATAAGAGAGAAAAGAGAGTACAATACCATCAAGGGTGTAATGCAATATCTTTCAAAGAAAAGTATGATGCTCTTAGAAAATTACAATATTCCCAAAGAAAAATTACAACTTCCTAGAGAACATTCTAACAAGAAAAATTACAAAGCACTGAAATTTAGTAACATATGGCCTTCAACTTCCTTTTCTTCTTTCTTTCCTTGCTTGCAGCAGCAGCTCCTTCAGCCTTCTCCATGAGCTCCTCAGTCAGGGTTTTGCAGAAGTTAACAAATTCATACACATGCACTGGGGTGTTGAAGGGAAACATCTCGGCTTCAGCCCTTCTTAGTCTTCTGGGGACATCTTTTACAACCTGATTAGTTAGCCATGCCAATCTTGAGAACTTACCCTTCCACAGCTGAATCTCGTCTCTTAGCTCTCTGACAATCTCTTGTTCCTCTATTTTGCCGATTAATGCTAAGAAACGCTGCTCCCAGTGCCGACTCTCAACTTGCATCTGCCTATAGGACTCTTCTAAGTACAGGCAGTGCCTTTTCAGCTCGTCAGATCGTTCTTGCTCATATCCCAGCATTTCTTGATATTCCTTAAGAGCATACCCAATGGAGTTTCTTTCGTGTTCAAGGCTCTTTAGCTGATTCTTCAACTCCACCACCAAGCGAGATTCTTGTTTGGGCTCACCTGCCGCCATCTTCCACCCTCTGGCTTCCTCAAGGGCTTTCCTCGTTCTTTGCTTGTATTTCTGAAGTTCATCTCTGGCTCCCTGCAGATGTTTTTGAGTTTCTAGCTTACTCTTCTTTTCTGCCTTGAATTGCTGAACACTCTCCTCGATAGCCGTTGTCTTAATCTCATTCTCTTCTTCTAACTTCTTCTTTTGGAGAATTACCTTTTCTAATTCCGCTTGCAGTGCCCTTTTCTCTTCCTCTGCTTTAGCTAAAGCAGACTTAGCCTCGTTCAGTTCCTCCGTAGTAGGAAGGCGGATCTCTGGCATCTCTCTCTCAACTGGCCTTGCCTCTTGGGACGATGGACGGGTACTCTGGATCCTTTCATGCAACCACTGATAGAAAGTAACATTACCAATCTTCTTCATGAGCTCATCCTTATCCTTCCGGACCACATTTTCCCAAGCCTTCGAGATCTTTCGAAGCACACCCTCATTCTTTGGATCTTCTTTGCTGAGGAAGATGGTAGCCAACATATCCTTGGTAGGCATATTTCTCATGGGGTACCCAAGCTGTCGGATAGTCAAAGAGGGGTTATAATTAACACAACCTTGAGTACCCATTAGGGGAACATTCTGAAAATCCCCGCACTGAAACACAATGGAGGGCCTGTCCTTCCAACATGAATGGGTGTACCAACGGACCTTGAGGGCATTGAAACTCCCTAGGGTATGCACCCACTCTTGAGCACTCTTGACCTCCACTTCGCAACCCATGGCATACTCCAACAGGTTTGTAGCTTGATTTTTGTGGGCGATGAAGTGGTTGAGAAACCAGGCATACAACACATGAAGGGAACAAGCAATTTTCTTTTTCCCCAATACCCGGTGATGAGTAAAGGAGTAGTAAGTGTCCGCGAGGACGGCTGGTACTGGGTTGATTGGATTATCCTTGCTGATAAATGCCAAGAATACTCCGATGGCAGTCTCATCAATAAAATCCTCAACTTGTGGGAACAGGACAATCCCGAAGACGGTTAGAGCTAGCAACTGTTTGAAAGGGCCCCATCTATCAGCTTGAGCATGGGACTTCATCAAGGCTTCAAAGTAACTCAGCGGAAACCCCATTATGCGGTTTTTTCTTTCTTTTTGAACTTTTAGGTCCCCAACACCCACTTGCAGTAACAAAGATAATTTTTGATCTGAGTAGTAACGTCCCCGGCACTGATATGGCACTGATTCTGACCTAGAGAAGCCTAAGATTTGCTCATACTCCTCTAAGGTTGGAGAAAGCTGGAAATCCTCGAAGATAAAGCAACGGATATCAGGGTCGTAGAACTGGCTGAGGGCCTTCACAGCGTCTTCTTGAATGTCTAACTGGAGCAACTGGAGAATGTTTCCATAGACCCTTTCAAATAACCCACGCTCCTCCAGTCCCATTAAAGAGGCGCACTCTATCAGATTAGCCACATTCGCTTTCTTCACCACTGGGAACCTCGAGTTCAGTATACCTTCTCCCCTTGATCCCATGTTTTTCACGCCTATGACAAGATCCAAGTTATTCCAAGATTACCAGCAAACAAATTAAATGCATGAAGAATGCTACATGAAGCCCTACTTTTTTAGAATTTTGCTTATGTGATGCATGATGTTATGATGCAAAGTGCGGATGATGAGGATGCTTTTTTCATATTATTTACATAAAGAAAAATATTTACAAGTGGTGGTTTGGAAATATACCCTATATGCCACCTCATATAGGTATTTATGAAAGAGAGGAAAAATATTTTGTTTTTTTTTTTTTTTTTTCCGAAAATCATTGAAAGAAAAGAACTTAGCTAAATGTGATAATGCAACACACAATTTGGAAAAGCCCTTGTGACCTAAAAAGAGGTGAGACCTACGATCTAGGGCAATCTATGGGGTAATCCTTCCACACGGCTCTATTCACTCCCTCACAAGGCCACCAGAGCCACAGTCTCTTTCACAAAATTCCCCACAAATGCAGCAAACTGCTAGGTGTGAGGCATCATGAAAGAGCACAACTCTGGTTGAAACTTTCGCAAGTAGCCAAACGGACAAAGGTCCTGATGGGCTCTCACTACTCGAATCCACTCTCCTAAGTTTTTGCAGACCTGGGTTATGGTCCCACTCAAAGTATGTAATTACAAGGTGCATGTGTAGTGTGTGTCAAGGGCATTTTCCCTAGCGCTACCCCACCTGCAAATGAAAACCAGACCAGTCCAGAAAACAGCAATCAATATCAAGTTATCTACCCTAGGGTTTCATTCCTAAGATATCTATAAACAAGAATATTGCTTACCTTTAGAAGAGGAGCCAAGAAGAGGGGGACATGAGAGAATATGGGGAAATGCAATAAAAGAAAAGGGGTATGCCCACAATCAATGATAAGAAAGAAAAAGAAAAAGAATGAAGGCAAACTAAGTATTTAGTCAAATCAATTTACTTTTAAACCACATATTTAATTAGTTAGGTTTGACCCACGTTTTTTTTTTAAAAAAAAAAAAAAAAAAAAGTCCCCAGTGGAGTCGCCAGCTGTTGCACCCCGAAAAATCCGGTTTAAGGATTCCTCAGTTTGACAACGTGAAAAATTTTGAAGCCGCCACCAATATTTATTTTTTTAAGACTAAAACATTGGAAAAAGTCTTTTTGGAAAAGGCGGATGGTCTTTCGAAAACACAGAGATGTAGGTTCGGGGGTCGGTTAGGAATGGGGAAGGTATTAGCACCCCATTCCTCCTTTCTACTGAAAGGGAGCCTCTAATTAAATTGTGTGGTTTTAATGTTTGATTCGAAGAACACCTAGATTTGCTTATTTCATTCTTATTTGAAGATGGATGGGAAATTAATGGAAAACTTATGTAAAGAGGGGGAAAAAGAGAGTTTTTTAGAAAAGAGCTCGACGGGGGTAACGACCCGCTCCTACGTATCTCCCGATACAATGGAGAACTCAGAGCTACGTAGTTCTGCCTTGGTTTTTGTTTTTTAACTTTTTAGGTGAGTTTTCGAAATAGGACGAGTACTAGTGAATGATTAAACTAGCTAGGGCTATGGGTAATCACCGCTAAGTACTCAAAAGGAGTCGCTACCGCTAGTCAAACGAACTAAGGTTCTGGGTGACCGTTGGTAACAACTTGTTTTTATTCTCCTTTTGAAAGCTTTTTTTGAAAAGGATTGATTTGTTTGATGACCAAACTAGCAAAGGCTATGGGTGGTCATCGCTTATAGTTCTTTTTGGAGAAAGGACATCGATGTCAATAGCTAGACGAACTACGGTTCTGATTAGCTACTAACAACAATGGGTTTGAAAACATTTTTTGTTTGTTTTGAAAATGGAGGTTTTTTATTGTTGTGAAAGTGAAGATTTTTTGATGTGATGTGCTTGACGAGAACAAGTCTCGCTCCTACGTATCCCAAGTGGGAATCAAAGCAACGTAGTTCTTGGAGCGAGAAAAAGGAAGCCTTGAAGAAGGTGTTTGAACAAGGAAGGAATTTTCATGATCAAACTAGCTAAGGCTATGGGTGATCCTTACTAGTTCACATGGCTTTTGAAAAAGGGAGAGCTTTCATGATCAAACTAGCTAAGGCTATGGGTGATCATTACTTGCTCACATTGTTTTTATGAGTTTGGAATTGATTGAATGCAAATGCAAAAACTGTTTTTAATTATGAATGCAAAGGTTTTTTTTTTTAAAAAATTGAAGTTGTTACTAATGAGTGACAAACTTGTTCTTGAACTTGAGTGCTAAGAGTTTTGAAACTGTAGATGTTACTAACGAGTAACAAATTGTTTTTCACATACAGCATGGTTTTGAGGTTTGAAGTGTTGCTATCGAGCAACAATAAGTCTATGACTTTACAAAGCCTTGGCGAAAATCAAAACAAACAAGTTGTGAACACCAATTCAACACTTTCAAGCACAATGAGCACACAAATAACGAATGCAAAGCATGTAAGTAAATGATGCAAGTAGTTGAATTACTTTCAAGTAATCTTCAACGCTTGGGGCATGCACTAGGCATTAGTGTTGAATCACATTACTAAATCATCAACAAGAGACAAGTAATTAACTATGCAAATGAAACACAAAGGGATTGATTCATTTTGGGTGATCTCCCCTACTTGGGATATGCACTAGGCATAAGCATTTGGATCACATCACCCAATCATCAACAAGAGGTAAGTGATTAAACCTGATGTGATATGCAAATAGTGAAACAAGTGTGAATGCAAGTGAAAATATTTTAATGAGAGGTGAAAGGTAAATGGTAAAAAGTGAATGGTAAAATCTTTTTGTATTTTTGAGTAAAGAGTTAATGAATGAGGTAAAAACTTGTGGTAAGAAGTGAAAAGTAAGAATGAAAATGTTTTTAACTTTTTGGTAATTTTTTTTTAAGTGAATAGTAAAGTACATTGGTAAATGGTTAAAAAAAAAAACACAAATGAGTTGAATCACCTAGAGCAATCCTCCCACTTTAAGCAAAGTGCACTAGGCACTAGTGGGAATTAATTTGCCTATCATCAACAATGAACAATAAGCAAATGAAAATGCAAAGATTAAATAAACACACAAATAAGTTGAATCACCTAGAGCAATCCTCCCACTTTAAGCAAAGTGCACTAGGCACTAGTGGGAATCAACTTGCCTATCATCAACAATGAACAATGAGCAAATGAAAATGCAAAGATTAAATAAACACACAAATAAGTTGAATCACCTAGAGCAATCCTCCCACTTTAAGCAAAGTGCACTAGGCACTAGTGGGAATCAACTTGCCTATCATCAACAATGAACAATAAGCAAATGAAAATGCAAAGATTAAATAAACACACAAATAAGTTGAATCACCTAGAGCAATCCTCCCACCTTAAGCAAAGTGCACTAGGCACTAGTGGGAATCAACTTGCCTATCATCAACAATGAACAATAAGCAAATGAAAATGCAAAGATTAAATAAACACACAAATAAGTTGAATCACATAGAGCAATCCTCCCACTTTAAGCAAAGTGCACTAGGCACTAGTGGGAATCAACTTGCCTATCATCAACAATGAACAATAAGCAAATGAAAATGCAAAGATTAAATAAACACACAAATAAGTTGAATCACCTAGAGCAATCCTCCCACCTTAAGCAAAGTGCACTAGGCACTAGTGGGAATCAACTTGCCTATCATCAACAATGAACAATAAGCAAATGAAAATGCAAAGATTAAATAAACACACAAATAAGTTGAATCACATAGAGCAATCCTCCCACTTTAAGCAAAGTGCACTAGGCACTAGTGGGAATCAACTTGCCTATCATCAACAATGAACAATAAGCAAATGAAAATGCAAAGATTAAATAAACACACAAATAAGTTGAATCACCTAGAGCAATCCTCCCACTTTAAGCAAAATGCACTAGGCACTAGTGGGAATCAACTTGCCTATCATCAACAATGAACAATAAGCAAATGAAAATGCAAAGATTAAATAAACACACAAATAAGTTGAATCACATAGAGCAATCCTCCCACTTTAAGCAAAGTGCACTAGGCACTAGTGGGAATCAACTTGCCTATCATCAACAATGAACAATAAGCAAATGAAAATGCAAAGATTAAATAAACACACAAATAAGTTGAATCACATAGAGCAATCCTCCCACTTTAAGCAAAGTGCACTAGGCACTAGTGGGAATCATATTGCTAAATCATCAAACAACAAAAGTAACATTTAACACTAAAAATGAAATACTAATAACAAGATTAAACATCACTAAACAAAGAACAACAACAAAATCAACTTAGAAATATTTTTAGATCTATAAGCATGTGAACCAAAGGAAACATAGATCCACATTTTATTTAATAAAGAAAATAACAAAATTAACACAAAGCAACATAGATCTATTTTTTTGCCAAGGATTTATATGATTAAGCAAGGAAGCACAACAAAATCATATCAACCCTAATTTTTTCATGATATGCGAAAATGCTAGAGCCCATAGACAACAAATTATTTATGAAATCTAGTGCATAATATGTAAGGATGCAAGAATAACTCCTTCAAGGCCAAGGACCCATCTCAAACACCCAAAGCTCCCTAAGTCTTTGTCAAAATGTTTGAAATGGATCCTCAAAGCAAACAACAATCAAGAAGGAGTTTGGAGTAGAGGAGAAATTATGCAAGAAAATTAAATATGAGGTGCAAAGCTTCAAGGATTACCTCAAAGCTACAATGAAATGAAGAAGGAGATGGTAAACTCAAAAACTACTAGCCCTTAGCAATTTGATGATGCAACCTTGAAGAGAATGGAAGGAAAGATGGTGATCTAACAAGAAAATGGATGATTGATGGTGAAAAATTGAAGGATGAAGGAGAGGTATGGTTAGGTGGCTACGGTTTTGGGGGGGTGAGAGAGGGAGAGGAGATGTGCTAGGGTTTTGTGTAGGAGAATGAGAGGCTTATGAGAAGCAAAAAGAGAATGACCTTAGGTGTGGGAATGAGGGAGTATTTATAGGATGAAATTAGGTCTAAGGGTAGTTTAGTCTTTGTGATTTTGATGTGCTCTAGGATTGAGTTTTGATTTTGAATGGAGGGTGGAGATGCATCATCACATGGATTGAGGGTGTTGAAGAAACACAAAAATGTGAGAGATATGGTGAGTGGGGGGCGAAATTTAGAGGAAAGAAAAAGGAAAAGAAAAATGAATTTCTTATTTTAGAAGAGATATTTTATGTGAAGTAGGGTTAAGGGCATTTTGGGGGAGAATTGTTACCAAAGAGGGAACTTTGGGTTTTCTTATGAATAGGTTAGTGTAAGTGAGTGGAGTAATTTACCAAAGAGGGTATAATGGAAGAGTGTGGAAGAAATTGGAGAGAGAGAGAGGGAATTCGTAGGTGGGGGGATAAGGAAAAAAAAACTTGTTTTTTTGGTATTTTGTCTTATTGAAGACACTTCCCTCTTTTGTTTTTGAAATTGAAATTTTTGAGCATGGGAAATAATGGGAATGCAACTATTGAAAATGTGTCACATGCTTTTGGGCAACATAAAATATTCCCTCTAGTCACCTATGACAATAAAAATTGTCACTTAAAAATTGAGGAATATTTAATGGTCCCTTTTTATTTTTCTATGCACTAAAAATGAAAAAATACATTTTTAATTATTTTGACTAGGGTTTTCTTCCTAAAAAATTGTACAAAAATTATCCTTGATAGAATAAAAATGTACTTTTTGATGATGTGCATTTTTGGCGAGAAAATCATCTTTTGCGAAAAATGACCAAAATGCCCCTTTGATCATTAGAACCCTAATCCTTGTTCAAAATGCATTTTCTTTTCAAGAATTACTTCAAATCTCTAAAATGGCCTTAAAATCTAAAATGTATGCAAGAAATGATTTTTTTTTGCTGAGAAATGTCTCATTTTTTGAAAATGACCAAAATGCCCTTGGTCTTGAAAAACTCTGAAAATGCTATAAAAGGCAATGCAATGCATCCCTAATCCTAAGATGACTTTCAAAACTTTGAAATGCATGAATGATGGTCTTCATGACATTATGAATGAATGCTAAACCTTAACTTACTTATTTTTGTTTGAAAATTAGGGTTTCGACCTAGGCGGACAAAATTAGGGTATGACAGGAAGGCTTCATTCTATTTTTCTGAATTTCCAGACACTCATGGCGCGAAGGAGATGCTCCGGGCATTTGCTTTTTACGGCAACGTGGTAGAAGTTGTTATTCCACTGAAAATAAACAAATGGGGGCAGAGATTCGGATTTGTACGTTTTACGAAAGTGGACAATATAATCATTGGTGCTTAGAAAATACATGTCAACATTCCAAGGTTTGAAAGGGAGAAGGCTGGTACCAAGAAGGTGAGCGTCAACATTGATTATCACAAAGGGCCCCATAACTCATTATCAAAAACGACAGGAATGGCGTAAGCGTAAAGTGGATGACGGTAGAGAAGGAGAAGAGGGGAGGCCAAAAGGCAAGGAAGAGGTGAACGGGCGTAGAGGAGGTAAGGTGTGGCAGGAGGGCAAAGATATGAATAGGGGACCAATGAAACAGGAACAAAAAATAGTTTGTTTCAGAAAGAAAAATCTGTGTGATGTTTGCTATATCGCACAGAAAGAAGAAATAAACAAACTCAGAAAGATGTATGTCGCGAATGTGAGATACGGAGGTAACGCACATGTGGTCCAGGAGTGGTTCAACATGCAAGGATTCTTCTCAGTTAAAGTTACTCCGCTTGGTGCTAATCTTGTCTTGCTCGAAGAAATGGAGGAAGGGATAATACCGGCTCTTGTCTCAGATGCTAAGGATTGGGTAGATGAACACTTTAACGGTATTAGAGGATGGACTCCTGATGAAGTGGACAAAGAAAGATTGGTCTGGGTTCGGTGCCATGGAATTCCAGTCCATGCATGGAACAATGAGTTCTTCTCGGCTATGGACCAAAAATTTGGCGTGTTCCTGGGTGTCAACGAAAATACTAGGAAAAAGAACTCAATGGAGAGATCTCAGTTTGCTAGGGGAGGGGACAATGTTGAGGGAATGATGGTTTAATGAAATTGTTAAAATTAAGTTGGGCAGAGGCAACTTAACTAGGTTCTGGATAGGTTGCTGGTTGGGCACGGAGTGTTTTTTAGAGTTGTTTCCTGCGTTGTTCAACAAATGTATCGTGAAGACAGCAACAGTTTCGGATATGGGTACGTGGTCTGATCAAAGGTGGCGCTGGAAGTGGGATTGGGCTCATGAGGCAGCAGCAACCGAAGCTGTAGAATTACGCATGATGCAGGAAATTTTGCTGGATGTCGCACCAGCAACGAAAATTGATGACAGATGGTGCTGGATCCTCGATAATACATATGGATTCTCAGTGAAACGATGTTACGACTGGTTGTCTAGTTATTTTGCAGGTGAACGCGGATTTGTGGAGGAAAATAGAACCGAAGCATGCAGAAAACTATGGAGAAACGATGCACCGATGAAGATACTAATTTTTGCTTGGAGGATCTTGTTGAACAAAGTTGCAACTCGTGATGCTCTATGTAGGCGTGGACTGCTGTAGTCACAAGAAGATCTCTGTTGCGCGTTATGTTCTGTAATGCCGGAGACTGTGGATCATCTCTTTCGATCTTGTGAAGTGTCAAAAATAATATGGCAACATATATATGGTTGGTGTGGAGAAGTTGAATCTGAAGCAGAAAATATAGTCACACACTTCAAGGAGTTTGGGAAACTGGTAAGAGGAAAGAAGAGCAAGGCCGTTAAGCACCTCAGTTGGTTGGCGGTGGTGTGGAACATTTGGATAGCTATGAATAATGTAATCTTCAATGGGGAAGGGGTGTCTATCTCATCTATTGTATCAGCTATTAAAAATAGTGCATGGGGATGGTTTAAAGCTAGGAATGGGAGAAATTGTGGGGTAGTTTGGTCGGATTGGTTTAGTTGTCCGTTGGGTTGTTTAACTTCGTTGTAACTTTATATGTAACTCTCTATGTATTCGAGGTACTTTTTTTCCTTCCTGGGTCTTTTTCCCAATTGGGTTTTGGCCACTGGAGGTTTTAACGAGACCCCTAAGTGTAAGGGGTTGGTACACCCCTTGTGCGCCCCTTAATTCAATTGCTTATCTAAAAAAAATCTTGGTACAGCGCTTGGTGCTGTTCATAATCTTCATGCCTCGGGTGATTAATGAGGTCTTGGTTGTAGCGCTTGGTGCTGTTCATAATCTTCATGCCTCGGGTGATTAATGAGGTCTTGGTTGTAGATTGCATATTGTAGCAGCGTGTTTAGTCCTGCTGCAGATTGATAAGGTTTAAATGTAGAATGCATATAATTAATTGTTAGACTACAATTAAATATTATGTTTACTCGTGCTTAAGAAATGAATCGAGCTAGGTGGAACTTGGAACTTGGTTTGAATGTAGAATGCACCTCTTAATATAGATTTAGTGTATCTTCATCAGGGCCGTCCATGGGCCTGTGCAAGCTGTGCTGCTGCACAGGGCCCCTGCCCAATGTCAATTTTTAGGGCCCAAATATAATAACACATAATGTATATATATGTTTTTCGGTTATGCATTGAATAAAGAACCCAGCGCAATGGCAATTGGCTAGCTGTGTAGTGTTCAGCTTTGGATTTGGATAAATGACTCGAGTTCAACACTCAGCTGCTGCTTAATCCAACTTTTTTTACCTTTTTTGATAGTGCAAGTTGTTTTTTTATAATGCTTTAGCAAAATAATTTATTATATTATATTACTTTTGGAATGTATTCAACCAAAAAATATATTGCTTTTAGCAAATATTTTTTTGAATAAATATTTTAAAATTTCCAAAAGATAATTCCATCATTTTAAAACTAAAATTTTTTTTGACAATAAAACTAAAATTAAATAAATTTACATTTACTTTTTAATTATATTCGCGGATGGTTTTGGCCCCACAATTAATTATGTAAAATTCCATCACTAAAGGCCCAATTTGATAAAAGTAAATGTCAAATTTTTAAGATTTGAACAAGGTCTCTCAATAGTTTGGGACGGCCCTGATGTTCATAATTCTACTTTTTCGCATCTGTTTCATAGTGGTAAACCACGTCAACCCAAAAGCTATGTTTTGTAGATTTGTAGCTTCAAAGCTACGATGAAAGGAATTAAAAAAATAGGAGACCAAAATTTGTAAAATCAGTCGAATTCATAAAAAATAAAATAAAAAGATTAAAATTGTGGATTTAAAAAAATGGGTTTAATTGATATACACATGCTTTGTAAAACTTATTATACTATCTACCAATAACAATAAATAATAGGGATGACAAATCAGGTGATTATTAATTGAGTAACCTTTTTTTAATGATGTGTCAACAACCTATAATTTGTAGATAGTGTAAAACATACGTGTGCATATCTGCATCTACACTATATTTATCTACACTATATTTATACAAAGAGACCACATATGATAATACCAATTGGGACATTTGGTAATGTTGACACCTCATTTTTTTGAGGGTAAACAAGTAAATTACATCTATTTCATCATTTATGCTTCCCTCTCTTTCTATCTCTCTTTTCTACACTATATTTATACAAAGAGACCACATATTGTGAAGACATAGCTTCTCAGTGGTTTTGATGAAGACAACAACAATCAAGAGATCATTTGTGCAAGAGGAAATGGATCAAATATGTTAAAAGTTACAATTTGCTCAGAGTTATCAAAGTGCAAGAAATGCCTATAATTGATCAAAGGTATATGACATTCACATCTTACTTTTGATTACAAGTGTTCAAGCTATCATACATGCATGCCATGAGTTTTAAAAAATATACATAATAATAAAATAAAATATTATTATGCATGCCATGAGTTTTTCAAATTGGAACGTTGAACGTTGAAATGATAAGTATCATAACGTTGAAATCTTTTAATTACAACGTTACTTTTGAAAAATTGGAACGTTACTTTTGATATATGAACGTTACTTTTGATTAACGTTTTATGCATGCTTGATTAACGTATTATGCATGTTTCTCAGTACGCTGAACTTTCAAAATGAATTCATTCTCATTTTGAATTCATATACGTTATACTTGATACTTGCTTTCAAAAATTGGAACCTTTGGCACTTTGACAATGGCAACTTTTGGCAAATGGTACTCTTTTGAAAAGGTGTTTTAAAGCCTATATAAACTTCAGTATTTCATTTTCAAAAAACCAATCTCTCTGGCTATAATTTTCACATTCATACATTCTATTAAAACTTTCAAAAATTCTAAGTGTTCAAACCAGATTTTTATAGTGAAACTTTTGTTCCAAAACTTTCATTCAAAGTCATAAGTTTCATATCATACATAAAGAACACTTGTATATCATTGTGAGACTTGGTTGTCACAAGAGAAAAGATCAATCTTGTATTGATACATATTATTTCAAACACTTTCTACAAAGATTCAGATTTGTATAAACTTGACATTGCATTCCAGGATTGTTGGAGCAAGTGTGTGCATTGAAGAGGATTGTTCTTCTTGCACTTAGTGTTTAGATCTTAAAGGTTTTAAGAGCCTTTGATCTCCCTATAGGTTAGATAGTAAGCATCACAATTGGTGTGAATAGGCTGTACAATCATTCTAACTATAGTGAAATCTCTTGCTAGTTGGCAAGGGGACTAGACGTACTCTCCGGATTGTGGAGGGGAACTAGTATAATTCTCTTGTGTCATTTTTCTTTCCAGCACTTTACTTTTTCCATACACTCACCATAAAACAAGATTTTATCAAACCAACCTTAAAACCGAAAAAATCTCTAAGTACCTAATTCACCCCCCCCCCTCTTAGGCGCAATCTATACTCACATTTGGTATCAGAGCAGGTTATAGGTAACCTGCTCCTAGAGATCCATAATGGCTTCCGCAAATCCGGTATTTAAAGATGGTGGTAGCAATAACAAGCCTCCATTGTTTTGTGGTGAATATTTCGATTTTTGGAAAATTCGCATGAAGGCTCATTTAGAAGCACAAGGAGAAGAAATATGGGATGCTGTCCAAAATGGTCCTTTTGTTCCTACAAGTGTGGTCAATGATGTTGGTACTATAAAGCCTAAAGGTTCATGGAATGATGATGATAAGAAAAGGGTGCTCTATGGAAGAGATGAATAGTAAACAAAAGGAGAATTTTGTATGCAATACTTGTGAATCTCTTACTCTCCAAATTGTCCAATTGAAAAGAATTATTCAAAGATATGAAAAAGGGCAAATTGGATTGGAAGGTGTCCTTAGCCAACAAATTAGATATTCAAACGATAAAAGTGGGCTTGGTTATTCAAAGTTTTCAAAACCAAGTTCTAGCACTACTATCTTTGTTAAGGATAGTAACCAATCTTCCAATGTAAAAGTAAACAAGCCTAAAGTAGTTCATCAATATCCTAAGAAGAAAAGATTTACTAAGAAGAAATATTATCCTCCTAGATATAGAAGTAACTTTGTGCCTACTTGTTTTTATTGTGGTATTGTTGGCCATACACCTAATGCTTGCCATGTTAGAAACTTTAGTGTGGCTAGTGGGCATTATGTGTGGGTAAAGAAAGGTACTAACTATGAAGGACCCAAAGCAACTTGGGTACCTAACAAAACTTAATTTGTTTTTGTAGGTATGCTTGAAGACCACATCAAATCTATGGTATCTCGATAGTGGTTGTTCCAAGCATATGACGGGAGACATCAACAAATTTTCAAATCTAAAGCTTAAGGCCAAGGGTTATGTTACTTATGGAGATAACAACAAAGGAACGATTCTTGGCATAGGCAAAGTTGGTGCACCACCTTTCACATCCATTGAAGATGTTCTTTATGTTGAAGGACTAAAGCACAATCTTCTTAGTATTAGCCAACTTTGCGACAAAGGCTTCAAAATCAACTTCACCAAAGATGAATGCTTGATAGAAGATGAAGCCACAAATGAGGTTAAACTTAAAGGTAAAAGAATAAATAATATTTTTATGATATCCCTTGATGACTTATCTTTGAAGGTTAAATGTCTCATGGCGAACAACAATGATTCATGGACTTGGCACAAAAGAATAGCACATATTCATATGGAGCATTTGAACAAATTAGTGAAGCATGATCTTGTCATTGGATTGCCTAAGATGAAATTTGTCAAAGATAGACTTTGTGATGCTTGTCAAAAAGGGAAACAAACTAAATCAACTTTCAAATCTAAAAATGTGGTGTCCACTACAAGGCCACTACAATTGTTGCATATGGACTTATTTGGTCCATCAAGAACAAGAAGCTTCGGAGGTAATGTGTTTGCTTTAGTTATTGTTGACGATTTTTCTAGATATACTTGGACATTCTTTTTAGTGCAGAAAAGTGATGCATTCAAGGCATTCAAGAAATATGCAAATCAAATCCAAAATGAGAAATCACTAACAATTGCCTCCATAAGAAGCGACCATGGTGGAGAATTCCAAAATGCTTCCTTTGAAGACTTTTGTGAAGAATATGGAATATCTCACAACTTCTCGGCACCAAGAACTCCTCAACAAAATGGTGTTGTAGAAAGAAAGAATAGGTCATTGGTGGAACTTGCAAGGACAATGCTTAGCGACTCAAATCTTCCAAAATATTTTTGGGCGGATGCGGTAAGCACGGCATGTTTTGTAAGTAATCGTGTTAATATTAGACCGATTCTTAAGAAGACCCCCTATGAGCTCCTTAAAGGAAGGAAACCAAACATTGCTTATTTTCACATCTTTGGATGCAAATGCTTTGTCCTCAATAATGACAAAGACAATCTTGGTAAGTTCGATGAAAAATCGGATGAAGGTATATTTTTTGGTTATTCCCTCACTAGTAAAGCATATAGAATATATAATAAAAGAACTTTAACTATAGAAGAATCTATGCATGTTTCTTTTGATGAAACTAACACCTCTAAGGAGGACATAGTTGTTTGTGATGATGATGATGTTATAGATCTTCCCTCGGAAGAAGTTCCTAATGATCAAAGTGTGAGTCAACCGAAACATCAAAAGGAAGAACTTTCACAACAAGATACAAATCATAGTGATCTTCCACAAGAATGGAGAACCCATCGTGATCATCCAATTGATAAAGTTATTGGTGACATAAGCAAAGGAGTTTCAACAAGGCTAAATCTCAAAGATGCTTGCTTAAACATGGCGTTTGTCTCTCAAATAGAACCTTCCAAAGTTGATGAAGCATTAGGAGACGACCAATGGATAATTGCTATGCAAGAAGAATTAAACCAATTTGAAAGGAATCAAGTTTGGGAACTTGTACCTAGGCCAAGCAATAAACACATCATAGGAACAAGATGGGTGTTTAAGAACAAACTTGATGAAAACGGTATAATTGTTCGAAACAAAGCAAGATTGGTGGCCCAAGGATATAATCAAGAGGAAGGAATCGATTTTGAAGAAACATTCGCTCCGGTAGCAAGGTTAGAAGCTATTCGTTTATTACTTGCTTATGCATGTTCACTAAATTTTCAGCTTTTCCAAATGGACGTCAAAAGCGCATTCTTGAATGGATACATCAATGAAGAAGTCTATGTCAAACAACCTCCTGGTTTTGAAGACTTCAAGAATCCTTCACATGTCTTTAAGTTGAAGAAAGCTCTTTATGGCTTAAAACAAGCACCAAGAGCATGGTATGATAGACTTAGCAATTTTCTATGTGAAAAAGGTTTTGAAAAAGGTAAAGTAGACAAAACCTTGTTCATTAAGAAAATCAAAGGTAATACTCTATTAACTCAAGTCTATGTTGATGATATAATTTTTGGTTCAACTAACAAAGATCTTTGTGAAGAATTCTCATTGATGATGCAAGGAGAATTTGAGATGTCTATGATGGGCAAGATGAACTATTTTCTTGGACTGCAATTTAAGCAATTAAAGAATGGTATCTTCATCAATCAATCAAAGTATTGCAAAGAATTATTGAAAAGATTTGATATGGATAATTGCAAAGCAATGACTACTCCAATGGGATCCGGAACTTATGTGGATCGAGATGAATCCGGTGCTTCAATTGATATCACTAGATATCGAGGTATGATTGGCTCTTTACTATATTTGACGGCAAGTCGTCCTGACATAATGTTTAGTGTGTGTTTATGTGCCCGATTTCAAGCAAATCCTAAGGAGTCACATCTCACCGCTGTCAAAAGAATCATGAAGTATCTCAAAGGAACAACAAACGTTGGCTTATGGTATCCAAAAGGTAGTGTTTGTAATTTAGTTGGATATTCTGACGCGGATTATGCAGGATGTAAAACTGATAGAAAAAGCACAAGTGGTACTTGTCAAATTCTTGGAAATGCATTAGTATCTTGGGCTTGCAAGAAACAAGCTTGTGTCGCTCTTAGCACGGCCGAAGCAGAATATATAGCAGCAGGAAGTTGTTGTGCACAAATACTGTGGCTTAAGCAACAACTTCGTGACTTCGGACTTGATCTAGGATGCATTCCTCTACGATGTGATAACACAAGTGCAATCAACATTACAAAGAATCCAGTCATGCATTCAAGAACCAAACACATAGACATACGACACCATTTTCTTCGTGATCATGTGCTTCATGGAGATGTCGAAGTTACATTTGTGGATACGCATAATCAATTAGCAGATATCTTCACAAAGCCTCTCGCAAGAGAACCGTTTTACAAAATTCGGCGAGAACTTGGGATTCTAGATGAAGGAGATGTGTAAATTCGTCTATTCTCATTCATTATATATTATAATAAAGTCAAGTTTTTCCCATCCTTTTTGTTAATGACAAAGGGGGAGAAAAATATGGCTCTGTTTTGGTTTCTCTAACAAATTTTGCAGATTTCAAAAACTCTCTAATTATGGATTAAGGGGGAGCTTTAATCCAGGGGGAGCAGTCTTGTGTAGAGAAACAAAAGTACAACTAATTTTCACATATCGGGTTGTCATCATCAAAAAGGGGGAGAATGTGAAGACATAGCTTCTCAGTGGTTTTGATGAAGACAACAACAATCAAGAGATCATTTGTGCAAGAGGAAATGGATCAAATATGTTAAAAGTTACAATTTGCTCAGAGTTATCAAAGTGCAAGAATTGTCTATAATTGATCAAAGGTATATGACATTCACATCTTACTTTTGATTACAAGTGTTCAAGCTATCATACATGCATGCCATGAGTTTTAAAAAATATATATAATAATAAAATAAAATATTATTATGCATGCCATGAGTTTTTCAAATTGGAACGTTGAACGTTGAAATGATAAGTATCATAACGTTGAAATCTTTTAATTACAACGTTACTTTTGAAAAATTGGAACGTTACTTTTGATATATGAACGTTACTTTTGATTAACGTTTTATGCATGCTTGATTAACGTATTATGCATGTTTCTCAGTACGCTGAACTTTCAAAATGAATTCATTCTCATTTTGAATTCATATACGTTATACTTGATACTTGCTTTCAAAAATTGGAACCTTTGGCACTTTGACAATGGCAACTTTTGGCAAATGGTACTCTTTTGAAAAGGTGTTTTAAAGCCTATATAAACTTCAGTATTTCATTTTCAAAAAACCAATCTCTCTGGCTATAATTTTCACATTCATACATTCTATTAAAACTTTCAAAAATTCTAAGTGTTCAAACCAGATTTTTATAGTGAAACTTTTGTTCCAAAACTTTCATTCAAAGTCATAAGTTTCATATCATACATAAAGAACACTTGTATATCATTGTGAGACTTGGTTGTCACAAGAGAAAAGATCAATCTTGTATTGATACATATTATTTCAAACACTTTATACAAAGATTCAGATTTGTATAAACTTGACCTTGCATTCCAGGATTGTTGGAGCAAGTGTGTGCATTGAAGAGGATTGTTCTTCTTGCACTTAGTGTTTAGATCTTAAAGGTTTTAAGAGCCTTTGATCTCCCTATAGGTTAGATAGTAAGCATCACAATTGGTGTGAATAGGCTGTACAATCATTCTAACTATAGTGAAATCTCTTGCTAGTTGGCAAGGGGACTAGACGTACTCTCCGGATTGTGGAGGGGAACTAGTATAATTCTCTTGTGTCCTTTTTCTTTCCAGCACTTTACTTTTTCCATACACTCACCATAAAACAAGATTTTATCAAACCAACCTTAAAACCGAAAAAATCTCTAAGTACCTAATTCACCCCCCCCCCCTCTTAGGCGCAATCTATACTCACACATATGATAATACCAATTGGGTTTTTTGATGGGTTTTTTGAGGGGTAAACAAGTAAATTACTTCTATTTCATCATTTATGCTTCCCTCTCTTTCTATCCCTCTTTTGAATTTGAATTCCAATATTCCATCTCTTTCTATTTTCCCTCACTTTTGTTTTTATTCTCTCTCTTTCATTCCTTTCCCATCCTCGCTCTCTGCGTCTCTTTCTCAGCTTCTTCTCTTTCATTCCTTTTCCTTCCTATTCTTTTCACTCTATCTTCTTCTTTCTTCTTCAACCTACCATTCCCTTTCTATTCATCCACTCTCTTTTACTTTTCATTTTCTTCTCATCTTCTCTTCTTTCAAACTTTTTTTTTGACACTTCAACTTCATCTTTCTTTGTTTTTTCCTTTTCTCTATTTCAAGTTTTTTGTTCAAACTGGAGACGCATCTAATTTTCTTCCTCTCTTCTTCTTCATTTTTGGAACCTACGGTTTCAAAAACCCCGCCCTCAAATTTCGAAACCCACCCTTTCCCTCACCATTTTTCTCTCTCTCACTTCCATTGGGCAAACAGAAAAACGAGAAAGCAAGAAGAAAGGGAAGACCGGTTCTTCAATACTGTAGTCTAGACACATCTAATTTTGTTTTGGTTTTACACACAATTTTGGGATTGATTTCGATCCAAACCCTAAACCCCCTCTTCTTCAATACGTGCAAACCCTTCTTCTCATGTCTGGCTTTTTCTTATCCATTTGTGTTTGTTTTCAGATTGGGCATGGCAGGAAGAATTTGAAGAACCATTCATTACCTTCAAAAAAATCATAGAGCAGAAAACGAAAACCCTAAAGGTTGCTCTATCCCTGAATCGTCTCATCTGAAAAACCCTAAAGCACATATAATCTTTTTATGATTTTGTTTCTGATTTATCATTTTGATTTTGTTTTGTTGTTTATAGGTTTTCTGAAATCCTGTCACTGAAGGTAATTTTCCTGCACCTGATTCGGTTTTTTTCTTATGTTTTGGTGTTCGTATGTTTATCAAGCTTCTAATATTTATGTTTTTAGGGATTTGATTATTAGTTTCTAATTATCAGTTTCTGTTTTAAGACATTTATGCTATATTTTTGATTATTAGTTTCTAATTATCAGTTTCTTCTTGATCCCTTTTTATATTTTCTAATTTGTCTGTCGCTCACATGTCTGTGGGTTTCATTTTGCTTCTTCAAATGCAACACTGGTTTCATTTTGTTTCAGGTGTTGCTGTGTCTATTTTCCCTTTGATGGTTTCATTTGACTTATTATGTCTATCCTATGTTATCTCATGTTTTTGCCATTTGCTGTAGATACAAATTTGTTATTTCAGCTTCAGGAAACTGCATTTCCTCCTAAGCGAACATTGAGGTATTTATTTGTCCAGCATTCTTCTAAATAATATTATATGGTTTATACTCTTTGGGGATGGCTGTCCAAAATTTTAAATTTATCATCAGCTTCTTTTTGTAATATCATTTTAATAGTGGATACTTAGCATTACACGTTCTCTCTTTTTTGCATTCCTTTACTTTACGTACAGGCTGAAGATTTTGGTCTCATACCAAAATATTTTCCAAGTGTTATAATGGCACCATGATTCAATCATGGAATAAAATTTGATCAATGTAATATCAATTTAATATTAGTTGTTTAGATGATGTCCAAAATTGGCACAAATCTGAGGAAATTATTGAATTTCAGTTATGTGATATACAGTTTGGATCAACTAAATAATCTATATAATAACTTTTGGGCTTTTTTTTCCATCAAATGTCAATACTACAATATCATAATAACTGAGTATAATGATGCCACATAGCGCGTTAAGCCCGTACGGATGCACGGGTCATCTACTAGTTGTGTATATAAATTAAACTCTAAAAAAATAGAGATAAAAGAATACAAAAACCGAAATAAAATGACAATTAATGTGTCGCAACATTAGAAACAAGGGGAATTTTACAAAGTGGCACAAATGTGAGATTCACTTGAAATGATTTCTACTCGTCTTTCTATTTACTCCAAATGCACCTATCACGCATAGTTAAAAGAAGTAATCCAAAACAGAAGAGAAAGAGGGGAAGATGGTAGAATCCAAGCGAAAGATGCGCAGAAATGCACAAGAAAACTAGGAGTAATAATGATTATGATCAAGAGAGAAAAGGAATTGAATTGAATCATAAGAATGGGACTAGGAGTAACATGTGCATCAAGCAAACCATGCCTACGTAGCAAAGGCCGATGATACGTGGCACACTAAGACGAGGATTGGTCCAACATTGAATCATGTTGTAGAGAGATCGACGAAGAAAAAACATGCTCTCTACTGCAGGTGCCTTGTTACAATCGCATGAGACGCGATGGTGTGATGTCCGATGGAGTCCACCTCCTCTTGGGTGGTACTGCCTTAATACTGATGGTGCCGTGAAGAATAATGGTTGTGTGGCTGGTTGTGGTGGTTTGATTCGTGATCATTTGGGAAATTGGATATGTGGTTTCTCCAAACTTATTGGTACTTGTAATGCTTTAGTGGCGGAGCTGTGGGGTATTTTGGAGGGACTTAGACTGTGTTGGGCTAGAGATTTGAGGAAAGTCCTTGTTCAGGTAGATGCTAAAGTTGCTTGCCAGGTGATCCAGGATTCAAACGATGACCATATCTTTGGTGGAGGCATTATTCGTGAGATTCGGAAGTTGTTGAAGCTTCCATGGGAGGTTAAATTCTCTCACGTCTATAGGGAAGCGAACCGGTGTGCAGATGAGTTAGCTGCTATTGCTTGTCGGCAAGTGGAGACTTTGATTTTTTTTGAGCATTGCCCTCCGAGTGTGGGATCAATTGTACTCTCTGATATTGGGGGTGTGTGTATCCCCCGTCGTGTAGTTTGCTGATCTTCTTCTTTGGGGTTTTTTGCCCCCGCTTAATACCAAAAAAAAAAAAATGCTCACCGGCATTTTTATTATTCTATTAGAATGAGATATTCTCGTGTCGACGAAATTAAATTCAAGGTTTATATATCCATTTCAATCTCTTCAAGAGATACCTATGTTCAATAATACCTTTTTTTTCTTACAAAACGATTAGTTAATTACCGAATTAGTTAAAGTATATAGTATCTTATACAAACCAAACAATGACTTATTTAGCAAAAATGGTTTAAATGTATTTTTACTCACTCAAAATAAATTTCTATATGGTTTCTTATTGTTGAATAATGTTATGAATAATATGATATTAGTGGATGTTCACTACTAGGCTTCCACATTCCCATTACTCTGTTGAGTAATTGGGTTGTTAGTGGCTTTTTATGATTTATCATTCACTTGCCAATTTATATCCTATAAATAGGACTCACCCTTATGTGTTGTGACACACTTGTGAAGAGTATAATGCAAAGACTTTCTCATTCTCTTCTTCTCCCTTCTTCATCTTTATTCTCTTATATGATGTCTTGCATTTGTTTTTATTCTAGTTTTGGTTATTTTTATAACAAATAATTTATTTTTTGGGCATTCTTATTATCTGAGGATATACGCACTGAAGAATCTTCTGCTCGTATACGTGAAAGTTTTCCATTATGGTTTAAGGCTAGAGTTAGTAAATGAAATTAATGTTTTAACCTCAAATGCTTAAAGTAGATATGAGACATTGAGACATGACTTATATTTTACATATTAACTTACTTAGATTTATGAAGCAGCACCAACTCCCCTAATCCTACACTTGAGGAACTTAGTTGGTGCTCCTTATTCTTCTGTTAATGAATGACACACGTACATTGTTAACAGTTACAAATTTGAACCCCAATCATGGAGTGAGAGAAAACAAACAATTAATAGTGGGATATATGTACAGGGGCCTACAGAAGGAGGCGAAGATGACTTCTATGACGTGTCAGATGAGGATGACGAGGAGGAGGGGGTGGTTGTCATGGACGGTGATCGTCCCATCATCTATCCATGTGGTGCTACGTAAGTATTCTTTGAGTTTTTTATTATCAATACTGTCATTACATATGATCCTCCCATCATCTATCCATGTAATTTGTATTTTCTTAATACAGATGAGAGTAGCGTGGAAGGCTAGGGAAGAGAAAGACTTTAGGAGGATATCTATGCATAGAGCGGGTCGCCTTCTGTCTGACCTGCTTAGGGAGGTGCGTATTAAAAATTGGAGGCCCACTTGGATAGGTGAGGGTGTCTAGGATGCCCTTAAGAAACACTGGGCAACGACAGATTTCCTAAACCTGTCGGATCAAGCCAAGAAGAGCATAGCATCAGAAAAAGGTGGCTCGCTTCACTGTTGTCGCTGGATCAATCAGACTCAACATGCTGCCAGACTGTAAATGTTTTTGCAAATCTGTGTTATTTCAGTTAGGGCGATTAGTTAGAAATTGTTAAATATGTGTTTTTAATTTTTAAAGGCTAAGAGGCTCAAGCACACACTCCCTATACATGAGCTGCACAGGCTCATACCCGCGATTACGTTGATGAGCGCTCGAGGAAGACTTGGATAAATATTCAAAATGATTTTTACTATATATTATATTCTTTTGTTAACATTTGCACTACTTGATATGTTGTTTGGTTATGCGAAACAAGAAGAGTTTTATCAGATGATAACTCAGGCGACCCATGTGAGTTGGGACCCTTTGTCACCTGATGGACCTACCCCCGAGGAGGTTGCACTAGCTATGCACAAATGAAAGAAGACGGTAGGAGGGAAGTATAATGACCGTCTGTATGGTGTGGGGCCCTTTTATCCCTTTATTTAGAGTGGAGTCGACCACGTCGACACCAGCGGAGTTTCTGCTAGTCTACCTCCTCCGCAGAGTGCAGCTGGGGTAATAGAGCTTAGGGTGCGGGTGCAGACCCAGGGTGAGACGATATCGGGACTATAACACCCTGATTTTCTTATTAATATGCGTGCTTACAAATGTGCATATTAATAATTTTGTGCATGCTTATTTTAGTAATTAACGTGTTTTAATGGCATGCCATTATTTTATTTTTACTAGCCTTGAGTTATTATTACTATTATTATTTTTGACAAGATTATAATAATTATTAGAATTTCAAATATAAGTTTAAAGATTTTATATCAATATATGTGTGTTTGCATCATTAAATATGTTGAAGTGATATTTATCGGTATTTTGAGATAATATTGATGATATATCTCTATGTCGTTTAAATAGTTTATTCTTATAAAATATTATTATTTGAATTGTTGTTTATCTTGTGAGAGTATTTTGAGTTACAGAAATAGATTAAAGTAGATGTTGTAAGAGAATTGGGCTTTAGAATTTAACTAGGAGCAAGTTGGACTTTTCTTGTGATCTATTTCCACTACAAGAATAATTGAATTTTCCGGCAAGGACTTTCCGGCGGATTTTTATCCGCCGAAACATTTCCGGCGGATTTTAGGAATTACCGGCGAATTTTATCCGCCGAAACATTACCGGCGGATTTGTTGGATTTTCCGGCGGATTTATTTCCTCCGCAACGTTTCCGGCGGATTATTAGGTATTTCCGGCGGATTGGTGTTTACGAAAAATTAAATTTTTTTTTTAAAAACAAAATCCGCCGGTAAGGTCATTTCCGGCGGATCGTTAAAAGAAGCGCAAATTTTGAAATTTGAAAATCCGCCGAAAATTCATGGAAATCCGCCGGTAAGTCTTTAAAATCCGTCGGAAACCCCCTAATCCGCCGAAAATATATTAAATCCGCCGGTAGATGACATTTGCGGCTGATTTTTGAAAATTTGATTGTTTCCCTTCTTCCTATATATATAACTTCTTCAAATTTATTCTCCACACTTCTTCTTCACACCCCTACGAATTCTCTTCTTCTCTCTACTAAATCTCTTCTTGAAATTCCTCTCTTCCTCCCTACAAATTCTCTTCTTCTCTCTACTAAATCTCTTCCTCTCTTTGGCAAATTTCTTCAATCTAAGGTATTTTTGTAACATGAGTTAATAGTTTTAGTTTATGAATTATTTTATAATATGAGTTAGTTACTAATTGTGGTGTTGTTTGTTTAGGTATTGTTTGAGTTTGGTTTCTTCTTTTTTCCTCTTTGTTTGAGTTGGGGATACGCTTTAAGTCAGAGTCTTCTCTTCACTACGGTTAGTTATCAAAGTCATTAGTTGGTATAAAACGTTATTTGATTTTATTAGCTTATAAAATATTATAATACATTAATATTAATATTATAATATATTTGTTTATAAAAAATAAAGTAATTAATATATCAATATATATCAAAAAGTAATATTTGATAGTTTATTTCATTTACTTTGTAATTGATAGTTTATTTGATAGTAATTGATATATCAAAATATAAAGTAATTAATATATCAATATATATATATATATATATATATATATATATATTATATACAATCATGAATAGTACACATCACATGTCCACGTCAATAATTCAGAATGCCGTGCAATACTTTGAATAAATACGTGGCGTCCACATCAGCGATTTTTCTGATCTTAACGTCTATAAATCGAAGTTGAAGCTGAGTCACAATCTAGACGGCCATGAAGCCACAAAATTGCGGCTCCGCTGATTGAGGAGAAATAACCGAAGTCAACACACATCAAATATAATCTCAACGGCTAAGAACGATTGTTAAGTCTTCTGATTAATCTCGACGGTCTAGGATCAATAAAATTGCGGCTATATATATAAGGAAAAAACAGAAGTAAATGACAGTAATAATGAGGGATTGAATAGGAATCAACATTCAAATCAAAATTGAATCAAAATGCTAATATTGTGGAAACTTCCTTATTTGTTACGAAAAACGATTTCAGCAACTCATATGCGTTTTTCCTGAGATTTGATAGGTGCGAAAATGAAATTCAATGGCTCCCTCATCTTCCTCTCTTCTTCATTTCCATTTTTCTTTTGTTGTTCGTTCTTCATTTATTTATGATAAACCATATAACCTATATATTTTGATTTAGGTGCATATTCATGGTATTGTTCATTTCCTTATTTTGTTCAGGTGCTTCTTTAAAGCTCTTTGTAAGCAATATGGAAATCATTCTCTCAGCCAATGCACGGGGAAACACGGGTATGCAACGAACACCAATTTCAGATCCATGCTTAAGGTTAAATTGTTTTAATGTGTATTATATGATCATAGTGATCCAAAATTTGCAAGTTCAAAAGCTACATAGATATCTGCTCAAAATGGTATACCTATAAAAAACAGATAATCAATTGATATTGTCCTTATGATAAGTCATGTCTCATATGCATATATATAGTTTTCAAGGTGTACTTCAATGTACAAATAGATTAGTTTCAATGCAATACTCTCTTTATAATATGTGCAAATAGATTAGTCTTGCATTCAAGGAGTTCAAATGGTGCAAATAATAAACGTTAAAAAATGCTTGATGCGCTCAAATGCTTAGATTTGTACATGACACCACATGTGTAGAATTAGTCTTGCATTCAAATGCTTGACACCACATAGTTTGTTTCGTAGCCGACTATCAATATTCGTTGATCTTTTTATAAACAATAACAATAAACTTTGTGAATTTTTGGTAGAATTCTGAAGACCTTGGAACCAATGGATATGGGATGTTGAGTTGCAAAGGGAATTGTCGGAAGGCATGCAATGAACACAAATTTGGTACCCAACCTCGAGAGTTAAATTGTTTTAATGTATATGATCAAAATGCTCCAATGTTTTTTTAGAAAACGCTATAGAATAACAAGCATCTGTTGGTCTTAGTGTAGTATTTAGAAAACGCTATAGAATAACATGCATCTGTATCTAATTTAAAGAATTTCTAATTTCCAACATTTTATGAAAAGATTTTCTAATTTCACCATTGTGCTATGTAACTGCATCCACCAAGGCTAGAGGCGCCGATCTTAGAGTTCATTTCAAGGTACTTGCTTATGTTACTTTTTGGTCATTTATCGTTGTGATTAACTTTGGCATCTCTACATTTACATCTTGAGGTAGTCTGAGGTCAGCATGACATCAGCTTTTTTTGGCTCCAACTTTCAGCTTTCCCGCCCAAAAGTTCCGGCCAATAGAACAATGCCATGTGTCTTTCTGCCACTCTGATGTGAAGTTGTCAGCTAAAAAGACAGGTACAAAGAGAAAGAAGAGAACCATTTTGCTGTCTCTTCATTTCCTTTCTCCCTTCCTCTCTTCCTCTCTCGCCATCTCTCTTTCTTTTTCCCTTTTCACTCTCATCTCTCACTCTCTCACGCTCTTACTCTCTCTCACTCTCTCATCTGTCATCTTTTTTTTCTTTCTTCCTCTCTCCTGCTATTCTCTCACTCTCTCAGTACTCTCTTCTCTTCTTCTCTGCACTGGAACCCTAATTTTTCTGCTTCTACAGAGAGAGAGAGTTCCCGTAGAGAGAAAGAGGAATGAGGAGGTGGCGATTGAGAGAGTGCGACGGTGGTTGAAGGACGAAGTGATGGAGGGGGATCATGTCGTTTTCGGCTACGCCACACGGTGGCGATGAAAAGGGGTGCGGTGCTGACAGTGAAAGGGGGAAGCTACCGTGGTTGTTGCTGCGACGACGTGTTTGGTAGGACGACAACGGCGTGTTTGGGAGAACGACCACCATCGGCGGTGGCCGAAATTCGTAGGTGGGTTTTTTTCTTCCTTTTTTCATTTTTTTTTGCATAAACAAGTCTGTTCTTGGCCTTCTCCTCTTCTATTTCATCTTTAATCCTAATTTCTACCTGTTTTGTCCTAAAGTCTTGACCTTTTTTGGTTTTTTCATTTTTGGGTTGGTTTTGTTTTCAGGTTTTGGATTTAGCGATGAAACAACAAAACGCAGAGAAGACAGAGGAAGCGAAAACACAGAGAAGGGAGGCACCGCCGTCGCCGTGAGCCAGAGCGAGAAGGATGACCACCACGTCGTTTGCTGGGCTCCCTATGTGTGACTCTTCGGTTATTTCTTCTATGCTTTTCCTTCGTTATTGTTTTGTTTTTCTGATTTTTGATTCTCTGTACTGAAATTGACCTCAACATAAACCTCAAAGGGAATTGGTAATAATGGGAGATTTTTATTTATCATTTATGTTGCATGTCCTTCTTGAACATCCCCTTCTCATTTTTTTTGGGTTTTCGATTTTCATGTTTTTTGAATGAATGAAAACAAAATTGCTGTTGTTGGGATTGTTGCGAAATTCTTACAAGATTTGTTTTGTTACTAAATCCTAATTCATTTTATAAGTTCAATCATTCTAATTTTTGGTTAATAACCACTATTACGATTTTTACCAATTTTAGGGATTTTATGGATTGAGATTTAGTGATTTTAGTCATTTTTGGTATTTTAGGTTTAGTTTTTTTGCTGCTTTTAATAATTTAAGCACTATATTTCTCTATTTTTCAAGCTCTGTTCACAATTTTTTTAAGCACTAGATTTCTGAAAGTTTGACATGTATGTTTTATTGCTTTGTCAGGTTTGAAGAGGGCACAAATATGTGAACCGTGGTGCTAAAGATTAAAAGGAGCTTTTGACCATTAAAAAGGAAAAGATTGAATTCATCCAGTTTAAGATAGTGTTTGAGGCTTGCTGATTAATGAATGGATATTCGTAAGATGGAGTCTTTTCTTCTTCAAGGGTTGCATGCACAAATTTCTAGGTTTTCTATCTCATTGTATGTTGCTTCAATGATTCACAAAACCTGTCACCTTATTATGATTTCTCTGATTTGCCCTATTTGGATTTTGACAATCTTTTGTTTAATTTTTTGTTGTTGTAGAGAATAAGCTGCCATTGACTCATTCCAAAATTCATGTGGAGAAAAGATATCATGTGATCTGTAAGAACCTGTTTCTTCTTTGATAGACAATTCAAACCTATTTTCTATTGTTTATGTTTTTTCATTTGAGTTGTATTATGCCTTTCTTCATGTTTAGTTGAAAATAAAATATGTGAAATGTGTTTCTTAGAATGTAATGCTATTCCTTTATTTGGTTACATAGTTTGAGGATGGAGATGTCTATAGATCAAGAAAATTCTGATATCAAAAGTTTCAAGTGTTTCTTAGGGTTTTAGAAATGAATTATTGATTCTAATCAATCTTTTGTTTCCCGTTTGGATTGCAACTTTGGTGCATTATGTGCAAGTTAGAAATGCATGCAAGATATTCTCATAAGTTTATTTGCCTCTAGATTCTGTCTTTTTTTCCTGTTGTATTATACTTTCCTTGCAAATGATTCTTTTGTTTCCTCTAATTGGTTTTTCATAATTTTAACTCTTCATGTTCTAGGTACTGGTACCTTCAAAGGAGTTCCATGTTTGAGAATTTGTTGCATCAAATTGAAATAAAAAGGAGCTGTTTCTAGGTTCAAAAGAAGATGTTTTTGGAAGATGATTGTTGAGAAACCTGGCTGGGTTAGACATGAAGGTATGGCACTTCATCCTTGGTTGTTTGTTTGGGATTCTCAATTTAATTATGAATTTGAATTTGGGATCTTTTGTTTTTTGGTTCTGTTAAGTGACAGGGCTTTTTTTTGTGGGATCTGATATGTTTGAGTATATGACATCCTTATTATTGTCAATGTGCTTTGTGATAGTCACAGATTCCCTTAATGTGCTTTGGGTATTTGTTACTTATTGGGTAGTTTTTGCTGATGCAGAGAATGGAAGACTAGGAGTGAGAATAAAGGGCGAGTGACGGTAATTTCTGATTTGGTTTTGTTAGTAATTTCTGCTACTAGATAAAGTGGATTGCGATTGGATTTGCATGTTATTCAATTGAACCAATTTCTGTTGCAAATGATCGTGATTCAAGTCCCATTTCTTTTTGCACAATTTGAGAAACAGAATCATCAGTGGTTGTCTTTCACTCATTGATTTCTTGCATATTTCATTGGTTGTCTTTGTCTTCCTTCCTTTATGTTTTCTACAAGTTACTAATCATTTGTGTAATTGTGTGTATATGAATTAGTAGCAGTACTTACTAAAAGAGTGCGCTTCGCAGGGTGTGCAACTAGATGAAGAGATTCAAAGAGAAAACAAGGTCAAGTATTCCTTCAGCTTTGAACTATTTAACATTTCGGTTGTTTATGGTTTTTAATGGAGACTATATGAGCTTCTCATTGGTCTATTTTTCAATAATTATTAGTATTATGATTCTTAATGATTTGGAATAATCTGTTTGAATAAAGGTTCCAGTAAATTTGATCACACTACGACTAAGATTGTAAGCATATTATCATTTATGAGATGAGAGTTTGTGTTCATGTTAGGATTTATTTGGACAATATAAAGGGACCTATTAGTGATCAGTATCTCATAGAAAAGAATTATTGGTTCTACAAGACAAAGGGATGCTCCTGGAAAGGTAAGATGGGTAGATTGGTATCTTTCAAACATGTTATCTTTTACACATGTTATCTTTCTGTTGCTGATATCATATTAGTGGGATTTAGGGAGCAAAACTTATTCCATTTCTCTTCTGAATTGATCTAATTCGAGTCATCTAATTTGCTTCCTTTCATTCATAGGTGGCATGTTCTATTTTAATTGAGTTTGTTTTCTTTGTAGGTAATAGCTAGAGAAGCATTGTAGATAAGTCCTACAATTCAAAATTAGTGTAGTCAATTGCTATCTCACTCATAATCTGTTTGGCTGAGGTTCTTCTAATTTGGTATGGCTATAAAAGATGTTGTGAAGCTGCTGCATATGGCAGATTTGGTTGTCTTGCTTTTCATATTTGATGTGCAGAATCATATTTGATTGTCTTGCTTTTCATATCTTAAAGTGTAAGCTCTCTCATATGTCAACTTAAAATAAATCCTTCATCCATGTTTTGATCTTTGTTTGTTTTTTCTTTTTAGAAATAGGGTTCTACATGAATAATGAGTTCATCTCTCTCAACTCCAATATGATCCAACATCAGTGCTATTCATTTGTGGCTTTGATGCCATCTTCTGTATTTTTGTTTATTTTGTTTCTCATTGTTTTCATTGCTTGCTTCATATAACATATGATTCATGTTACTTCTTAGCAATTTAAGCTAAATAAGTTCCACTGAAATTATTTGATAGACTTTAGGATGAATGATAGAAGTTGCATCCATTTGTAAGATACTCCAGTGCTACACTAAAGGCCATTGATAAGCTACCAAAGTGGTCTGAGAATCTTGGCATACCAAGAAAATTCTACATAAATCTTGACCAAACACTAGAATGAAATGATGTGGCCTCTTAGTCGGTGCATGATGATAATTATGTTGTCTAATCAATTGAATCTAATTGACCACATCTCTGACTTCACTAGGTGTGTTTGTTCAATTATATATTCAAACTCATCTATTTAAACTGATTTCTATTTGCTTAGATGATTAAATTTTTTTAATTTAGCTTCTTGGATCTTTAATGTTTAAGATTTTCTACTATTGATGCATTTTATTTTGTTTGTGCCGGAGCTTTCAGTACTTAGGCAAATTAACACTTGATGTTAAAGTGGGGCAACAAAGAACAACAAATGAAGTTGATCTCAATAATCTTTCTGACGGAGTTGTTTGAAGACTCTAATGAAGACCACATGGAGAAGACTGGGACCTTCATTGCAGAAGCAGAAAAGGGTGAACGGGAATCTAAATAGGGGGAGAATTGCGAGAGTAAGGTATATTTGTACTATTCACTTTAGTTTTTGGATGGATAAACTATTTTGTACCAATTTTTAAGGAAATTATTCTGTCACAGAACATTCACTTCACTATATACAAGTACTACATTTTTCTTCCCATGAATCACAATGTACCATTCGACCACTATGACCTTTGACATCCCATTGAATTTCACTTAGTTTTCTACTTATATACATTATTTTGTTTGTGTCCTAATTTTATACATAGTTGTTCGCTGGTGACGAAAAAGCTGAGAAATAGTATGTAATAGCAATAGCTTTGATATTTGAACTTTTTAGACGTTGAGATGCATATGTAAACTTCTTTGAACTCAAATGAAAATTGAGAGGAATGATAGTTCATAAAAATTTAGTATTATTTTTATTCAATTACCAAATTCAGTATCATATATTGGGTTCTTTATGCATCCAATTGTATCATTTCAGCTATCTTATTTTTTATACCAGATGTAGGTATATGAGGAGACGTTGCTGGTCACACTAAATGGAGGATTCTTTTATTTTCTTTCTTAAGGGGTTTTGGCAGTCTCATCCTCTTTCTTTTATGAGGATTTTAAGTTGGAGACCACAGGTAATTTACCTTCCAACCGATGACAGACATTTTAGTCTATTTAGTAATTGATCTCAATGCAATTCATGCCATGTATTCATTAGTTAGATAAAGTATAACACAACTGACTCATAAGTTTGCAAGCGTCAAAGACAACAAATTGATAGGTTATTAAGTATAAATCCCATCACCTCATATTTGTTGGCTTTGTAAACTTGGACTCAACTGAATTGGAGTAAGCCCTTTAGTAAAAGACTTAACTAACCTAAAGCTCCCAATAATATTATGATGATAGATTCCTCCAAAATGCTTAAAACTCAACACAGTGTTCTAATTAACACTTTATTTTATATCTGTCAACTTGCTGTGAGGTTGCCTCAATGTATATGTGAGCAAGACTTCATTGTAGGTGGGTAAGATTGTTAGGTTTACAGCAAAGTATGTGAGCTTTTACCCTTTTTTTAATAGGCTCACATGGATGATGTTGCCTCTAACGATGATCTTGTGGGAATTGCTGTTCAAGTTGCTGGGACTCCATCTACCAAATATATTTGCAACATTGCAACCTCTTCAAGTGAGGTCATTCCTCTAGCTAATGAAGACCATTCTAATGTTGGGACTAATGCTTCTAAGGTTCAACTTATTGATGCCATCCTCCTCTATTGAAGGTTCATCAGTTCTTGATATGTATTCTCCATCAAGACTAAATCTTTTGAACTCTTTTAGTGTGTGCCAACCCTGTGATTAAACGTGTCTTAAACAAAACGTAGTTAGGTATTTATGTATAGATGTTTTTAATAGTGTTGGAGAAATAAAAGTTATTTAATTCTCATTTGTTGTCTATATTTTACTGGATCAATTTCGATCACATTGCTAACTGTCTATATTTGTTGTCTTAATTTTAAGTTCTGAAAAATTTATTATATTGACTTGGATAAATTGTAAGAAGAGCTCTTGCAGTACAACTCAATTCTTTCCATGCAGAACATGGGATCCCTTTCTCTCAAGTAATTTTATAGCTAAATTTTTCATTTTTTTTATACATTCGATGAATTCAAATGAAATACTTACTAAGTGCTTCGACACTCTAATTTTACAGTTTTGTACGTTATAAATTCAGCTTAAAATTCCTCAAGATACCAACCTTAACACACAACATGTTCAAATGGTCACTTTAAGATACATCTCAAAAGGTCCTTTTAATTTTTTTGTATTTTTTCAAAGCTTCTTTCATTTTGTAATCTAAACGACAAATTTTGGTATCCGGGTAATTTTGTGTTAACTAGAACATTGGCCCCGTGCATCGCACGGGTCACAACGCTAGTGAGATTGCTATGTTTTAGAATTGAATTGGATTTTCGTATGCATTTGTTAAACAAAAATGTTTCACATCTTTATACTTAAAGTATGTGTCTGTGTGAACCGACCGCTGGTAATCTTTCTTTAATGTTATATAAATATAATAGTCAAAATTATAGCAATAACAGATACAAATTGGATAACAATGTCTATTTGAATAGTTATTTGAAAATTTACACTTTAGCATATTTAAATGCCACAAGATAGTATATACATGCATCTAAGTTAGTAAAATTACGAACTCATACATAAAAAAGGTAGTGTTAGTTAAGTTGTTCGGGATAAGGAGAGTCACTTCTGAGGCGACAATTCCTACCTGTGTGTGGGGATCTCGACGGGGACTGCCCTACGGTGGCCCGTGAGTGAGTAATTTTTCCACGTGGAGACGGAGACGGAGACGAGAGAGATAATTCCCCCACTGTCAACTTGGGGACGAGGATGGGAACGGGGACCATTTCGCTGTCCGAGTACATTATATGTGTTTTTTAATTAAAAATATTAATAAAAAATAAAAATGTGTTAACTGTTATCTTTTATTGTCAAAAAATAAAAGGACTAAATTTTATATTAAAATATTAACCTATAATTTTTTAGTTTAGCAATTATATTTTTTTTTCCAATTTATTAGATTTTAATTTACATCCGTAGTAAATTTTTGATGATTTTACGAGGTCCCCACGGGGACTATGGGGACGGGGACAGGGAGAAAAACTCTATGTGGAGGAGATCGGGGGAGTACTCCCCCGACCCCGCCCACCTCATTTTCGTCCCTAATCACCTTCACAAATTTACGCATGTCTGTTCTCATGTTATATGTCCAGCTCGACAAAAGTATAGGTTGAACTTCGCATTAGCGACAAAAATTCGGCCAGCATCACCAGACTGGATCCTTATCCCTCATTTTGTTTCACTACACCATCGGAATGCTTCGAACCATGATTTGACTCCGACTATTTAGTAGGTAATGTGATATTTGTATTGCATATCTGTAATCTTTATGTTCAGTTCGATATTTAACTGTTCATGTTATCTCTAAATTATATTGGCAATTGTTTTGGCAGATATTTTTGGCATATTGAATGGAGTTGGTGCTCCGCGTGATTATTATAAAAATAACACCAAATCTACGTTGCTATCGATCGACTTATATATCAGGGGGTGTGAATGCAATACATATACGTTTTATACAAATTTAACAGTTGTATTTAATTAAATTTCCACCATCATCAAATAAGACTCATCTTTTTACTAATCATAAACATCGACGATACATATACATAATATTTTAACAAAATAATAATTACAAATTAAATTAAAAAAAAGATGTATACCCGTGCAGCGCACGGGTCATACGTACTAGTATATATATATATATATATATATATATATATATATATATATATATATATATATATATATATATATATATGGATTTTTTGTTTTTAGTGTCTCAAAAAATTTTACCAACTTTTGGTCACCGTAAAATTTGGATTTTTTCTTAGTCATTGGAGACTTTTAATAACGCTTATAAAATGTCATAAAAACACTATTAAAAGTAGGGATGTCAAAATGGGTGGCACGGCCCGGCCCGACCCGCATTGCCTTCAGCCCGCTAAAAATAGAGCGGGCTGGGCTGGCCCGTTAACGGAACGCGGGCGCAAAATTCTAGCCCTGCCCGCGAAGTGATGGGCAGGCGGACAAGCGGGCTGGCCCGTCAATTTACACTGGATTTTTAAAAAAAAAAGAAAAAAAAAGGGCTGGCGGGCGGCTCGGCCCGCCACATGTTTAGTCCGCGGGCTGTTCCTTTAAGCGGGTCGGGCAAAGCGGGCTGGCAGGCAACAATATCTTAGCCCTGCTCGCCTTTTTTTGGCAGGCCAACGGGCCGGGCCGGCGGGCCAAGCCCATTTTGACATCCCTAATTAAAAGTCATGAAACGATATATTAAAGTCATGAGGTACTAAAAACAAAAAACCTGAATTTATTTGATAGTAATTAATATATCAATATATATATATATATCAAAATGTAATATTTGATAGTTTATTTCATTTACTTTGTAATTGATAGTTTATTTGATAGTTTATTTGATAGTAATTGATAGTTTATTGATATATCAAAATAAAGTAATTAATATATCAATATATATCAAAATAAAGTAATTGATAGTTTATTTGATAGTTTATTTCATTTACATTGTAGTGTAGTACATAGATCTTGAAATTATGGATCGTAGGTTGATGTATGATCGATTGTTTCCTGAAAGATCCGGTTTAAAGCGACCTTTTATAGAAGGAGTAGAAGAGTTTATTTTTTGAGCTACGTGTCATGAAGAATTTGCGCGACAAGGCGAAATTAGATGTCTGTGCTTGAAATGTTCATTTCGATTTATAAAAAATGAAGAAGAAGTTAGACTTGATTTGTACAATAATGGGTTTAGGCCAAATTATTGGATATGGAGTCGTCACGGGGAAGTAGGACCAGGGGTAGCTGCAGTTTCTGCGGTTAATGTTCCGGTTGAAGTAGTAGCTCCTACATCAAGTAGTTATCCAGCAACTACGACATCTGAAGGCCAAATTATACAACCATTAAATGTTTATCAGGGAATGATATCTGACGCTGTTGGAGTAAATTTGGATTTTGAAGAACCAGAATATGATGCTAAAGAAGTTCCAAATGAGGAAGCTCAAAGGTTTTACATGTATTTGAGTGAGACAAATAAACCATTATTTGAAGCATCTAAAGACTCAAAATTATCAATGTGTGTTCCGTTGTTGGGTCTTAAGTCTCAATTTAATGTTGCTGAGTTGTGCATGGAATATATGACCAAAATGATGTTGGATGCAACCCCCATTAGAGGGCTTTTGCCGCAAAGTTATTATGAAGCTAAAAGACTGGTATCGAAGCTTACCTTAAAATCTAAAAGAATTGATTGTTGTGTGTCTGGTTGCATGTTCTATTATAACAATGAGTTTGGCATAAATGATGGAGAGTTGTCGGAATGCAAGTTGTGTGGAGAGCCACGCTATCGTGTTAGTAGGAAAGGGATGAGCAGAGGCAAACCGGTTCCAGGAAAAGCAGTGTTTTATCTGCCGCTTATACCAAGGCTACAGAGGATGTTTACTTCAATGGAGACCGCGGGTAAAATGATGTGGCACCATCAAAATAGAAATAATTCTGGTGAATTACGTCACCCATATGATGGTGAAGCTTGGAAGCATTTTGATCGTGTTCATCCAGATTTTGCCAGTGATCCACGCAATGTTCGGCTTGGTTTTATGCTCTGATGGTTTCACACCATATATTCAAGCATCGGCAACACCGTATTCATGTAGGTCAGTTATTGTTACCCCATACAACCTTCCTCCAGAAATGTGTATGTCTAAACCATACATGTTACTAAATTATATTATTCCTGGGCCAAGTAAATAATTTATCATCTGAATCTTAATGATTACTGGATTATGCAGACAACATATTTGGTGTATGGTTGGGCTTTACTCTTCATATCCTTTTGGATTGGCTGCAGGTTTATATGCAAAATGGAGATTCGATAAATCACCATTACAGATTGTCTAATTTGTGAAAATGGTTTTTCTTTATATCAGAGTGTATAAAATAACTCAAATGTTTAGATAATTGTAGACATTAATTGATGTTTGAACTTCATGCGTTCTTCAATCTACTCATTTAGGAAGGTTAAAATAGGAATACAGGATCGTTGAGATGTTTTGTTCAAATAATTGAGGCTAAAGTTTTAGTCAGATTGCTTCTTTTTTTTTGTGATTTTACTAGTATTTTACCCGTGCGGGGACATTGTACTTGTTATCTTTGTTATGAAATTATAAATACGTTCAGCTATGCAAAATGTAATAATAAAAAATAGGAAAAACTCGATCAAAGACTATATTTCAAATTTATTAAAATACTTGTGTTGCAAAAAGTTAAAAAAAAAGTTGGTATCTTCTTGTAATAATAATAATAATAATGGAGTAAAAAAAAAATGAGATTTAATATAAAATATGCACCCCGTTGGCGCTCCCATTGTCTCTCCCGTTGGCGCTCTCGTAGCCTCTCTCGTTGTCACTCCCGTTGGCATTGTCGTTGCTGCTCTCGTTTCTTGTCTAGTATTTTACCTATCCGCACGGGTACACTGTATTTGTTATAATTTGCTATGAAACTATAAATACGTTGAAAATTAAAAAATGTTATAAAAAAATAGAAAAAACACATAAAAAGGCTATATATTTTTGTATATATCAGCTTGCTTAAAATACTTGTGTTGCAAAAAGTTAAAATAAAGTCAGTATTTTTTTTCCTAATCTTAATAATGAAATAAAAATCAGAAAAAAAAAGAAAATGAGATTCAAAAAGAAATTAATATTAAGGATTAGTGTGTGATTAACACATTGGAGATAGATATAGGGTAGAGAGAGATTTTAATACCATTGATTTTTGTTATGGATAGGGTCTTTACTAGCTACACCTCCAAGGCCCATTCGCTTAAAAGCTCATTCAAGAAAGCAAAATTCATTCATCAACGGCCAAGATCGCAACGCATGATCGGACGGTCAAGATCCATCAGGCCAAGCACCATCAAACTCTATAAATAAGCATTCAATGCTTCATTAAAGGTAGGCAATCTAACCCAAAATCCTATCTGCAATTAACTACCTCCCTTACTTGAGCGTCGGAGTATCTTTGTAGGTACCACGCCCCACCTCGAATCGGACAATGGTCGATCAAGGACTTTATCTATCAACTATCTCAGATTGGATACAAGCCCAGAGATACGATACAGAACATTGGCTCTGTTGGAGAAAGCTCTGAAAATTCTGGAGGAGAAGTCAGCTACCTTGATCAAGACGAAGGCCGGCCTTAACAACCTGCAGCGTGATAGGGACGAGCTAAAAGTTGTGAAGGATGGTGCTGAGAGCCGAGCTGAAGACCTCGCCCTTCGGGTCAAAGAGTTAGAAGCTTCGGAAGGCCAAGTTAACGAGAGAAATCTGGCTCTTGAGAAGCGGGTGACTGAGCTTGAAGATGCCTTGAAGAAGGCTGAGGAGGAAAGGGCGGGATCAAGTTTGGACCCTCAAAACCGGATTGCCGAACTTGAAGTTGAGCTGAAGAAAACTAAAACCGCTGCGGCCAGAGCAGCCAATCTCGCTCTTGAGATGGCTAGGGAAGGTTATGACAAAGCTCTTTAGCATGTGGCTCTGGTTCATCCCTCAGTTCCCCTTGGTAGGGAGGTTTTTCAGCTGGATGATGAAGTGGACGAGGGTCGGATCCTGAAGATCGATCAAAAAACTAAAGAGAGGGTCGTTGTCTATCCTTCACCTGATGCTTGATCTAGTTGGTCGGTGGCCTGACAGACTTCAAGTTTTTGCAAGAGTTCTGTGTTTATACAGAGAAGATCGTGCATAAGCTCGGAACTCTGTAGTGATACCAATTTTTGTATTTTTAGATCAGTATTCTGAAACTTGTAGGACCCTGAAAATTTAGATCGGATACAAGCCCAAAGATACGATACAGAAAATTTAGATTGTATTTAATTTAAAGTTATATACGTCGTTTGGATTGAATCCTAAAAGACCTTGATGTCCTTTGGGACAGTTTACCGGGACTCAGCCCGGATTGAACTCGTCCCTAAGGGGTTTCGGCAGCGTTGGCTGAGGGTCATTTTGATGATTTAAATCCTAAAAGACCTTGATGTCTTTTAGGACAGTTTACCGGGACTTAGCCCGGATTGAACTCGTCCCTAAGGGGTTTCAGCAGCGTTGGCCAAGGGTCGTTTTGAGGATTTCAATCCTAAAAGACCTTGAAACTGTCATGAACGTCCCTCGATGTAATGCATATGTAGAAGAATTTTTTTTGACAACATATTTAACACTGTCATGAACGTGAAAGGAAAAATGAAAGACAATGAGAAAGCTAGGAAGGATATAGATCATTACTGTAGACGAAATGATTTGTTGTTGGTTGAGCAAGGTACTAGGACTTTGAAACCCAAAGCCAATTATACTTTATCTACTGAACAAGCGAAATCAGTTTATCAGTGGATAAAAGAGTTGAAAATGCCAGACGATTATTCTTCCAATTTATCTAGATGTGCGGATGTGGATGATGGGAGGTTTCATGGGATGAAGAGCCATGATTGTCATGTATTCATGGAGTGCTTACTTCCTATCGCTTTTAGTTCACTGCCAACTAGGGATGTAAAAATGGGCTTGGCCCGTCGGGCCGACACGTTGGCCCGCCAAAAAAACGCGGGCAGGGCTAAGGTATTGTTGCCCGCCAGCCCGCTTTTCCCGGCCCGCTTAAAGGAACAGCCTGCGGGCTAAACACTGTGGCTGGCCGAGCCGCCCGCCAACCCTTTTTTTTTTAAAAGTCCAGTTTAAATTGACGGGCCAACCCGCCTGCCCATCACTTCGCGGGTAGGGCTAGAATTTTTCGCCCGCGTTCCGTTAACGGGCCAGCCCGGCCCTCCCTAATTTTAGCGGGCTGAAGGCAATACGGCCCAGGTCGGGCCGCCCGTTTTGACATCCCTATTGCCAACACACGTTTTGAATCCGCTCATTGAAATAAGTCAATACTTTAAGAATTTGTGTTCTGCAACGCTAAAAGCTGATGATCTTTCAAAAATGGAACAAGACATCCCACTTATCTTATGCAAGTTGGAGAGAGTATTTCCGTCTGGTTTCTTTGATTCTATGGAGCATCTACCGGTGCATCTCGCATATGAAGCTAAACTTGGCGGACCTGTCCAATACAGATGGATGTATCCGTTTGAAAGGTCAGTTAATTTTTATAATATAAGAAACAAGTTTAAAATATATGATTATTATGTTAATTAATATCATTTTCTCTAGGTTCATGGGTGATTCAAAAAGATCGGTGAAAAACAAAGCTAAAGTTGAATGATCGATATGTTGTTCTTACTTACACCGTGAAACAACACATTTTTGTTCTTATTATTTCAAGAATGAGTTTGCTCCTGGAAGTAGTCGAAATGAAAATTTAATTGTTTATATGTGCAAAGTTTGTTCCCAATAACCAGTATGGTGAAAAAAAATAATTACATGACAAAATATGCAAAGTACGGCACTAAGTAGTGCAGTGTTCGCAAAAAAATTCAACTATTCAAATACTTAAAGTGTGATACTAAGCAGAGTGTTTTGGGGTACTTTTGTGCTCTGAAAAAAAAAATTAACCATTCAAATAATCAAAGTTCATTCTTCAATAACCGATTTGTTGAAACAAATAATAATTTGTGATAAATACGTAAAGTGTGATGATAAGCAGCGTGTTTTGGGGTATTTTAGCATTCAGAAAAATTGTAACAGTTCAAATAATCAAAATTCATTCCTCAATAACTGGTTTGGTGGAAAAAATTTAATTTCGTGACACAGACCCGTGCAACTCACCCTTTTAATGATTCCGCCACTTTAAAAAATCAATTTCTTTTAATACTCATTCTCTTTATATATTTTAGAACCATATTTTTCTAAATCTTTAAAAAAATAATTTATTTTTATACTTGTTCTCCTTACACATAGAAACATAAAATGGACAACAATTTATCTGCTTTCCCCTCTCATAGCCTGTATAGCACACACAAGCACCAATTTTACAAGCAAACAGCATCACAAATCTACTGCTTTACGCCATCCACTGCTTCACTCCATCCACCACTTCACACTAACTCTCACTGCACACAAAAACACACAAATACTCGGTACAAACCAGTTTAACTGCATCCCCTCTCTCACAACATGTATTATACCATACAAATACACACACCAACACTGTCTATAAAGGGGGGAAAAGCAGCAGAAAAAAAGAAAAAAGAAAAGTCAGAAAAAGAGTGGGATAGGGAAAAATCATAAGTAAAATAGGAGAGAATTAGAGAAAATTCAAGAGAGGAATTGAAAAAAAAGTTATAGAGAGAGAAGAAAAATGTAAGGAGGAAAAAGAGAGTGTGTCCTCACCTCACCACCATCACCACTTTAACCATCATCATCTCCATCTCTATCTCCGGCGAGCACCACCACCATCGCAACCCACCCTCTTCTCACGGCCAACCTCCATAAACGACCTCCACCACCACCTTCTCTCTCCTCGCGCAGCCACCGTAAACCTCCTCCTCCCACCGTCGCGTCTCTCTCACTCTCCCTCTATCATTTTTCCTTCTTTTCCTATCCTTCTCTCTCTTCGCAAAACTTCACTTTCTCTCTCTCTTCAAACCTGTTGGTGCAACGCTGGTGTGTT
Organism: Astragalus membranaceus; assembly: GCA_039519185.1. Classification (NCBI taxonomy): domain Eukaryota; kingdom Viridiplantae; phylum Streptophyta; class Magnoliopsida; order Fabales; family Fabaceae; genus Astragalus; species Astragalus membranaceus. The sequence continues at coordinate 182,211,506 of CM076847.1, read as the reverse complement.
GAGGAAGAAGAAATTAGGGTCTCAAGGTTTTGTTTGCTTTTTATACCATCTGTTTACGGGTGTTTCTGGGGTGAGAGAGCAAATCAAATCTCTCACCGGTGAAAGACTAAATTTGACCGTTGGATATTGTTTAAAATGCTATGAATGGTTAAGATTGAATCAACCAATATTAAATCTCAACCATTGATAAATTTTTATACTACATCCAACGGTCAATTTTTGTGTTTCACTGGTGAAAGATTTAATTTGCTCTTTCACCCTAGAAACACCCTCTGTTTACTCTTTTATTTTTTATTTTTTTTGTTAAACTCAGATTTATAGTCACACCCCACTGTTTCAATGTTACAACCCCTCTATTTTAAAACACCGGGCAGTTATTTGCACCACCACTTTTAGTATTCGCCTCTCCCCTTTCTTTTTTTTGTCTACCTTTTTTAGTTGATACTGACTTTCGCACCCCCAGTTTTACTTACATCCACCCCTATTTCGTTTTTATTTTATTAAAATCCCAGAATGTTAATTGCACCCCCTGTTTTACTTCAACAGCACCCTCTTCTTTTACATAAAATATGCATAAAATATGGGTTTAAGCAACGTAAGTTTTGGGTCCGGCCCGTGTCCAACATACTAATTGCACTTCCTATTTTCTTTAACACCAATTTCCATAAATTAAAAAAAAACATTTCTCAAAAAACTACAAAAAAAATATAGGGAATGGCTGAGATGTGACATCTTGTCGATCGCGGTTTAAGGCGCCTGAGTTGTACAACTTGATGATCTTAAACCCTTGTAAAAAAAAATTATAATCAATCAACAAACAAATATTTTCACCAAGAACTACGTAGTCTTTGATTCTCTACCCGGAGATACGTAGGAGCAGATGGGGGCTCACATCTATCAAGTGCAATAATAAAAAATCTTTTTTAGTCTTTTTTTAAAATGTTTCTTTTTTAGCTCTCAATAAAAACGCAAAAATAAACAATTTTCATCTTGTTTTTCTCAATTCGTTTTCGTACAAAACTGCAAAATAATAATGGGGGATTAAGTCTATCGTACGGTCGAATTAGTCAGCGTTTTAGGATGAGTGAACCGTACGGCTCAAGAGTCATAAAATACCTATTCAATCAAATCACTCCATACAGAAACCATTTTCCTCCAAAAAATTTTATTTTCACAATAGGGGATTAACCCGGCTGTACGATCGGGTTAGTCATAGTTTTAGGACGAGGGAACCGTACGGATACAGAGTTCTAAAACTCTAACTAAAAAACACCAACAAACAAACTTTTTCCACCCAAGAACTACGTAGCTTTGATTTCTCCATCGCACATGGAGATACGTAGGAGCGGAGGCACACTCCCATCAAGCACAAAAAATAAATCTTTTTATTAAGTCTTTTTTCTCTTTTAATTCACAATAAAAGGGTAAGATAAACATTTTCAAAATTAACATCATTTTCGTACAACTAATTAGAAGGTAACCTTCCTTAGGAAGGATGTCGTGGGGTGCTAATACCTTCCCCACGCACAACCGACTCCCGAACCCAAATCTGGTCTCAAGGATCCTTATCCATTCCCAAAAGGGATTTACTAATGTTTGCCCTTATAATTAAACATTGGTGGCGGCTTCATTTTCGAACTTTGAAGAATCCAAACCCGTATTTTTCGGTCGCTACAGTCACAGCCTGATCCTTGGGGAGCCAGGCCACCTATGACGGTTTCAAACCGTAAACGGAAGGAGGAAGCACGTGCTGCTGCTGCTGGGCCTAGCAGAGGTAGGGGTAGGGTAGGCGTGCTGAGCAGCCCCCAGCTGTACACGAGGAGGACATTGATTATGATATTGAGAGAGACGCTTACCATCCTGTGGCTGACTTGGCTGGCCCTGATGAGGACTTTAGTGCTGCTCATGTTCAGGAGGCTGCTCCTGTTGAGGATCTTGCAGCTCATTCGTCTTCTGCACCTCCTTCCACTACTGCTGCTCCTCGTGCCACATTCCCTTTTCCTGGTGGCCCGGAGGATAGATTCGTGTTACCCACTTACGGGTCTCACATTGCTAGATCCATATGGGAGGGCACTGTAAGTAACTTACTTTTTTCTTTAAATAATTTGATCATTAGTTTGTTTCATTACTTTGGTTTAATATAGCATTCCATAATGCAGGATGGTGACCCCTTGAAGCTTGTTTCACACGGGGTTCCACAAATAGAGGCCCCTCATACAAACATTATTGATTTTCTGGAGCGTTCTAGACTGCTACCACTGAGGGAGATTGGATTTCCAACTATCATTGGTGGGCTCGCCAATGCATTCATAGAGCGGTGGCAGCCGGATACATCATCATTTCACCTCCCTATGGGCAGTGGCGGATCTTGCCCCAAATATTAAGGGGGGCCAGAAACAACTAACTAAAATATTATAACTAAATAAAAATAAAATATAGTTTTACCAAAGACTCAAAATAACATCAACAAAACTAAAGCAATGTTTACCACTGCTAGTTGAACTGTTGAACCAGTGGCGTATCTAGGAGTTCAGGGTGGTCAATAATTTAACCGTATGAACCAGTTTATGTTAAAATATTACAACCTAAATTTATGATTATTAATTATAATAAAAACAAAATACTAAGTAGGTAGTTTAGTTGGCGAACTAAGAGATACCGAAGGGGTGTATCAAAGAAGTGCAAGCAGGAGGTTCCGGATTTGAACCCCGGGAAACCAACATTCCCCCTCTCCCACTAACGTTGCCTATAAAAAAAGACCAGAATTTGAATAAATATATTACTTTTTTTAAGAATATAAATATACTACTTATCTTGTTATACTCCATAAAATGAGTTAATATCCATTGGAAATGTTTAGCATCTGGAATTCAAATTCTCGGATGAATTAGTTTGGAATTTGGAAAAGTACAACCTAAATAAAATACTAGTAAAAGAAACGTGTGTCAGTATCTATACAGAGTTGCTTCACTCTTCCCTAGTTCCCTATCCTCATCAACCTGCAGACAACAAAATAAAACTTTCAAATAAAACACTGCCTGAGGTGTTTTCCTTCTTTCAAGTTTCGACCATTCCTCCTCTTAGTTATTTATTTCATGTTCTTCTCTTCCTCCTTCACGTTTTCTAGCATCTTTTTTTCTTGCTTTCTCTATTTACTTTTCCTATTTTTCCGCCCCTGTGTTGAATAATTGAACAACTGAAGAAGAAGAAGAAGGTCGCCGGTAGAAGTATATGAAAAAAAAACTATTTTTTTAGGGGATGCTGCGGCTCCCCTCCGCTCCTACCAAGTACCACCACTGCCTATGGGTGAGATGACCATCACTCTTAATGATGTCTCGGCATTGCCCCACATCCCGGTTATGGGGAATTTTTATGATATGCCAGACTACACCAAAGCCGAAGGAGAGGCTTTGTTGATTCACTACTTGGGTGCAGACCCTCATGAGGCACATGAGCAGGCATATGGCTCAGGTTGATCTAGGGGTGATCAGGAAAACCGAACCCGCCCAAACCCACAACAATCGCAGCTGCAAAATCCGCATGGGTCGGGTTCGGTCGGGTGCGCGGGTACGAAGGGAAGCGAGAATGGTTGACACGGTTGTGCACGGGGCGGGTGCGATGTGTAACACCCGTTTCTACCCGACGAATTATTGGTAAAAATATCAGAGTTTTCAAACAGCAGACGAGCGTCAAATTTTTTGTCTTGCAAATCACAACGAAACCATACTTCAAAATAATTATCTTTCATCAATAAGCAGCGGAATATCAAAAGGGTTTTCAACTCAACGACAATAACTTCAAAAACGGTTCTCAGCGAAATAGTCATAGCAATCATAAACTCCAGTTCATCAAATATAACAACATCAGAAATCATAACATAAATAATCGTTCATCCCTCCCCATGTGTTACATATCAGAGCGACACGACCCGACTCGATCAAAAGAAGGTGAACTGCCTTCATTCGCGGTTACCTGCACGTTACCAACATAGGGGTAACATTCAAACAGAAGGGGTGAGATATCACACTATATAATCGGATACATGAAGGGCAATATATAAGGCAGGTCATGGTATCCATTCATCATTTAACAGCAATCAACATCATTACAATCACACGGTTATGCACACAATGCGAAATGAGACTCAATGCACGGCCATCGCCCCATAATGCACGGCCACCGCCCCCTTAATGCACGGCCACCGCCCCTTAATGCATGTGGTACCATAATCTAGCCCGTAAATAGAGGCATTATAAAGTGAGGGTATATTTCATTGTCTTTTCTTGTATTAACAGATACAATATATATATACTACACAGGTTACATGAAGCAAAATTAATTCCTAACATTTTGCCTAAACTTAAGCTAGCTGTTGTAACATACAAGACAGAGATATTATCTCTTATGAATGCAAATAATGACTCAAATATTTGTTGACTAAATCAAATATTCCTTTTATTGTTTGATGTTGAGTCAGGTACAGCTTGGTCCATTACGCCCCCTCAAGATTAAGGTTCCATCAGTAACCTTTATCTTGGATGTGAGTTCAGCAAACTTGGCCGTGGGCAATGGTTTGGTGAGCAGGTCCGCCAGCTGGTCCTTGTAGACACATGTGTTACTATGAGCTTGTTGGTTTGAACTTGTTCCCTGACAAAGTGATAATCTAATGATATGTGCTTCATTCTTGAGTGGAGTATAGGATTGGAGCAGAGGTAAGTGGCTCCCACATTGTCACACAATAAACGTGGAGGGTCATGCATGGGAATTCTTAGTTCATGAAGTAAGTTTTGGAGCCACATTAATTCGGTAGTAGCAGTAGCAACGGCACGATATTCCGCCTCAGTGGATGATCGTGCTACCGTTCGTTGCTTTCTTGAGAGCCACGAAATAGGATTGCCTCCAAAGAAGATAATGTATGCGGATGTTGATGTGCGATCATCGTCATTTCCCCCCAATCTGAATCAGAGTAGGCTAGCAAGTTGTTGGCAACTGTTTTACGTAGCATGAGACCATGATTCATGGTTTGTTTGATATACCGTAGGATACGCTTCAAGTGCTGCAAGTGTAGTGAGGTTGGTTTATGCATGAATTGAGACAAGTTATTGATGGAGTATGACAAGTCAGGACGAGTGAGATTAAGGTATTGAAGTCCACCAATTATCCTACGATACTCAGTAGCATCTGTGGATGGTGTTCCATCATGGAGCTGAAGCACTGCCGTAGAAGAAAGTGGGGTGGGGGAGGGCTTCGCCCCCTCCATGTCAAACCTTTGTAGAAGCTCACGAATGTATCTGTGTTGTGAGAGAAATATTCCAGTGCTGGTTGGTATTATTTCAATGCCCAGAAAATAGTGAGGTTGTCCCATATTTTTCAACGAGAATCGTTGAGATAGTGCCTCAATGAAATGATGAAGGAATATGGAGTTGTTACCTGTGAGCAATAGATCATCTACATAGACTAAAAAGTAAGCCATGGTGTCTTCTTTGTGATAAAGGAAAAGAGATGGATCACTTTTGCTGGTTGTGAAGCCATATGATAGGATAAATGCCTTAAGAGAGTCATGCCAAGCACGTGGGGCTTGACGGAGGCCATAGATAGCTTTGTGTAGTTTGCTCACATAAGTAGGGTGTGCAACATCTTTCATACCCGGTGGTTGCTCCATGAAAACCTCTTCGGTGAGTGCTCCTTGTAAAAATGCATTGTTTACGTCAAGTTGATGCAATGCCCACTGATTTGAGATGGAAAGAGTGAGGATAATCTTGATTGTTTGTGGGCGAACAACAGGGGCAAATGTCTCCTTGAAGTCTATGCCTGGACATTGTGTGAAACCCTTTGCAACAAGACGTGCCTTATATCGAGCTATGGTACCATCACTATTTCTCTTGATGCGAAATAACCATTTGCAACCAACAATATTTTGACCTGTCATGGGAGGGACAAGGGAAAATGTGACATTTCTTATTAAGGCTTCAAATTCATCTGCAATTTCCTTGCGCCAATGAGCATGTTTCATGGCCTCACGAATATTAGAAGGTTCCAAGTTCTCTAATAGTGGATGTTTAGATACATTGTACATCCTCTTAGGCTTGAATATGTTGTTCTTGGACCTAGTAATGATTTGGTTTGGCTCATTGGTGGATGGTGGGACTGCAGAAGAATTATTAGTGACAGTAGTAGTAGTAGTAACAATAGAGGGTGTAGGAATATCATTACCTGACATGGTATTTGAAGGCACGAGTACCTCATCTTCCTGGGACATAGCAAGTGGCTCTGGTGGGTCATGGTTTTGGATGGGGATGATGGTATGAAGGGGTTGTAGTATGTTGGTTGTAGATACTGACGGTAGTGGTGTGGGTTGGGTGAGTTGGATATATGGAAATATGTGATCAAAAAATTTGACATGCCTAGAGGTGTATATTTTGTGAGTTTTTGGATCAAGGCATATATAACTATACTGGGATTCTGCATATCCTAGAAATATACATGGCTGAGACTGTGGTTGAAGTTTATTGGAGACATAAGGGCGCAACCAAGGAAAGCAAAGGCATCCAAAGGAGTGGAGATGGGAGAGTGATGGGGTTTTCTTATGTAATGCTTGGTATGGTGACCGCATATTGAGGATGGGAGTTGGCAACCTATTGATTAGATACACGGCTGTCCGAAATGCAAATGACCAGTATTCAGATGGCAATTTTGACATATGTAGGAGGGCTCTTCCTGTTTCAACTATATGTCTGTGGCGTCTTTCAGCTGGGGCATTTAGCTCAGGTGTGTATGGTGGTGTGGTGAGATGAGATATGCCATGAGTGTGAAGAAATTGTTTTAACTTGATGAATTCCCCTCCATTGTCAGAGTACAATGAGACAATTTTTGTATTGAAGTAATTTTCAACAAGATTTTTAAATGTGGGAAACAAAGTAGCGACATCTGATTTATTTCTTAATGGATAGAGCCATACATACTTGGTAAAATGATCAACAAATATTAGATAATAGGAGAAGCCATCTATGGATTTTATATGGGCTGGACCCCATATATCAGTGTATATGAGCTCAAGTGGTTTTTCTGTTGTATGGGCTGGACCCCATATATCAGTGTATACTAGAGATTGAGAATGGTAACTTGTGACTCTTGACACTATTACAAGACATACAGGGTTCTTGTTGGCTCTTTATTTTGCAAGATGGAAGAAGATGTCTAAGGATGCGATCAGATGGGTGCCCCAATATGTGATGCCATGGTGGAGTGATGAATATAGTTGTGACTAGAGCCTTTGGTGCGGATGATGGGTGGGGCATGTAGTAGAGTCCATTGCTATGCTGCCCTCTTAGAAGAGGTTCCCTTGTCTTCAAATCCTTTATCAAGAAATGATAAAAAAGAATTCAATAGAAATCGGATTAGTACGACATAAGGAGGACACAGACAAAAGTTTTTGTGTGATTTTAGGCACATGTAAAACATTTGATAAATGAAATGATTGAGAGGGAGTTTGTAAAACAGTTTGACCAATGTTGGCAATGGTATGTCCAGAGCCATCACCAACTACAAGTTGATCCTTGCCTGTGTAAGGTTGAGTCAGATGCAGCTGGTCCAGATCATTAGTTATGTGATGAGATGCTCCTGAATCTAAGATCCAATCAGTGACCCCTGATGGCATAGCTCATGTGTGAAGGGCAGAAGGAGGTTGATTCCTCTTTGAAGGGTATCCATGCAGCTTGTAACAAACCTTGGCTGTATGGCCGAGTTTGTCACAGAATTGACACACTATTCGCCTTGAAGAACCGGGTGATGTTGATCTGGACATTGTTTGATTGTAGGATTGTTTTCCAGATCTGTTGTAAAATGGTTTCCCTCTATGTCCAGAATTTGCAGTAGCAATGAGAGAGGTGTCTTGCACAGTTTCATCCCTCTTTAAATAGTTTTCATGATCTGAGAGAAGATCATGGAGATCATCAAATCCAATAGGATTTTCTCTAGTTCTGAGAGCAGCAGTGACCTCACGATACTCAGTACCAAGGCCATTCAAAGTGTGGATGACAAGATCCACATCATCCAAAGGAGAGTTGATGATAGCTAATTCATCAGACAGAGCCTTAATACCATGTAGGTATTCTGAGATGGATTTTGACCCTTTTGTGGATCGAGAGAGTCTCTCTTTTAAGTGCATGATTCTTGCACGAGTTTTGCTTGCAAACATCTTGGTGAGAATATCCCAAGCTTGTTTGGAAGTCTTCACATTTCCCAGCATCGTAATGACACTGGGATCAACAGAAGACATAATAGCATGAAGGATCAGTTGATCCTGTCTTTTCCAACGAGTATAAGCTGTGTTAGTTGTGGCAGGAGTTGGAGTGGTGCCATCAACATAACCAATGAGATCGTATCCCACAAGGAGGGCATTGAATTGAACATGGCAGGCAGGGAAGTTGCTGCTATTCAGCTTTAGTGATGAGTGAGTGTTAAGGACAACAATAGAATTAGCATTTGAGGTAATTGGTATTTCAGATGTTGTAGAGGAAGACATGGTGAGGTTAAGGATCGATTTGCTGTAAGGCTAAGGAACTTCTGATACCATATAAAGTGAGGGTATATTTCATTGTCTTTTCTTGTATTAACAGATACAATATATATATATATATATATATATATATATATATATATATATATATATATATATATATATATATACACTACACAGGTTACATGAAGCAAAATTAATTCCTAACATTTTGCCTAAACTTAAGCTAGCTGTTGTAACATACAAGACAGAGATATTATCTCTTATGAATGCAAATAATGACTCAAATATTTGTTGACTAAATCAAATATTCCTTTTATTGTTTGATGTTGAGTCAGGTACAGCTTGGTCCATTAGGCATCACGTCGTCGTCATAAACCAACTCGTCATGTTTGAGCATAGCTCCTTGTCGTAGTATGTTATGCATGCGACACTATGCAAATACACAAACAAACAACAACAACTGCATAGCACGCAACAACATCAAAAACAACAATGGCCATAGGCCTACATCACATCACCTGCCCATAAATAGAGGCAACTCGTCGTCGCCATGTAAACATCGTCGTCAACAATTTACAACTTCACAATTTTCATCATTTTGGCCACATCACAACAGTTTTAGCAACATTCGTCATTTTTGGCAACAACACAACATTTATAACATCATTCTTCATTTTTGGCAATTTTAGCCTAATCTCATGTTCAACGTCATTTTAAATCATAATTATGAAATTCACATTTTTGGGCAGCCACCTTGGCGCCCTTGGCGCCCTTGCGCCAAAAACAGCAATACGCAACACAACTTAGACACGGGCAGCAACACTGGCGCCCTTGGCGCCCCTCTGCGCCAAAACACAATGCGCAACACAAACTTAGACACGGGCAGCAACACTGGCGCCCTTGGCGCCCCTCTGCGCCAAAACACAATGCACAACACAAACTTAGACACGGGCAGCAACACTGGCGCCCTTGGCGCCCCTCTGCGCCAAAACACAATGCAGAACACAAACTTAGACACGGGCAGCAACACTGGCGCCCTTGGCGCCCACCTGCGCCAAAACACAACACAACACAGAAACTGGCGCCCTTGGCGCCCCTGCGCCAAAGACAGCAACAGGCAGCCAGGACATGGCGCCCCTGCGCCAGACACAACAGGCGACACAGAATTTGGGCAGCCAAAATTGGCGCCCTTGGCGCCCTTGCGCCAGAACACGCACTAAACAACAAAACCGGGCGGCCACACATTGGCGCCCTTGCGCCAAAATATTTCATCAAACGGCACATGGGCAGCCACACAGTGGCGCCCTTGGCGCCCCCTTGCGCCAGGAACCTGCACAACCGAAACACACACACACAGACAGAATGGCGCCCATGGCGCCCCAGCCAGTCAGACACACGCACACACGCACAGGATTTGGCGCCCAGGAAGGCGCCCCTGTCACAACACACACTGAATGCGCCCATGGCTCCCCTAAGGTAGAATTTGGTTCCAAATCAACAATACACAACATCAAACTTCAACAATCATATCCCAATCATCATCAAACATGTTTAATCATCACCAATCATGTTTTTATCATCATCAATCACATTTATTCATCATCAAACACATTTAATCATCATCGATCCTGTTTAAATCATCATAAATTGTGGTTTATCATCATCAATCATAGTTTATCCCTACAACTAAGGTTGTCTAACTTAATCACCTAGGGTTCCACTAACCTCCCTACATAGAGACATTCATATACCCCATTATAGAGATAGAACCCCACCCTTACCTTAGCCTTAGATGATCACGAAAATCCTTGCCCTAGAGCTCTCTCTCCTTGTGCGCCTTCCTTCTCTCTCTTTCTCTTTCCTTGGCCGTTTCCTCTCTTCTTCTCTCTTGCTCTTGCGCCGCCCCTCCTAGCTCTCTCTCACTCTCTAACTTTGTTTTTCTAATTATGTGAGCAAAACCCTAAAAAGGACTACTTATACCTTAGCAATCTCATGGGCTTTTTACTTAGCTTATGCGACTTAACCCAACCCCTTTTTCCTTTTAACACCTCACTCTTTACCAATACCAATCCCCACACAAAATAACACACATAATAATATATATTTATTTTATTATTTTTACCACATAAATCCTAATTAATTAATTAAATAATTAATCAATTATTTTGGGGCGTTACAACTCTCCCCCACTTAAAAGAATTTCGTCCTCGAAATTTACTTGATTCGAACAACCGAGGCTATGACATAAAACTCAAGCACACAACAAGTAGGTGAAAAAAATAAAAACCAAAAACAAGAGACACCGAGGTCACACACAGAAAACATACATTTTCCAGCAGGAGCATCACTACAATACAAACAATGGTTAATAATAAAAGACAACACTCGACCGTCATACGACACCACGACTCGACAACTTGGCCGGACTAACCATTGCTCTGATACCACTAATGTAAAACCTGTTAGACTTAGAGTATAACCTTAGAGGGGGGGTGAATAAGGTTATGAGTAAATATGGATTCTTTTCGCAAATAATGATTATATTCTTTTTCAAATCGGATGCGGAAAATGTGATTTGAACTTTTGGATAAGAAAACAAGCGAGAGTTGTTTAAATTGTATTCAATATTTCCAATAAAGATATTATAAGAGATAATCAGGATATTGAATATATTAGATCTTAGAGAAGAGGAGTAGAAGATGATTGATGAGTATTGATAATATCACAATTTATATGTTTATATGATAGAGTAATTTAAGCACAGTAATATTAACAATAAACAGTGATAATGATAGTGATAATATCAATAAGCACAATAATATTAATAATAAACAGTTATAATAATAGTGCAAAATATAAAGAGAGAAGGGATAGAGGGACACTGATATTTAGCGAGGTTCGGGATAAAACCCTACGTCCTCGGCCTTAGGCTTTTCAACCCTTGGACTTAGCAACCACTATATTGAAGAGAGTTTTAATACAAACAGTCGACTTCAACACTAGTGAATCTCAATTCCCCTGAACTGAGAACCCAAGCACCCGCTAAGGATTTCAAAACCAACTCAATCACCCGATTGAGAGACCCAAGAAAAACTCCCAGGATTTCAAAACCAACTCAATCACCCGATTGAGAGACCCAAGTAAAGCTTCTCAGGATTTCAAGAAAACCACTTAAAACAATATAAGGTTTACACAATTTGAGATCTAGAGATCCAATCACTTCTTAGAATGTGTCAGTTTAGAACTGAGAGAGATGAGTGATCTTAGGAAAATAGATGCTCTAAAATATGAAATTTTGTTTTTGCAAAAGCTTAAAGATTGATATGACAGTGGAAGCTAGCTTTGCAAAATTATAAAAGCCTTTTAGAAAAGATTCTATGATTTTCGAAAACAAAAGACTTTTAACAAGATCAAAACAATGAAGCTCAAGATCTTAGATCTAGATTTTTAAAAACATAAAAGCTTTTGGAAATGATATGACAATTTCGAAATCAAAAGCTTTTAACAAAATAAAACAATGAAGCACAAGATCTTAGATCTAGATTTATAAAAACATAAAAGCTTTTGGAAATGATATGACAATTTCGAAATCAAAAGCTTTTAACAAAATAAAACAATGAAGCACAAGTATAGATCTAGAATCGTATAGAGAGAAATTGTGAGATGAAGAGATGTTGGAGGTGAAGCTCAACCCAGGTATTTATAGGCTTAGGCACCGTTGAAATTTTTGAAAAACATTTAATATAAGTGAAGAATCGATTCATTGATCAAGTTAAAATGTTGATGAATCGATTCATTGCCTTTAAAAAATAAAAGAATCGATTGTTTGTTTAGTTGAAATAAGAGAGGAATCGATTCATTGATGTTTGGAAAATGAGGGAATCGATTACAATGCTTATGTAGAAAGGCATGAATCGATTTTCAAGCCATATGGAGGTCCTGAGAATCGATTCTTATCCATGTAGAAATAAAGGGAATCGATTTTTCTTTTCTTTTTGGAAGGCATGGGAATCGATTCATGACCCTTTGGAAACATGAGGTAATCGATTTTCAGGCCATATAGGAGGTCCTGAGAATCGATTCCAAGGCCTATGAAATGGGTTGGAAATCGATTCCAAGCTTTCCTAAAAATATTTTTTTCAACTTGCCACCTTATGCATGCATGCAATTTTGTGAAATATTTTTTCAAAACTATTTTTATGCATCATGCATGTTTTTGAAAAGTCATCTCTCTCAATAGCTAAAGTGCCACACACTTTAGGTGATAGGACCTTTACAAAGTGTCCTAAAAAGGCTTAGACACAATTTAGGGTTTTGAACTTCATATGTTGCTTCTTCTTCAAGCTTCTCTTCTTTTGTATCTTCTTCTCTTTAAATTAAGTCCTGCACTTTGCTCAACTTGAAACATTAGTAGATATGATGTAATTTGTTATCATACAAAATAAAGGAGTGTTTACCCTTGGTTCAACAACACCCGTTTCTACCCGACGAATTATTGGTAAAAATATCAGAGTTTTCAAACAGCAGACGAGCGTCACATTTTCCGTCTTGCAAATCACAACGAAATCATACTTCAAAATAATTATCTTTCATTCAATAAGCAGCGGAATATCAAAAGGGTTTTCAACTCAACGACAATAACTTCAAAAACGGTTCTCAGCGGAATAGTCATAGCAATCATAAACTCCAGTTCATCAAATATAACAACATCAGAAATCATAACATAAATAATCGTTCATCCCTCCCCAAGTGTTACATATCAGAGCGACACGACCCGACTCGATCAAAAGAAGGTGAACTGCCTTCATTCGCGGTTACCTGCACATTACCAACATAGGGGTAACATTCAAACAGAAGGGGTGAGATATCACACTATATAATCGGATACATGAAGGGCAATATATAAGGCATGTCATGGTATCCATTCATCATTTAACAGCAATCAACATCATTACAATCACACGGTTATGCACACAATGCGAAATGAGACTCAATGCACGGCCACCGCCCCATAATGCACGGCCACCGCCCCTTAATGCATGGCCACCGCCCCTTAATGCATGTGGTACCATAATCTAGCCCGTAAATAGAGGCATCACGTCGTCGTCATAAACCAACTCGTCATGTTTGAGCATAGCTCCTCGTCGTAGTATGTTATGCATGTGACACTATGCAAATACACAATTTTCATCATTTTGGCCACATCACAACATTTTTAGCAACATTCGTCATTTTTGGCAACAACACAACATTTATAACATCATTCTTCATTTTTGGCAATTTTGGCCTAATCACATGTTCAACATCATTTTAAATCATAATTATGAAATTCACATTTTTGGGCAGCCACCCTGGCGCCCTTGGCGCCCCTGCGCCAAAAACAGCAATACGCAACACAACTTAGACACGGGCAGCAACACTGGCGCCCTTGGCGCCCCTCTGCGCCAAAACACAATGCGCAACACAAACTTAGACACGGGCAGCAACACTGGCGCCCTTGGCGCCCCTCTACGCCAAAACACAATGCCCAACACAAACTTAGACACGGGCAGCAACACTGGCGCCCTTGGCGCCCCTCTGCGCCAAAACACAATGCACAACACAAACTTAGACACGGGCAGCAACACTGGCGCCCTTGGCACCCCTCTGCGCCAAAACACAATGCACAACACAAACTTAGACACGGGCAGCAACACTGGCGCCCTTGGCGCCCACCTGCGCCAAAACACAACACAACACAGAAACTGGCGCCCTTGGCACCCCTGCGCCAAAGACAGCAACAGGCAGCCAGGACATGGCGCCCATGGCGCCCCTGCGCCAGACACAACAGGCGACACAGAATTTGGGCAGCCAAAATTGGCGCCCTTGGCGCCAGAACACGCACCAAACAACAAAACCGGGCAGCCACACATTGGCGCCCTTGCGCCAAAATATTTCATCAAACGGCACATGGGCAGCCACACAGTGGCGCCCTTGGCGCCCCCTTGCGCCAGGAACCTGCACAACCGAAACACACACACACAGACAGAATGGCGCCCATGGCGCCCCAGCCAGTTAGACACACGCACACACGCACAGGATTTGGCGCCCAGGAAGGCGCCCCTGTCACAACACACACCGAATGCGCCCATGGCGCCCCTAAGGCAGAATTTGGTTCCAAATCAACAATACACAACATCAAACTTCAACAATCATATCCCAATCATCATCAAACATGTTTAATCATCACCAATCATGTTTTTATCATCATCAATCACATTTATTCATCATCAAACACATTTAATCATCATCAAACACATTTAATCATCATCGATCCTGTTTAAATCATCATAAATCGTGGTTTATCATCATCAATAATAGTTTATCCCTACAACTAAGGTTGTCTAACTTAATCACCTACGGTTCCACTAACCTCCCTACATAGAGACATTCATATACCCCATTATAGACATAGAGCCCCACCCTTACCTTAGCCTTAGATGATCACGAAAATCCTTGCCCTAGAGCTCTCTCTCCTTGTGCGCCTTCCTTCTCTCTCTTTCTCTTTCCTTGGCCGTTTCCTCTCTTCTTCTCTCTTGCTCTTGCGCCGCCCCTCCTAGCTCTCTCTCACTCTCTAACTTTGTTTTTCTAATTATGTGAGCAAAACCCTAAAAAGGACTACTTATACCTTAGCAATCTCATGGGCTTTTTACTTAGCTTATGCGACTTAACCCAAGCCCTTTTTACTTTTAACACCTCACTCTTTACCAATACCAACCCCCACACAAAATAACACACATAATAATATATATTTATTTTATTATTTTTACCACATAAATCCTAATTAATTAATTAAATAATTAATCAATTATTTTGGGGCGTTACACGGTGGCACTCCAAACCCGCCCGCACAACCCGAACCCGCCCGCACAGAGATCATTTAACCCTAGGTATATAAAGCACAACAGTGAAAGGCCTTCTCAGTCACCATTTCTCAGAACCCTAGCGCAACCCTTTCTCTCCTTCTCACTGAAACACAACCAGTGGCGGTACTTGGTAGGAGTGGAGGGGAGCCGCGGCATCCCCTAAAAAATAGTTTTTTTTTCATATACTTCTACCGGTGACCTTCTTCTTCTTCTTCTTCAGTTATTCAATTGTTCAACACAGGTGCGGAAAAATAGGAAAAGTAAATAGAGAAAGCAAGAAAAAAAGATGCTAGAAAACGTGAAGGAGGAAGAGAAGAACATGAAATAAATAACTAAGAGGAGGAATGGTCGAAACTTGAAAGAAGAAAAACATCTCAGGCAGTGTTTTATTTAAAAGTTTTATTTTGTTGTCTGCAGGTTGATGAGGATAGGGAACTAGGGAAGAGTGAAGCAACTCTGTATAGATACTGACACACGTTTCTTTTACTAGTATTTTATTTAGGTTGTACTTTTCCAAATGCCAAACTAATTCATCCGAGAATTTGAATTCCAGATGCTAAACATTTCTAATGGATATTAACTCATTTTATGGAGTATAACAAGATAAGTAGTATATTTATATTCTTAAAAAAAGCAATATATTTTTATTCAAATTCTAGTATTTTTTTATAGGCAACGTTAGTGGGGGAGGGGGAATTTTGGTTTCTTGGGGTTCAAATCCGGAACCTCCTGCTTGCACTTCTTTGATACACTCATTCGGTATCTCTTAGCTCGCCAACTAAACTACCTACTGTTGCACCCCGAAAAATCCCCGCTTTGGGTTTCTCAATGTACAACGTGGAAAAATTTTGGAGCCGCCACCAATATTTTAATTTTAAGACCAAAACATTGAAAAAAGGTCTTTTGGATAAGGCGGATGGTCTTTGAAAACTAGAGATATAGGTTCGGGGGTCGATTACGTGCGAGGAAGGTGTTAGCACCGCGCACGTCCTTTCTACCGAAAGGGAACCTCTAATTAAATGTGTGGTTTTAATGTTTGATTTGAAAAATACCTAGATTTGCCTATTTATTTCTTATTTGGAGATGAATAGGAAATCTTTAATGGCAATTTTATTTTAGGTGAGAAAAGGGGAAAAAAAAAAAAAGGTTTTTAGAAAAAAGTGCTTGACGGGACATGGCCCGCTCCTACGTATCTCCCGGTGCGATGGAGAATTCAAAGCTACGTAGTTCTTGGTTCTTTTTGAAAAGTTTTTTGTCTTTTATCTTTTTTAGTGAGTTTTTGAAATAGGACGAGCATTAGCAAATGATTAAACTAGCAGAGGCTATGATGAATCACTACTAAATACTCAGAAAAAGAGAATTGTACCGCTAGTCAAACGAACAAAGGTTCTGATGGACTATTGACAACAACTCGTTTTTATTATCTTTTTTTTGAAAGTCGTTTTCGAATGAGATTGATTTGTACGACGATCAAACTAACAAAGGTTATGATGGATCGTCGTTTATTATTCTTATGGGAAAAAGGACATTGCCACTAATAGCTAAACGAACAAAGGCTCTGATGAGCTACTAGTAGCAATGGGTTTGAAAATGTTTTTGTTTGTTTTATGAAAATGATTGGCTTAGGGGGATGAAAAGAATTTTATTTGTTGCGCTTGACGAGAACGGGGCTCGCTCCTACGTATCCCAAACGGGAATCAAAGCGACGTAGTTCTAACGAGCCTTAAAAATGAAAGTCTTTTTGCTTTGATGATTAAGCTAACAATGGTTATGATGGGCCACCGCTAATAACTTGTTTTTGATTCTTTGATACTTAAAATGCTTTTTGAAATTGGACGCGTTCATGATAATCAAACCAACAAAGGTTGTGATGGATTATCACTAGTAGCTTGCTTTATGCTTTTGAGGCTTTCATGGCAATCAAACCAACAAAGGTTGTGATGGATTGCCACTAGTAACCGTTTTTTGTGCCAGGTCGTTTTAGAAATGAAAACAATGAATGCAAGAAAGAATTGGTGGATTCAAGCATAATGCAATCAGCGGAATCAAATCATTAAGCAACAATATTTGAATTCGCAAACAAAAATCAAGTCTAAACTACACATAGTAGATCACAACGCATAGATAGGCAAGGAGGGAACTTGAATTGGGCATCAAGCAAAAATACAAGAGTAGGCAAGATTGAACCTAAATGCACATCTAGTGGAAGATGCTAGGCGAGAACCATACTCAAATATTTCTACAAAACGCAAGGGAATCTAAATGCACATCTAGTGGAAGATGCAATGTAAGGAATGGACCTATCTAAGTATTAATGATATTCTATATGAGAGTAGACGATGACGCTGTAAGCTCAAACAAAAAAGTTGCCTCAATCATGATCATTGGCCAGCATAAGCAAGCAAATTATTTAGCGACCAAAGTATCAAAGAATGTTGAATCACTTTGGTCAATCCTCACACTTAAGATTAAGTGCACAAGTGCACAAGTGTGAATCACATTTCCAATCATTAATTTAAACAACATATAAACTAAAAGGGTTTGAAAGGGGGAGGTTGAACACGTAAGCTAAATTGAGTCCCTTCTAGCTATCTTCACCACTTAGATCGAGGTGCACTAGGCACTAGTGGGAATCATATTGCTAGATCATCAATCACTAACAACAATATTTTATTTCAACTAAAAAACAAAATCATGCACATAACCCCGAAATCAAAGCATAACAACAAAGATTCGTAGGATTAAAATCTGTACAAAAAAAATGGTGCTCAAAGTAAGGATCTACATCTTTGCAAATGAAATTTCACAAATATGAAAAATGATGAGAATATGCAAGAATAAGGTCTAGATGCACTTACTTGAGGGAAGAAAATGCAAATATGGAGGAGATAGAAATGGATCAGCTCTTGACGGAGGATCAGCTCTTGACGGACCAGCGGTGCGAGAAAAATATAAGAGTTTTCTGAAGTGATAGATCGTGAGAATGTCTCTGATCTTGTGAAAATCCCTCTGATCTTGTGAAAATCGTCAGATCTCGTGAAAAATGTGTCAGATCTCGTGAAAAATGTGTGTAGCAATTCTTCTCTCTGGTCTTGTGTGATGTGTCCCCGTGAAAATGTGATTTGAGGCTGCCTATTTATAGGCTTAGGAAAGCGTAGGAATTTTGAAAAACATTTATTGCAAGGATGAATCGATTGTTTGAGCCTTTGGAAATAGCAAAGAATCGATTCTTGGACATCCTAAATGGGTGAAAATCGATTCCATGCTTAGTTAAAATAAGTGGGAATCGATTCTTGGCTCTTGGAAATGACTTGAAAATCGATTCCATGCTTTGACAAAATGAGGAGGAATCGATTCTTGGCTCTTTAAAGTGGCCTGAAAATCGATTTTATGCTTTGACAAAATAAGGAGGAATCGATTCTTGGCTCTTTAAAGTGGCCTGAAAATCGATTTCATGCCTTGATGGCATAGGGGGAATCGATTCTTGGCTCCTTAACATGGCCTGAAAATCGATTTCATGGTTTAATATTGGATTAAGGAATCGATTTCATGGCCTTTACCAAATAGTATAAATCGATTCTTGGCCCTTGGAACAGAATGGAAATCAATTCTTATTTTCCACAAAAATGTTTTTTTATGTTTTTGCCATGCATGCATAAAATATTTACCAAAGCTTGCCATGCATGCATAACATATTTTTCAAAACTCTAGTTTCTTAAAAAGTGCATTTTAACCCTAAGAATGATTTCGAAAACTTTGGAGCGGTTTCTAGGATTCAAAATGCAATGCATAATTTATTTTTGTGTGGAAAATTAGGGTTTGGACCTAAGCCGGACAAAATTGGGGTATGACAGCTGCCCCTCTTTATCTGAATTTTAACGAGGAATATGAATTGGCCGAAACATATTCCAAGGCAAAATGAAGATAAAGAATTCAGAAATTATACCGATTTTGTCCACTTGGGAAAACCCGAATTTTCCTCTTTTTCTTTTTCTAGATTTTTTTGAAAAGATGGGCACTTTTGTGCAAAAAGCGGTAAAGTGGGCACTTGGCGTGCAGAAAGCAGTAAATGGGCACTTGCGTGCAGACAGAAAAGTAAAATGGGCACTTGCGTGCAGGCAGAAAAGTAAAATGGGCACTTGCGTGCAGCCAGAAAAGTAAAATGGGCACTTGCGTGCAGGCAGAAAAAGTAAAATGGGCACTTGCGTGCAGACAGAAAAGTAAAATGGGCACTTGCGTGCAGACAGAAAAGTAAAATGGGCACTTGCGTGCAGGCAGAAAAGTAAAATGGGCACTTGCGTGCAGACAGAAAAGTAAAATGGGCACTTGCGTGCAGAAAACGGTAAATTGCCCAGGCTGCCTAAAACCTGTAATCCTTAAACGAACTCTTTGACGAATCCGAGTTTGCACGTAGCTTTGAGGAGCACGCTCTTCCTGTTGGCCTTTTCGAGCGACCGGGGGGATCGTTATCAGCTCCGGAACTGATATACTGATCAATGCACGGCGTCCACTGCATCTTAGGCTGATACAACTATTCCGTTGAACCTCACATGGGGCTGCGGTCCATCGCGTTGCTCATACACGATGTGAGACCTGGGCAGAAGGGAGCGATGATCTCTGTGCTCCAATCCGCAATGCACGCTTGAGCGCTCTCTTTTCTTTTCTCTCCTTCCTTTCTATTTCTCTTTTTTCTTCTTTTTTTCTTTCTGAACTCCCAACTTGGGGGAACATTTTCTGGAATCTGGGGGCGAGGGCTAACACCGAAGTGCTCATCCTCTCTTTGTACCTGTAGCTGAAAATGAATAAATGCATGTAATGCAAATGCCATGATTGCTGTTTTCTTTTTTCTTATGATGAATGATGAGTTTCTTATTTCCTTTGTCTATGTCGGATGAATGCATGATCTTCTACTGTTCCATATGCTTGATGAATGCAATGCCTGACTTTATTTATTCTTTTGCTTTTCTCCTCTTTTTTTCTTTTGCTCTTTTTATGAAGTGCAGGTATGCGAATGCAACATTTTGGTGTTTGATGATATGTAATGAAATGGCAGATGACATGCAATGGAAAACTCTTCCTTCTTTGCCTTTTGTGAATATTGCTGATGAATAACATGAAATGATGAATGACATGGGATGCTTTAGCTTTCTTTTCTTCTATGAGATGCAAGTATGATGTGATGCAACTGTATTGTTTTGGTGTTTGAATGCAAATGTATGCGGTGATTGATGCTTTGACGAATGAAATGCTCCTGTTCTAACTTCTGTTTGTTTCTTTTTGCTTCTTCTATGAAATGCAAAATGCAATGCTCTGATGTTTGATGCAATGATTCTTGTTCTTTTTCTTTTATGGAAATGCTAACGTTAATATGATGCATATGCACTGTTTTAATGTTTGATGATTGAATGACAAATGAATGCTTTGTGAAATGATGAATGACATGGAATGCTTTTGTCTTTTCTTTGTTTTCTTTTTGCTTTCTTTGCTTTTTCTGATGCTAAATGTAATGCTCTAGTGATGAATGACATGCAATGATTTTGTGCAAACATTAATGTGATGCCAATGACGTGGAATGTTTTTTCTTTTTGCTATGTGGTGAATGCACAAAATGTGAAGATGCAAATGTAATGCTTTGATGCATATGCTATAATGCCTAGATGCATGAGGTAAACTTTTTTGTGATGATGAGATGCGAGACTTCGAATGCAAGGACTTGAGATGATTATTGACCATTCTGTTGAAAAATTGAATTTGACTCAAACTCTGGTGTTCTCAAGGTTTTTATTTACAAACAACCTCACTTGTTTTCTCTTTCTTTCCATGATGACTGAATTTTAGATATCACGTAAACAACTTGTGTTCTCTCCTTTGAAGCATTATCTAGTAAGCATGCGTAGGAATGCAAATGTGAATGAATGAGTCAGTTAACTTGGAATGGGTTTAGGGCATGGACTTTTATGGCAAGTGAAGGAATGACAGACATGGCTATTGCCGAAGCTTACAAGATTGCCCCAATTCAGGTCTTTGATGAGCGAATAGCTTGCCCCTGTCTAGTGGTGACAACAACTAGGGGTGTAGAAGATGATGAATTGGGAATGCTTCGGCTTTTGAAATGAAAGGTGGAGCAAAAGAGATTTAGTCTCAACCCATAGAGTTTGATGTTGCCCCAGTCATAACAAGGACAAAGTTGCCCCCATTAGAATGACAAGGCCTTGTTTAGGATAGTGAGTTGAGAGATTGCCCCGGTGAGGTTTTATAGGAATGAATGAGGTGAAGGAATGGGAACGCACTTGGCCCACTTTCGAATGACATTTCAAATGGTTTCTTTGAGTGAGGTTGTGAAAGGCGGCAGATTTATGGTGACGGTTATGAACTGAGGGTAATATATGAATGGGGTGGGCAATGAACAAACCTCCCCAAAGTTGAGTGGTGTGAGAGGTGAAGGGGATGCCCCAACTTTTAGATCTGAGTGGTATCCTCAGTGTAAATCTTTGGTTCTCTATGAATGCCTTGACTTTGGTAATGAAGAGAAGCCTCATTTGGTGATCACTAAACCTTGTTTTAATGCATCTTGAATGTGCTTTGGAGTGCAAGTCCCTCTTTTTATTTTGTCAGCTTTCTTTTTTCTGACTGTTTGTTTTTCTTTTTGAGCAAACACATTGTAAACAGATAAACTTATTTGTCCTAAAATTAAAATTTGAGAAAACGAAAGCAACCAGTCATTGATCGAAATGGACTTTGCAGGATTGTGATGTTTTGTGGAGAAGGGATGATTGGGCTTATCGGAGTGTTTGGGGTTGATGGGAGGATGGGTCTTATTCAGCGTTGGCCGATGGTCAATGGTTTATGAAGGGGATAGTTACTAGGTTTGATGAGGTGAGGTGTTTGAAGGCTTTATGAAAGAAGAGATGGTTTAAACCCAATGAATTGAGGGCTTTTTTTTTTTTTTTTTTTTTTTTTTTTTTGAAAGGAGAAATGATCGAGCCCATTGAATTGAGGGCTTTTTGGGAGGGGAGCTCTTATGCTTTATGGCAAAATGTATTGACTCTTAATTTATACTCCATTTGTCTTCCTTTCTTCACTTTGGGATTCTCCTTTTTGAAACTTTGTTATTCCCCTCCTTTTGCGGATTTCCTTTCCTTTTGACTTGGGTGAGAATGATATACCATCTTTGATGTGTAATTAACCCTTGTCCGGAGTGATGGGGATATCTTGGGCTTTTCTTGGCTTAAGATGGGTAACAAAGGGTGTTTTTGTGATTTTGAATCTTTGGCTTAAGAGGGGTAGGGAATGGTCTTTCTGGGATTTTAGGTTCTTGAGGGTGTGGAGAGAAGGCCAAATTTCATTTCAAAACCTGATTGCTTATTTCTGTAAGACTTAACTTTAGGACAATAATTCATCTATCTTCATGTCTTTGCTCTTTTATTTTCCCTTTTTTTTGTGCCCTAATTTTTGCCTGGACCGCTCTTTGCGAGTTTTCAATCCACCGGGCGCTCATTTTTGCCTAGGCCGCCCTTTGCGGGTTTTCAACCTAGCGAGCTTATTTTATCTTTTTTATTTATTATATTTTTTAGAAAGACTTGCACTAAGGGAATATGATACCGACAAGGAAAATTAGTGATCACAGAATTGCCCCAGCATGGAGGACTTAAAGTGTTAGTGGGAATGAACCAAAAGTCAAGTATGCACTGATGGGAGAGAATATGCGCTTTAGGGGTGGACGGGGCGGGATTAGACTTGGATGGGGAATGATGATAAATGAAGGAAATTGACTGACTCAAACAAGAGAAACTGCACGTGGCATGCATGCTTACTAGAAGAACGCTTCACAGAGAATTAACATTGGTTAAAACATGATATAAAAACTTTTTGATGAACTGTTTCGGTCTTTTATCATGGAATGGATGAGATGTAATCCCCTTTTTTGAAGGAAATACAAATGAGCTATTGATGTGAAAAACTGAGTGCCTTGGAACACCTTGAGTTTGCAAATGAGTGAGGGTAAACTTTTCCAAAAAGGATGATTGTTTCGCAAGAACGCCTCGCTTCTCATCACAACTCTTATTTTATGCAATGAATGGATGAACAAATTATGATATGCAAGTATGATGCAAATGCGTGGAGAATGACCACTCGAAGAGTGGGGCTTTTTCTAAATAATTTTGTTATTTTTAATGCAAGACAAAATTCCAATGCGAATGATGCAAGAATGATGCCCCTTTTTTTTTCAAAATGATTTTTGATTTTGATTTTTTTAGAGGCGAGACAAGGTACGAAATACCAATGCCCCCTTTTTCTTTTGAATGATGAAAGATGCAGGAATGATGCTTTTTTCTAAATGATGATTTTTTTTTTTTTAGAGGCAAGGCAAAGTATGAAATGTCAATGCCCCTTCCTTTTTTGAAAGATGCATGTATGGAGGAATGATGTATTCGAACTAAAGTGATGAGGTTAATGAAATGATGCATGAATGCTACATTTTGAATAAATTTGATGATGATTTTTATTCATGATTATGAATGAGATGCTTTCATGTTTTCATTTTTTTGTGCAATGCAATGCAT
Source organism: Astragalus membranaceus (assembly GCA_039519185.1). Lineage (NCBI taxonomy): Eukaryota > Viridiplantae > Streptophyta > Magnoliopsida > Fabales > Fabaceae > Astragalus > Astragalus membranaceus. The sequence continues at coordinate 182,187,516 of CM076847.1, read as the reverse complement.
GATACTCACAATGATTTTCTTTTTTTTTGTTTTTTTTGTTTTTTTTGTTTTTTTAGTTTTGGAACATGATTTTGAAAATTATTTGGAGATGCAAATGATTTATTGGAAAAAAGGTTTTAGAAAAATGTGCTTGACGGGGTATGGCTCGTTCCTACGTATCCCCATTGTAATGAGGAATCAAAGCTTACGTAGTTCTACTGTGTCCTTTTTTTTTGAAATAATGCTTATGCATGAATGCCTCGTCTTGGATGGACTTGACAAGGATTTTTTGCATGATCATAAATGAAATGCTTATGCTATGCAGATGATAATTGTTTTTTTGTTTTATCTTTATGTAATGAAGGGAAATGCAAGATGAATGGTTTTTTTCAAAATTGGAATTTTATGCAATGCAAATGATGCAATGATGCGGTGATGCAAGGATGCTTCTTTTTTATGTTTTTGCAGAAAGAGGATATTTACAGGTGGTGATTTGAAAATTTTCGCACTATATGCCACCTCATATAGGCGTTTATTGAAAAGGGAAAGCATATCTTTTTTATTTTCGAAGATTTTGAAGGAAAAATTGATTGAACTGAATGCAACAATGCAGCACACAATTTGGAAAGCCCTTGTGACCTAAAAGGGGGTAGAACCTATGATCTAAGGCACTTTAGGGATAGTCTTCTCATGTAGCTCTATTCACACCCTCACAAAGGTCATCAGAGCCACAGTCCCTCTCATGAAAATCCCCGTAAATGCAGCAAACTGCTAGGTACGAGGCATCATGAAAGAGCACAACTCTGATTGAAACTTTCGTAAGTAGCCAAACGGACAAAGGTCCTGATGGGCTCCCACTACTCGAATCCACTCATCCTAAGGTATCCTAACAGACCTGGGTTATGGTCTCTTTCCCTAATCGTATAATCTCGAGGTATAAGTGTGTGTGTGCGAAGGGCATTTCCTTAAAAAACTACCCTAGCTGCAAATGAAGATCCAGAACAGTCCAGACAATAGAAAGCCATAACATGTCGTCTACCCTAGGGTTCAATACCAATCAAATTCAACTAATCTAGGGTGCCAACAACAAACACATTACTTACCTCAGAAAGGGAGCTGAGAAGAAGGGGACATGACAAGAGAGGGGAAATATGCATGAGGGAACTAAGCATTTAAGCAAAGAAGTAACTATCTATTATTTTAAACAAAAGCAAACATAGAAGAAGAATGCATATGGATGCAACATGCTTATGACAAAGAAGAAGAATAGAGGCAAAGCAAGATGTTCAAATCAATCACAAACCACACACTTAATTAATTAGGCTTGACCCACTTTTGAAAGAAAATGTTTTTTTAGTCCCCAGTGGAGTCGCCAGCTGTTGCACCCCGAAAAATCCCCGCTTTGGGTTTCTCAATGTACAACGTGGAAAAATTTTGGAGCCGCCACCAATATTTTAATTTTAAGACCAAAACATTGAAAAAAGGTCTTTTGGATAAGGCGGATGGTCTTTGAAAACTAGAGATATAGGTTCGGGGGTCGATTACGTGCGAGGAAGGTGTTAGCACCGCGCACGTCCTTTCTACCGAAAGGGAACCTCTAATTAAATGTGTGGTTTTAATGTTTGATTTGAAAAATACCTAGATTTGCCTATTTATTTCTTATTTGGAGATGAATAGGAAATCTTTAATGGCAATTTTATTTTAGGTGAGAAAAGGGGAAAAAAAAAAAAAAAAAGGTTTTTAGAAAAAAGTGCTTGACGGGACATGGCCCGCTCCTACGTATCTCCCGGTGCGATGGAGAATTCAAAGCTACGTAGTTCTTGGTTCTTTTTGAAAAGTTTTTTGTCTTTTATCTTTTTTAGTGAGTTTTTGAAATAGGACGAGCATTAGCAAATGATTAAACTAGCAGAGGCTATGATGAATCACTACTAAATACTCAGAAAAAGAGAATTGTACCGCTAGTCAAACGAACAAAGGTTCTGATGGACTATTGACAACAACTCGTTTTTATTATCTTTTTTTTGAAAGTCGTTTTCGAATGAGATTGATTTGTACGACGATCAAACTAACAAAGGTTATGATGGATCGTCGTTTATTATTCTTATGGGAAAAAGGACATTGCCACTAATAGCTAAACGAACAAAGGCTCTGATGAGCTACTAGTAGCAATGGGTTTGAAAATGTTTTTGTTTGTTTTATGAAAATGATTGGCTTAGGGGGATGAAAAGAATTTTATTTGTTGCGCTTGACGAGAACGGGGCTCGCTCCTACGTATCCCAAACGGGAATCAAAGCGACGTAGTTCTAACGAGCCTTAAAAATGAAAGTCTTTTTGCTTTGATGATTAAGCTAACAATGGTTATGATGGGCCACCGCTAATAACTTGTTTTTGATTCTTTGATACTTAAAATGCTTTTTGAAATTGGACGCGTTCATGATAATCAAACCAACAAAGGTTGTGATGGATTATCACTAGTAGCTTGCTTTATGCTTTTGAGGCTTTCATGGCAATCAAACCAACAAAGGTTGTGATGGATTGCCACTAGTAACCGTTTTTTGTGCCAGGTCGTTTTAGAAATGAAAACAATGAATGCAAGAAAGAATTGGTGGATTCAAGCATAATGCAATCAGCGGAATCAAATCATTAAGCAACAATATTTGAATTCGCAAACAAAAATCAAGTCTAAACTACACATAGTAGATCACAACGCATAGATAGGCAAGGAGGGAACTTGAATTGGGCATCAAGCAAAAATACAAGAGTAGGCAAGATTGAACCTAAATGCACATCTAGTGGAAGATGCTAGGCGAGAACCATACTCAAATATTTCTACAAAACGCAAGGGAATCTAAATGCACATCTAGTGGAAGATGCAATGTAAGGAATGGACCTATCTAAGTATTAATGATATTCTATATGAGAGTAGACGATGACGCTGTAAGCTCAAACAAAAAAGTTGCCTCAATCATGATCATTGGCCAGCATAAGCAAGCAAATTATTTAGCGACCAAAGTATCAAAGAATGTTGAATCACTTTGGTCAATCCTCACACTTAAGATTAAGTGCACAAGTGCACAAGTGTGAATCACATTTCCAATCATTAATTTAAACAACATATAAACTAAAAGGGTTTGAAAGGGGGAGGTTGAACACGTAAGCTAAATTGAGTCCCTTCTAGCTATCTTCACCACTTAGATCGAGGTGCACTAGGCACTAGTGGGAATCATATTGCTAGATCATCAATCACTAACAACAATATTTTATTTCAACTAAAAAACAAAATCATGCACATAACCCCGAAATCAAAGCATAACAACAAAGATTCGTAGGATTAAAATCTGTACAAAAAAAATGGTGCTCAAAGTAAGGATCTACATCTTTGCAAATGAAATTTCACAAATATGAAAAATGATGAGAATATGCAAGAATAAGGTCTAGATGCACTTACTTGAGGGAAGAAAATGCAAATATGGAGGAGATAGAAATGGATCAGCTCTTGACGGAGGATCAGCTCTTGACGGACCAGCGGTGCGAGAAAAATATAAGAGTTTTCTGAAGTGATAGATCGTGAGAATGTCTCTGATCTTGTGAAAATCCCTCTGATCTTGTGAAAATCGTCAGATCTCGTGAAAAATGTGTCAGATCTCGTGAAAAATGTGTGTAGCAATTCTTCTCTCTGGTCTTGTGTGATGTGTCCCCGTGAAAATGTGATTTGAGGCTGCCTATTTATAGGCTTAGGAAAGCGTAGGAATTTTGAAAAACATTTATTGCAAGGATGAATCGATTGTTTGAGCCTTTGGAAATAGCAAAGAATCGATTCTTGGACATCCTAAATGGGTGAAAATCGATTCCATGCTTAGTTAAAATAAGTGGGAATCGATTCTTGGCTCTTGGAAATGACTTGAAAATCGATTCCATGCTTTGACAAAATGAGGAGGAATCGATTCTTGGCTCTTTAAAGTGGCCTGAAAATCGATTTTATGCTTTGACAAAATAAGGAGGAATCGATTCTTGGCTCTTTAAAGTGGCCTGAAAATCGATTTCATGCCTTGATGGCATAGGGGGAATCGATTCTTGGCTCCTTAACATGGCCTGAAAATCGATTTCATGGTTTAATATTGGATTAAGGAATCGATTTCATGGCCTTTACCAAATAGTATAAATCGATTCTTGGCCCTTGGAACAGAATGGAAATCAATTCTTATTTTCCACAAAAATGTTTTTTTATGTTTTTGCCATGCATGCATAAAATATTTACCAAAGCTTGCCATGCATGCATAACATATTTTTCAAAACTCTAGTTTCTTAAAAAGTGCATTTTAACCCTAAGAATGATTTCGAAAACTTTGGAGCGGTTTCTAGGATTCAAAATGCAATGCATAATTTATTTTTGTGTGGAAAATTAGGGTTTGGACCTAAGCCGGACAAAATTGGGGTATGACAGCTGCCCCTCTTTATCTGAATTTTAACGAGGAATATGAATTGGCCGAAACATATTCCAAGGCAAAATGAAGATAAAGAATTCAGAAATTATACCGATTTTGTCCACTTGGGAAAACCCGAATTTTCCTCTTTTTCTTTTTCTAGATTTTTTTGAAAAGATGGGCACTTTTGTGCAAAAAGCGGTAAAGTGGGCACTTGGCGTGCAGAAAGCAGTAAATGGGCACTTGCGTGCAGACAGAAAAGTAAAATGGGCACTTGCGTGCAGGCAGAAAAGTAAAATGGGCACTTGCGTGCAGCCAGAAAAGTAAAATGGGCACTTGCGTGCAGGCAGAAAAAGTAAAATGGGCACTTGCGTGCAGACAGAAAAGTAAAATGGGCACTTGCGTGCAGACAGAAAAGTAAAATGGGCACTTGCGTGCAGGCAGAAAAGTAAAATGGGCACTTGCGTGCAGACAGAAAAGTAAAATGGGCACTTGCGTGCAGAAAACGGTAAATTGCCCAGGCTGCCTAAAACCTGTAATCCTTAAACGAACTCTTTGACGAATCCGAGTTTGCACGTAGCTTTGAGGAGCACGCTCTTCCTGTTGGCCTTTTCGAGCGACCGGGGGGATCGTTATCAGCTCCGGAACTGATATACTGATCAATGCACGGCGTCCACTGCATCTTAGGCTGATACAACTATTCCGTTGAACCTCACATGGGGCTGCGGTCCATCGCGTTGCTCATACACGATGTGAGACCTGGGCAGAAGGGAGCGATGATCTCTGTGCTCCAATCCGCAATGCACGCTTGAGCGCTCTCTTTTCTTTTCTCTCCTTCCTTTCTATTTCTCTTTTTTCTTCTTTTTTTCTTTCTGAACTCCCAACTTGGGGGAACATTTTCTGGAATCTGGGGGCGAGGGCTAACACCGAAGTGCTCATCCTCTCTTTGTACCTGTAGCTGAAAATGAATAAATGCATGTAATGCAAATGCCATGATTGCTGTTTTCTTTTTTCTTATGATGAATGATGAGTTTCTTATTTCCTTTGTCTATGTCGGATGAATGCATGATCTTCTACTGTTCCATATGCTTGATGAATGCAATGCCTGACTTTATTTATTCTTTTGCTTTTCTCCTCTTTTTTTCTTTTGCTCTTTTTATGAAGTGCAGGTATGCGAATGCAACATTTTGGTGTTTGATGATATGTAATGAAATGGCAGATGACATGCAATGGAAAACTCTTCCTTCTTTGCCTTTTGTGAATATTGCTGATGAATAACATGAAATGATGAATGACATGGGATGCTTTAGCTTTCTTTTCTTCTATGAGATGCAAGTATGATGTGATGCAACTGTATTGTTTTGGTGTTTGAATGCAAATGTATGCGGTGATTGATGCTTTGACGAATGAAATGCTCCTGTTCTAACTTCTGTTTGTTTCTTTTTGCTTCTTCTATGAAATGCAAAATGCAATGCTCTGATGTTTGATGCAATGATTCTTGTTCTTTTTCTTTTATGGAAATGCTAACGTTAATATGATGCATATGCACTGTTTTAATGTTTGATGATTGAATGACAAATGAATGCTTTGTGAAATGATGAATGACATGGAATGCTTTTGTCTTTTCTTTGTTTTCTTTTTGCTTTCTTTGCTTTTTCTGATGCTAAATGTAATGCTCTAGTGATGAATGACATGCAATGATTTTGTGCAAACATTAATGTGATGCCAATGACGTGGAATGTTTTTTCTTTTTGCTATGTGGTGAATGCACAAAATGTGAAGATGCAAATGTAATGCTTTGATGCATATGCTATAATGCCTAGATGCATGAGGTAAACTTTTTTGTGATGATGAGATGCGAGACTTCGAATGCAAGGACTTGAGATGATTATTGACCATTCTGTTGAAAAATTGAATTTGACTCAAACTCTGGTGTTCTCAAGGTTTTTATTTACAAACAACCTCACTTGTTTTCTCTTTCTTTCCATGATGACTGAATTTTAGATATCACGTAAACAACTTGTGTTCTCTCCTTTGAAGCATTATCTAGTAAGCATGCGTAGGAATGCAAATGTGAATGAATGAGTCAGTTAACTTGGAATGGGTTTAGGGCATGGACTTTTATGGCAAGTGAAGGAATGACAGACATGGCTATTGCCGAAGCTTACAAGATTGCCCCAATTCAGGTCTTTGATGAGCGAATAGCTTGCCCCTGTCTAGTGGTGACAACAACTAGGGGTGTAGAAGATGATGAATTGGGAATGCTTCGGCTTTTGAAATGAAAGGTGGAGCAAAAGAGATTTAGTCTCAACCCATAGAGTTTGATGTTGCCCCAGTCATAACAAGGACAAAGTTGCCCCCATTAGAATGACAAGGCCTTGTTTAGGATAGTGAGTTGAGAGATTGCCCCGGTGAGGTTTTATAGGAATGAATGAGGTGAAGGAATGGGAACGCACTTGGCCCACTTTCGAATGACATTTCAAATGGTTTCTTTGAGTGAGGTTGTGAAAGGCGGCAGATTTATGGTGACGGTTATGAACTGAGGGTAATATATGAATGGGGTGGGCAATGAACAAACCTCCCCAAAGTTGAGTGGTGTGAGAGGTGAAGGGGATGCCCCAACTTTTAGATCTGAGTGGTATCCTCAGTGTAAATCTTTGGTTCTCTATGAATGCCTTGACTTTGGTAATGAAGAGAAGCCTCATTTGGTGATCACTAAACCTTGTTTTAATGCATCTTGAATGTGCTTTGGAGTGCAAGTCCCTCTTTTTATTTTGTCAGCTTTCTTTTTTCTGACTGTTTGTTTTTCTTTTTGAGCAAACACATTGTAAACAGATAAACTTATTTGTCCTAAAATTAAAATTTGAGAAAACGAAAGCAACCAGTCATTGATCGAAATGGACTTTGCAGGATTGTGATGTTTTGTGGAGAAGGGATGATTGGGCTTATCGGAGTGTTTGGGGTTGATGGGAGGATGGGTCTTATTCAGCGTTGGCCGATGGTCAATGGTTTATGAAGGGGATAGTTACTAGGTTTGATGAGGTGAGGTGTTTGAAGGCTTTATGAAAGAAGAGATGGTTTAAACCCAATGAATTGAGGGCTTTTTTTTTTTTTTTTTTTTTTTTTTTTTGAAAGGAGAAATGATCGAGCCCATTGAATTGAGGGCTTTTTGGGAGGGGAGCTCTTATGCTTTATGGCAAAATGTATTGACTCTTAATTTATACTCCATTTGTCTTCCTTTCTTCACTTTGGGATTCTCCTTTTTGAAACTTTGTTATTCCCCTCCTTTTGCGGATTTCCTTTCCTTTTGACTTGGGTGAGAATGATATACCATCTTTGATGTGTAATTAACCCTTGTCCGGAGTGATGGGGATATCTTGGGCTTTTCTTGGCTTAAGATGGGTAACAAAGGGTGTTTTTGTGATTTTGAATCTTTGGCTTAAGAGGGGTAGGGAATGGTCTTTCTGGGATTTTAGGTTCTTGAGGGTGTGGAGAGAAGGCCAAATTTCATTTCAAAACCTGATTGCTTATTTCTGTAAGACTTAACTTTAGGACAATAATTCATCTATCTTCATGTCTTTGCTCTTTTATTTTCCCTTTTTTTTGTGCCCTAATTTTTGCCTGGACCGCTCTTTGCGAGTTTTCAATCCACCGGGCGCTCATTTTTGCCTAGGCCGCCCTTTGCGGGTTTTCAACCTAGCGAGCTTATTTTATCTTTTTTATTTATTATATTTTTTAGAAAGACTTGCACTAAGGGAATATGATACCGACAAGGAAAATTAGTGATCACAGAATTGCCCCAGCATGGAGGACTTAAAGTGTTAGTGGGAATGAACCAAAAGTCAAGTATGCACTGATGGGAGAGAATATGCGCTTTAGGGGTGGACGGGGCGGGATTAGACTTGGATGGGGAATGATGATAAATGAAGGAAATTGACTGACTCAAACAAGAGAAACTGCACGTGGCATGCATGCTTACTAGAAGAACGCTTCACAGAGAATTAACATTGGTTAAAACATGATATAAAAACTTTTTGATGAACTGTTTCGGTCTTTTATCATGGAATGGATGAGATGTAATCCCCTTTTTTGAAGGAAATACAAATGAGCTATTGATGTGAAAAACTGAGTGCCTTGGAACACCTTGAGTTTGCAAATGAGTGAGGGTAAACTTTTCCAAAAAGGATGATTGTTTCGCAAGAACGCCTCGCTTCTCATCACAACTCTTATTTTATGCAATGAATGGATGAACAAATTATGATATGCAAGTATGATGCAAATGCGTGGAGAATGACCACTCGAAGAGTGGGGCTTTTTCTAAATAATTTTGTTATTTTTAATGCAAGACAAAATTCCAATGCGAATGATGCAAGAATGATGCCCCTTTTTTTTTCAAAATGATTTTTGATTTTGATTTTTTTAGAGGCGAGACAAGGTACGAAATACCAATGCCCCCTTTTTCTTTTGAATGATGAAAGATGCAGGAATGATGCTTTTTTCTAAATGATGATTTTTTTTTTTTAGAGGCAAGGCAAAGTATGAAATGTCAATGCCCCTTCCTTTTTTGAAAGATGCATGTATGGAGGAATGATGTATTCGAACTAAAGTGATGAGGTTAATGAAATGATGCATGAATGCTACATTTTGAATAAATTTGATGATGATTTTTATTCATGATTATGAATGAGATGCTTTCATGTTTTCATTTTTTTGTGCAATGCAATGCATGATACTCACAATGATTTTCTTTTTTTTTGTTTTTTTTGTTTTTTTTGTTTTTTTAGTTTTGGAACATGATTTTGAAAATTATTTGGAGATGCAAATGATTTATTGGAAAAAAGGTTTTAGAAAAATGTGCTTGACGGGGTATGGCTCGTTCCTACGTATCCCCATTGTAATGAGGAATCAAAGCTTACGTAGTTCTACTGTGTCCTTTTTTTTTGAAATAATGCTTATGCATGAATGCCTCGTCTTGGATGGACTTGACAAGGATTTTTTGCATGATCATAAATGAAATGCTTATGCTATGCAGATGATAATTGTTTTTTTGTTTTATCTTTATGTAATGAAGGGAAATGCAAGATGAATGGTTTTTTTCAAAATTGGAATTTTATGCAATGCAAATGATGCAATGATGCGGTGATGCAAGGATGCTTCTTTTTTATGTTTTTGCAGAAAGAGGATATTTACAGGTGGTGATTTGAAAATTTTCGCACTATATGCCACCTCATATAGGCGTTTATTGAAAAGGGAAAGCATATCTTTTTTATTTTCGAAGATTTTGAAGGAAAAATTGATTGAACTGAATGCAACAATGCAGCACACAATTTGGAAAGCCCTTGTGACCTAAAAGGGGGTAGAACCTATGATCTAAGGCACTTTAGGGATAGTCTTCTCATGTAGCTCTATTCACACCCTCACAAAGGTCATCAGAGCCACAGTCCCTCTCATGAAAATCCCCGTAAATGCAGCAAACTGCTAGGTACGAGGCATCATGAAAGAGCACAACTCTGATTGAAACTTTCGTAAGTAGCCAAACGGACAAAGGTCCTGATGGGCTCCCACTACTCGAATCCACTCATCCTAAGGTATCCTAACAGACCTGGGTTATGGTCTCTTTCCCTAATCGTATAATCTCGAGGTATAAGTGTGTGTGTGCGAAGGGCATTTCCTTAAAAAACTACCCTAGCTGCAAATGAAGATCCAGAACAGTCCAGACAATAGAAAGCCATAACATGTCGTCTACCCTAGGGTTCAATACCAATCAAATTCAACTAATCTAGGGTGCCAACAACAAACACATTACTTACCTCAGAAAGGGAGCTGAGAAGAAGGGGACATGACAAGAGAGGGGAAATATGCATGAGGGAACTAAGCATTTAAGCAAAGAAGTAACTATCTATTATTTTAAACAAAAGCAAACATAGAAGAAGAATGCATATGGATGCAACATGCTTATGACAAAGAAGAAGAATAGAGGCAAAGCAAGATGTTCAAATCAATCACAAACCACACACTTAATTAATTAGGCTTGACCCACTTTTGAAAGAAAATGTTTTTTTAGTCCCCAGTGGAGTCGCCAGCTGTTGCACCCCGAAAAATCCCCGCTTTGGGTTTCTCAATGTACAACGTGGAAAAATTTTGGAGCCGCCACCAATATTTTAATTTTAAGACCAAAACATTGAAAAAAGGTCTTTTGGATAAGGCGGATGGTCTTTGAAAACTAGAGATATAGGTTCGGGGGTCGATTACGTGCGAGGAAGGTGTTAGCACCGCGCACGTCCTTTCTACCGAAAGGGAACCTCTAATTAAATGTGTGGTTTTAATGTTTGATTTGAAAAATACCTAGATTTGCCTATTTATTTCTTATTTGGAGATGAATAGGAAATCTTTAATGGCAATTTTATTTTAGGTGAGAAAAGGGGAAAAAAAAAAAAAAAAAGGTTTTTAGAAAAAAGTGCTTGACGGGACATGGCCCGCTCCTACGTATCTCCCGGTGCGATGGAGAATTCAAAGCTACGTAGTTCTTGGTTCTTTTTGAAAAGTTTTTTGTCTTTTATCTTTTTTAGTGAGTTTTTGAAATAGGACGAGCATTAGCAAATGATTAAACTAGCAGAGGCTATGATGAATCACTACTAAATACTCAGAAAAAGAGAATTGTACCGCTAGTCAAACGAACAAAGGTTCTGATGGACTATTGACAACAACTCGTTTTTATTATCTTTTTTTTGAAAGTCGTTTTCGAATGAGATTGATTTGTACGACGATCAAACTAACAAAGGTTATGATGGATCGTCGTTTATTATTCTTATGGGAAAAAGGACATTGCCACTAATAGCTAAACGAACAAAGGCTCTGATGAGCTACTAGTAGCAATGGGTTTGAAAATGTTTTTGTTTGTTTTATGAAAATGATTGGCTTAGGGGGATGAAAAGAATTTTATTTGTTGCGCTTGACGAGAACGGGGCTCGCTCCTACGTATCCCAAACGGGAATCAAAGCGACGTAGTTCTAACGAGCCTTAAAAATGAAAGTCTTTTTGCTTTGATGATTAAGCTAACAATGGTTATGATGGGCCACCGCTAATAACTTGTTTTTGATTCTTTGATACTTAAAATGCTTTTTGAAATTGGACGCGTTCATGATAATCAAACCAACAAAGGTTGTGATGGATTATCACTAGTAGCTTGCTTTATGCTTTTGAGGCTTTCATGGCAATCAAACCAACAAAGGTTGTGATGGATTGCCACTAGTAACCGTTTTTTGTGCCAGGTCGTTTTAGAAATGAAAACAATGAATGCAAGAAAGAATTGGTGGATTCAAGCATAATGCAATCAGCGGAATCAAATCATTAAGCAACAATATTTGAATTCGCAAACAAAAATCAAGTCTAAACTACACATAGTAGATCACAACGCATAGATAGGCAAGGAGGGAACTTGAATTGGGCATCAAGCAAAAATACAAGAGTAGGCAAGATTGAACCTAAATGCACATCTAGTGGAAGATGCTAGGCGAGAACCATACTCAAATATTTCTACAAAACGCAAGGGAATCTAAATGCACATCTAGTGGAAGATGCAATGTAAGGAATGGACCTATCTAAGTATTAATGATATTCTATATGAGAGTAGACGATGACGCTGTAAGCTCAAACAAAAAAGTTGCCTCAATCATGATCATTGGCCAGCATAAGCAAGCAAATTATTTAGCGACCAAAGTATCAAAGAATGTTGAATCACTTTGGTCAATCCTCACACTTAAGATTAAGTGCACAAGTGCACAAGTGTGAATCACATTTCCAATCATTAATTTAAACAACATATAAACTAAAAGGGTTTGAAAGGGGGAGGTTGAACACGTAAGCTAAATTGAGTCCCTTCTAGCTATCTTCACCACTTAGATCGAGGTGCACTAGGCACTAGTGGGAATCATATTGCTAGATCATCAATCACTAACAACAATATTTTATTTCAACTAAAAAACAAAATCATGCACATAACCCCGAAATCAAAGCATAACAACAAAGATTCGTAGGATTAAAATCTGTACAAAAAAAATGGTGCTCAAAGTAAGGATCTACATCTTTGCAAATGAAATTTCACAAATATGAAAAATGATGAGAATATGCAAGAATAAGGTCTAGATGCACTTACTTGAGGGAAGAAAATGCAAATATGGAGGAGATAGAAATGGATCAGCTCTTGACGGAGGATCAGCTCTTGACGGACCAGCGGTGCGAGAAAAATATAAGAGTTTTCTGAAGTGATAGATCGTGAGAATGTCTCTGATCTTGTGAAAATCCCTCTGATCTTGTGAAAATCGTCAGATCTCGTGAAAAATGTGTCAGATCTCGTGAAAAATGTGTGTAGCAATTCTTCTCTCTGGTCTTGTGTGATGTGTCCCCGTGAAAATGTGATTTGAGGCTGCCTATTTATAGGCTTAGGAAAGCGTAGGAATTTTGAAAAACATTTATTGCAAGGATGAATCGATTGTTTGAGCCTTTGGAAATAGCAAAGAATCGATTCTTGGACATCCTAAATGGGTGAAAATCGATTCCATGCTTAGTTAAAATAAGTGGGAATCGATTCTTGGCTCTTGGAAATGACTTGAAAATCGATTCCATGCTTTGACAAAATGAGGAGGAATCGATTCTTGGCTCTTTAAAGTGGCCTGAAAATCGATTTTATGCTTTGACAAAATAAGGAGGAATCGATTCTTGGCTCTTTAAAGTGGCCTGAAAATCGATTTCATGCCTTGATGGCATAGGGGGAATCGATTCTTGGCTCCTTAACATGGCCTGAAAATCGATTTCATGGTTTAATATTGGATTAAGGAATCGATTTCATGGCCTTTACCAAATAGTATAAATCGATTCTTGGCCCTTGGAACAGAATGGAAATCAATTCTTATTTTCCACAAAAATGTTTTTTTATGTTTTTGCCATGCATGCATAAAATATTTACCAAAGCTTGCCATGCATGCATAACATATTTTTCAAAACTCTAGTTTCTTAAAAAGTGCATTTTAACCCTAAGAATGATTTCGAAAACTTTGGAGCGGTTTCTAGGATTCAAAATGCAATGCATAATTTATTTTTGTGTGGAAAATTAGGGTTTGGACCTAAGCCGGACAAAATTGGGGTATGACACCTACTTAGTATTTTGTTTTTATTATAATTAATAATCATAAATTTAGGTTGTAATATTTTAACATAAACTGGTTCATACAGTTAAATTATTGACCACCCTGAACTCCTAGATACGCCACTGGTTCAACAGTTCAACTAGCAGTGGTAAACATTGCTTTAGTTTTGTTGATGTTATTTTGAGTCTTTGGTAAAACTATATTTTATTTTTATAAATTTTAGTTATAATATTTTAGTTAGTTGTTTCCGGCCCCCCTTAATATTTGGGGCAAGATCCGCCACCGAACACAACCCTAGCGCAGCCCTTTCTTCTCCTTCTCTTCTCACTGAAACACAACCCTAGCGTAGCCCTTTCTCCTTCTCTTCTCACTGAAACAGGAACAGCCCTTTCTCAGTTTATCTTTCTCTCATCTCTTTCGTTTCTCAGTTTATCCTTCTCTTCTCATTGAAAAGAACAACCCTCTCGCTAATCGTTCCCTTTCTCTCGTGACGCTAATCGTTCCCTTTCTCAGTGACGCCAATCGTTTCACAGTGACGCAAATTTTTCCCTTTCTCGTTCTCTGTTCATCATCAACATCAAGGTATTCGTTATTTCGTTCTCAACTTCTCATTTCCTTCGTTTCTGTTCTTTCCATTTCGTTTTGTTCCGCTTCTATTTGATATTTGTTAATTTGTTGCCTGGCTTTTTGATCTGATATTTGGTTAATCTGCTTCTATTTGTTAATCTGTTTCTCTGTTCTGGTTCTGTTTTTGTTCATTTGATATTTGTTAATTTCGTTTTGGTTAATCTGCTTCTATTTGTTAATCTGTTTCTCTGTTCTGGTTCTGTTTCTCGGTTCTGTTTTATGTTTCGTTTTTGTTCATTTGATATTTGTTAATTTCGTTTTATGTTATGTTTGTTGATCTAATATTCTGATATGCTTTCTATGTTCTGCTTCTATTTGTTAACTAGTAACATACCCGTGCATACGCACGGGCCAATCGCGTTACGTGACATGATTTTATTCAAAGTGATGTCAATTTGAAACTTCCTTGTTCTAAAATCAGATGTACTACCTTGGAAGAGGTCAACCCCTAAATGGATCTCTGATATCTTGAAGGATTAGTCTCCACAATCGTCGTGGATGATATCTGGTTTAAAAAAAATCAGATGTACAATCCAAAGAATTTTAGTTTTGTTGTTGTGAGGTCTAACTGAAAACTTAATAAAAAACCAACAATTAACTCCAAAATAAGTTGTACAACATTATAATTAGAAGTAGTGCAAACCTAAAATTAAAATGATAAGTAGGAAGATTATTCTGACAAAGTGTTTGGAAGTTTAAACATCAAACAAATAACTCGCAATATTTTACAATCTGAAATACAATATCCCTACTAACATACCCATGCATGCATATGAATAGCAATGTGTTTTTTGTTAGAATAAACTTAGACAATCCTTATAAGTGGATAATATAGAATTAAATAACTTATCATGTTTCATGTCAATTTAGAAATCTAAGTTATTCTTGTAAAAAAAAAAGGTAATCAAGATATTGACTAAATTCCAAATAAAAATCTTAGCTAAAATTGAATTCTATAGTTGATTAGTATATTTCCGTACATGTGCACGGGTAACAGTGTGTTTTTTTTATTATGAATAGTTCTCAAACCGAATTGACTATAGTTCTCAGATTGACATTAGGTAGTAATTATTAGTATCATTTTTTATGCTAGCCAAATTAAACTAATAGTAACTACTCATTACCAAAGAATATACTTTAATTAAATTGCAATACAAATGCATTTTCACATAATAGTGAATTTTGATACAAACTAAACTAATAGTGAATTGTCATATTTAAATCACACAAACCCAAATTTTCTTAAAATAATATCCGATTAGATATTAGATGTTCTTTACCACATACGAACTGCTTGAACTATTTGGGCAAGTATGTAAGCCCAATAAGTTAAGTTAGATATATTATGATAGTACATCTTAGCAATGTAACTATATTTGTAAGTTGCATCTAAGGTTGAACATTCATGTACTGTCAAAAAAAAGTGGAAAGACAAAATGGCTAAACTGTCATCTTTGCTCCCTCTAGCTAAAATATTCTATAGGTTCTAAAGAGTTATCCATTGTAAGAGAAAAAAATTACTTCATCTTTGGACACAAATTCCATCTCTATGTTTCTAGATTAGTAACCTCGATTTGTGTCCAGTTTTTAGTCAATCCAAGACCTAGTGTAATCTTCACGATGTTGATGTCAATGTTATAGTTATTTCTTTAGTTGAGCAGAGGCGGCTATTTACATCATGTGCATTACCATGAGAAGATCCTTCAAAACTGCAGCTACATGCATCAACACAACATTGGTAAATCATAAATCGGTTGATATAAGCATCAACTGTAAATTACTTCCACTACTCTATTGCCCAAAATACCATTAATTTAGGATTATTAGTATAAGTGGTCTTCAAAGCAATTATTACTTCCATTCTTAATCTTAGTCAATGACTAAAGTTAAGAAAATAACATTTCAGATGAGGTACTACTTCAGCACAACTGTAAATTGATACCAACCAAAGATACTCACGTAAAGATAGTTCTACTTTCGAGCTTTTGTTCTACACAGTGTTAAACTTGACAGTAAATCATCTAAGAAACTGTGCATATCTTTAACTTCATAAAGTTATATAAGGGCTCGTAAAAAATTATGAATACCTAAAACATCTGTATGACTACAAAGTTTGATCATCTCAAGTGCATAAGACACATCAAAACAATTGAAAGAAATATGTAATGCAAACATTCATAAACTTACGAAAGATAAAAAAGGCCTCTGGGATTATAACTTAGAGTAGTCGGGTGTAGCTCAATAAACCTTCAAGCAAGAGTTGTGAAAAATAAACACGTGAGGAACAAATAGCAGAAATTAGTGAAGGAGAAGCAACCAAAATGGAGAAGAAAATACACAAACAATGGGTACCAAATTTAAAATTAAGGTTATTGGAGAAGCAGTCTTTGAGATCTACTTTATAACTAAAAGTTTAGTTCAGTATAAGTTACTATTCTGCATTCAAAACTATATAATTGATAATCGTTTATAGTATTAGAGACAGTGTTGTCAAATAACCGCCATGGCGGCGCCATAGCGCTATGGCGTGGCGGATTTCCAAACGACCGCCTTGAAAAAACGGATTTATGGCAGTGTGTCGTCGGAGGCGCCATGGCGGCCGCCATGAGCGTGGCGCCTGTGACGGAATGACGGGCAATGGCGGACGGTACGAAAAATTTAAGAAAAAACAAGGGTTTGGGACGTAACCCGTGTACCCGACCCGAATCAAAGGGTTAAATAACAAAAACCCTAATTATTTCTCGCATCTCTCTCGTCTCACTCTCGCTCTCCAATTCTCAGTCTCTCTCTCACACGCTTCTCTCTCCCTCTACCTCTGTTTTCCATTTCCTTCTCAGTTCTCTACTGCTTCTTCTCCCTTCACTGGTTGTTCTCTCTCCATTCTCCACCAGCAGGCGTGAAGGAGGCGACGCGACCAGCTGCGCCTGCGACGGCGACCAGCTGCGCCTGCGACGGCGACCAGCTGCGCCTGCGACGGCGACCAGGTTCACAGCCGTCTCTGACTCTCTTCTCGCTTCGTTCGCATCGCAGCTCATCATCATCGCAGGTTCTTTTTTTTCTGTTCGCAATTCGCATGCTTTTTTTCCTTCGCATACACTTTTTTTTTTGCTCTCTTTGTTTTATTTTTTTTATTTTTGTTTTATTTGTTTTTTCTGTTTTTGTTTTTATGCTTTTTTTGACACATTGTTTTAATGTATCTGTTCTTTTTGTTTTAGTTTTTTTTCTGTTTTAATGCATCTGTTCTGTTTTAAATTTTATTCCTGTTCTATTTTAATCTTAGTTTGTAGAATATGTCTCAACCAAATTCCTCCCAAGCTTCGGTGCCATGTGTTGCTGCAACTTCCAGTTCCAACGGAACTGATGTCTTAAACTTAATTTGAAGTGGTTCTTACTTTTTAGTTGCTTATGACAATTTGATGGAGACTAATTTGTAGTGGTTCTTAGTTGCTTATGACAATTTGACATTTATTGATAGGCTTTTGGATTTTTTTTAAATTTTTTTAGTGTTTTTTGTATGTGTATTAGTATATATATTTTTTAATTTTTTATAAAAATTGGTCCGCCATGGCGTCCGCCATATGCCGTTACGCCATCCGCCATATGTTTATGGCGGTTTTTTGGGTCTCCGCCATAAACCGCCATCCGCCATCGACAACACTGGAGAAGCAACCCATGAGATCTACTTAAGATGAGTGGTTTGCTTGGAGACTAACATGGTGGCAAGCAGCCATCTTTGGGTGAGAGTCTAGTTGAATGGGTATATGTAGATGTCAATCTCACTCTGACCACTATTTTTCTACTGTGGCTAAGTTTTTGCTAATATCGTGGCTGATATACTATCAATTACTTTTCCTCCTATCCAACCAAAATGTTAGAAGCACTATCTGTCTGATGCACCGCTACAGCTGCCCCATAACTGAAACTAAAATTTACAAAATCATAGAATAACATCTTGAAAAGAATTACCATTTCAATTGTAGTACTCAAACCTCGTGATCAGAACAACAACGTGGCCTGTGAAGAGATTAGAATATGAGGTTATAGGCCTAAGGAACTTTGCACACCTTTTCATCATCTCCCTCTTTCTTTTTGTCAAATAGCCGACAAAGAAAGTGACAAAAACTCTTACCTAAAGGTTTTCCCCACATAATCATGCGTACTTTAAGTGCCAATAAGCAAAGGGAGAAAAAAAAAAGCAAAGACAACCTGCAAGACTAAATTAACGAATAAGTATAACAATCAATCTAACCTCTCAGTGCCTAAAGGTTTTCCCCACATAATCATGTGTACTTCAAGTGTCAATACCAACATTCTTCACCATTCATATCTCATTGTAATATGTAACAAAACAATGTGAAAAGCTAAAAAAACTCTATAAAAAGATTGTGGTAGAGGTTTGAAATGGAAATACTCAAACTTTCAAGAGAAACTTTCGTGAGCTTCGGCTTTGCTCACCAACTATACCAAGTCCAAAAGCAATAAGGTCAAAAATGAAGACAATGAATGGCAATACCTTAAACATTGGGTAATTTAAGGATGCTAATAGAAAATGATTACTGCAGTGCTCCTGCTTAAAGTAAAAAATAAACATGTTAATAGCAATAAAGTCAGCAATGAATACAATGATTTGTCATAATGCTCCACTTTACTTTTTTCTCTCTCTAACACCAATCTCCCTTTTCTCCAACTACAGAGCATATTTGATTGTAAGAACTAAGAAGTACTTCGTCTCAAAACAAAATAGCAAAGTATCTAATGGGTAACCATTAAAGAGATATCAGATATGAAAGGATCAAATTCTTAGCAAGTCATTACATTAATTAAATACTAAATTAGGCGGTAGGAAATGAAGTTAATTCATTACTAATATAAGAATGATTTAGTGTACTCCAAAGAAGTAGGTTTCATTTTTAATAAGAAAAAGAAAAGAAATGGGTATCATTAATATAAGAGGTCAACTTAGTAACCTGCTAATAATTGGATTTTCCATTCAGTTTAGTCTTATGAATTAGGATATCAAGTTGATGCAATGAAACTATAGGGATAATCTAAACGGAATTGCCACCATTTTCCAACATCTAAGACTTGGATTAGTACAATGGTTCTATTTCGTTTAACATTATGGATAGAAACCCGAAAAACACAAACCCAAAAGAGCCAGTCATGTGTGTGCCTTGGATTGATCAATGTTGCTGAGTGATTCCTTTCTAAATTTGATAGTGTTGAATTTTCCCCTGTTTTGCTTGAAGAAGACCCATTCTAGCTAGTCTAGAAAGTTTCTTTTCCTGGGAGCTATTGCTGCTTTGCCTTTCTCAGTTGGTCTATCTCTGTTCATATCTTTGAATTCGATTGTGTTGGCTCTACATATTGTTTCACAATAAATGCAGTAACTGAACACTAAAGATAGTCATTCCCTGAAATGTTAGTCATTTTCCATGACTGATACTTCTTACTTGTCATGCAACAACATATTAAAATCGCTATATATATATATATATAATAAAATTACCTTATTGTCCATTATTGAGATTTGTATTGAAAATAAGAAGTGTGGTTTTTTGGTCCAAATAAAAGGTGTTGGGCTGCTAATGTACACCTTCTATTTTTTAGGTGGGTGTAAATTAGCAGCCCCCATATGTGTGTATATATATATATATGGAATTTTGAACTTGTTGGTTGTGTTTAGAGATGAAAAACAAAGTATAGTTGCTAAAGAAAGAAATTTGGCAATGAACAGTTGAGTAAATTAACAAATTGAGGTGAATTTGATGTGAGTTGCAGCTATCTTTTAATAGAATAATAATAATGAAATGTACCAATTCAGCAAGGTCTATCAAAGCTTCTTGAAAAAAAATAATATAAAAGAGCAAGTCTAATCGAGTTGAATATTATTAATGGGTTTGCAAGTCTAAATGTTCAGCAAAATCTGATAATGTGCAAGCATGGATTTCCTTATGTGAAAGTGTTCATAATTTTTTTTACGAAAGTGCTCATAAATTTTATAAAAATAGATTCTAACTGCTGGTTTTATAACATACATCTAGCAGGGGATATAGAGTAAGCTTTATTATGATAAACTTACCTAGTTATTTACATGAGAAATCTAAGTAACAGAGTTTGTTAAATCTGCAGAAAGTTAAATGTATTAGATCATCTAATAGATGCTTTGAGCAAATAAGCAATATAAGGTGTGAATACTTTTTGGATGACCAAAGCACATTCTTCCGGTGGATTTATTTTTGAAACCTGGACAAAGTTCATCTACCCTCGGGGAAATCTTCTGGTTACCGCCCAAATATTGGTATAATAATAATAATAATAATAATAATAATAATAATAATAATAATATTCTGGCTTTGAGTAGGGAATTAAATCAAACAGTTGGTACACAATTTTTAAACCAAGAATAACAAATGTTGAGTAACCAATTAAAGCTCATTAACATTACACAGTAGCCATGTGAAGTTTAAATAAAATTTTCCAAAGAAAAATAAGTTAAGCTCACCAAAAATTAGCTTGTAGTGTACCAATTTGATGATAATTTCATGTCTTGAATAGGGGGATCAAAATCCTAACACTGCAACAATTGAGAAAATATAAATACCAGAAATCCAAAAAAAAACACAATCGATTAAAAGATGTTCAAATTTCAAATCTAAGGACTTAGAAATTTAAAACCCCCATGTGATTGAAACCACAAAAGGAAGAGATCAAAACTCAAAAATAAGTCAGAGAGCAAGGATGGGAAAGAAAGAGGCTAGATGAAGTATGAAATAAAGAGAATAAGAAGAATACTCACCCAAATAAAGTGAAACTACGGTGACTGGGTGATGGCTTCGGTGGGCCGGTGACGGTCTTCTTTGCCGTTTTTAGAACGAGACTTTTATGTTTCAGAACTTTATTCTTCCTCCCGGTCGTCCATCTTCTTCTTCTCCCTAGATCTTTCTTCTCGGTTGTAGCAATGTTAAAATGTGAAAGTTGATGTCAAAGTATGAAGAAAGAAACAAAGGGAAGAAAGAAAAACACAAAGAAAGAAAGTAGGGAAGAAATAAACCAGATGATGTGAAAATGGAAGAGTGAGAAGGCTGAAAAGGGATTGTTCTCTGTCTCTCTCCCATTTCCCCTTTTCACCCCCTCACAACATTTCTCTCTCCACCATGCCCTCTCTCACTCTCAATCGCGTATCTGTTAGAGTGTGAATGTGAATTCAAAAAAAATGAATGAGAAGAGATAAAAGATGGAAAGAAGATAGAAGTTGCAGTGAGGGTACAGAGAGAGATAAGAAAGAGGAAAGAAGAAGCAGTGAATGTGAATTCAAAAAAAAATGAATGAGAAGAGAGAAAAGATGGAAAGAAGATAGAAGTTGCAGTGACGGTACAGAGAGAGATAAGAAAGAGGAAAGAAGAAGCTGATGAAAGTCGACCGAAGTGAAAGTGGGAGATAAAGTGGGAGTTAATGGTGAAGGGAGAGTAAAAAGGGGAACAAAATGGCAAATGTAACCCTGATTTGGGGAAGAAATTGTGAAGGAAAAACAGGTGGCATTGATTAGTGAGGTCTATTTGGGTAAAATTAGATGTGGTTTTTTGGTATTAATATATATTAGATTAGATTTGTTCTGCTTCTATTTGATTTTTCAAAACCTTAATTGCCTGGCTTTTTGATCTGATATTTGATGTTATGTTGCAGAGATATACAAACAAGGTATTGAACATCATCAACATCAAGGTATTCTCTCAAAATCAAAGGCTTAAGTCTGCTTAATTTGATGTTGTGTTTGTTTGCTTAATCTGCTTCTATTTGATGTTGTGTTTGTTTGCTTAATTTCAAGTGGTATAAGTCTGCTTAATTGATTATTTCATTTATATGGTCTAATACTCATTTTAAGTCTGTATAAGTCTGCTTAATTTCATTTGTTTTTGAATTTGAATGTATGTATGAAATATGTAAGTCTTCTTAATTTCATTTGTGTTTGAATGCATGTATGAATTTGTCTCTGGTGTAACTTTCAGTTATGGACCAGCCTCCTAATCTAAATGCTGCCCCACCTACTCCTGCTCCTACTCAAAAACAAATACCTCAAAATTTAACTGCTGCCCCACCAACCCAAACTGCTGCCCCACCACCAACCCAAACTGCTGCCCCTGCTAATCCTCCCAAAAAAAGGAAGAAAAATGCAAATGGTCCTCGTAAGACATCCATGGCTTGGGACCACTTCACTAAATTACCAGAAAGTGAAGTACCAGATCCAACTGCTAAGTGTAACTATTTTGGGCAGAAGTATCTATGTGACACTAGGACTCATGGCACCACAAACATGAAAGTTCACATAGAACGTTACTGTAAGAAATATCCCTATTCGGTAGCACATGACCCCACCCAAACCGTGCTTACTTTTACCCAAGGTAGTAATCAATTGGCAGTCACTAGCCAAAGGTTTAATGTTGAGTATTGTAGAAAAGCGTTGGCAGTTTTCATCATTGTGGATGAACAACCCTTTAAGGTAGTTGAAGGTGAGGGTTTTAAGTATTATACTAATGCTCTGCAACCCCAATTCACAATTCCTTCAAGGCACACAGTAGCTAGAGATTGTTTTCAGTTGTATGTGGAGGAAAAGAACAAGTTAGTTCGCTTCTTTAGGTCTGATTGTAGTCGTGTTGCTCTCACAACTGATTGTTGGACATCTATCCAAAACCTTAATTACCTCACTCACTGCCCACTTCATTGACAATGAATGGAAGTATCAAAAGAGGATCATCAGTTTTAGTGTAGTACCCAATCATAAAGGTGAGACAATAGCTAAGCACATTGAGGAGATTTTAAGAAAATGGGGGCTTAAAAATTTATCTACAATTACAATGGACAATGCATCTTCAAATGATGTGGCAGCTGGGATTTTAAAAAGGAGGTTTAAGTCATTGAATGGGGTGGTACAAGATGGTGTTTTTTTTCCATATGAGTTGTTGTGCTCATATTTTAAACCTCATAGTCAATGATGGTTTAAAAGAGATGAGCTCTTCAATTAACAAAATTAGGCATGCTGTTAGATTTGTGAGATCCTCCGCTCAACGACTTGCCAAATTTAAAGAGATTGTAGAGCTTGTTGGGATTTCTTCTAAGAAACTTGTATGTCTTGATGTTCCTACTAGATGGAACTCGACTTACATGATGTTGGAGGCTGCTGAAAAGTTCCAGCATGCATTTGAAAAGCTAGAGTTTGAGGATGTAAGCTTTACCGAATACTTTGGGAATGATGGTACCCCTAATTCTATAGATTGGCAGACTGCTCGGACATTTATGAGGTTTCTTAAGATTTTTTATGATGCTACTAATGTATTTTCAGTTTCTTTGCATGTTAGCATTCATACTGCATTTCACCAGTTAGCCTCAATACACACTGAACTTAAGAATGCCATCAATGATGCCAATTCTGTTTTGAGTAAAATGGGTAGGGAAATGAAGTTGAAATATGATAAGTATTGGGGTAGTCTTCTTAAGTTGAACCCACTTCTCTATTTTGGTGTCATTTTTGACCCCCGCTACAAGTTGAGTTATGTGGAGTGGTCTTTTGATGATATGTACAAAGAAGACCCAATCTTACTAGCTGAATTGACAACTTATGTGAAGAAAGCCTTGTCTGACATGTTTGATTGGTATTCTACCCAAGAAAATAACACTACCCAAGAAACACCTAGTTATATAAACGGGGCTTCTGAATCTGCCACATCTAATTCAGTTGGGAACATGGGAAGGGCTGATGCATTTAAGAAGCATTTGGTTGAAAAGAATTCCATAGAAAAGAAGAATGAACTTGAGAGGTACTTATTTGAGCCTAATTTGGATGGTGATGACAAGTTTGATGTGTTGATTTGGTGGAAGCATAATTCATCTAGATTTCCTATATTGTCTAGCATGGCTAAATGTATCTTTGCTACTCCTATTTCCACTGTTGCTTCAGAGAGTGCTTTTAGCACTGGTGGTAGAGTTTTGGACCCTTTTAGAAGTTGTCTAAGTCCAGAAATGGCAGAAGCACTAATTTGTGCTCAAAATTGGTTGAGGCCTTCTCTCTTTCAGTTCAAGGACCTCAACCTAGAAGACCTCTATGACTATGAGTCATCTGAAAATATAGTATCAGGTACTTCTTTCTTTAAAATTTCACTACTTGGGTGCAGACCCTCATGAGGCACATGAGCAGGCATATGGCTCAGGTTTATCTGTGTCTCTCAAGTGGCTGAGGCAGGTGGTGTACCCTAGGGCTATAGAGAAAGAGCGACGGGAGGATGCTGTTAGGGCTTATTTGCTTTATTTGTTGGACTGGGGGCCATTCGCCGACAAGTTAGGAGACAAGGTCAAGTTGGGCTATCTGGGAGCTCTGGTTGACTTTGATGTTGTTGGTGGTTACACATGGGGAGGGATGGCCCTGGCCCATCTATACGCCCAGCTTGGGGACGCAAACAAGCCTAAAAATAATCAGATGGGTGGCTACATGGCTCTACTTCAAGTATCTAATTTGTCCAGTTTATTTTACTACCACACTTTCGCTGCCCAGGGTGGCTACATGGCTCTATGTTGATATATTCATTAACAAGCATGGATCTTCGAGCACTTCCAGGGATCTCCCTTTGGCATAAAGACGGTGGACCCAGCTTATGTTGAGACTCAGCCACGTGCGAATATGTGGGTTACTGATACCACACTTTCGCTGCCCAGGCGTGTTGTTCAACACTTCAACTATCCCTGGATAGGTTACACCCTGATGAGGTCACATGGCAACCCTACACTAGCCATAGAGACACCCAGCCATGGCGAGTACTCGAGGGTTTGAAGGCCCTCGTGAGGCCATTCCGTAGGCTTAGGAAGTATGGTTGTGTGTATAGTAGGAGGAGCCGGAACACACAGTAGAATTTTCTTTTGTATGGATATTATGTATGGATATTATGTTATGTATATAGTCATTTATATTTCGTTTTACAGTTTAAAACACCTATTCTTTTTTTTTAAAGTTTTAAAAACACCTATTCGGTTTACTGTTTACGGTAGAATTTTTTTAAAAAACATAACACCTATTCGGCTGCCCCTGTCCGAATAAATTCGGTTGGGGTTGTGTGAATAAATTCGGTTTCTCTACATGGACAAACCAGATCATTTTAGCAAAAAAGAATAAAAAATGTTCCCTACATGGACAAACCACTGTGCTATATTCAATTCATGTTTCTCAAATTAAAACTTCCCTAGTATTTGCTATGCATAATATTTGTATAATTTTTGGACTTAAATACCGTTTTACTCAATGTCACCTCAAATATTATAAGGGTGAAAATTGTAATTTTACACTTTTCTTTCATTAAAACCCGTCTCTTCCCCTTATTGAATCAAATACAAACATATTTAAAATCCTTCCTTCCCCTTCCCTCCCTTCCCCTCCCCTTCATTAAAATATCCTTTCCCTCCCTCCTCTCCTTGAACCAAACAGATCCTAAAAGTAAAAAGTTATGCACCTAGGGAACATTATCGAAGAATCTAACTTATTTTTGCTATTTAACATGATTTTACACTTTATGTTAGAGAAATAAAGATAAACATAGAAAACTGGAGATAGACCTGCAGCTTCCAATTGCTTCTGAAGTTCTTGGCATATTGCATCATTTTCAGCCTGTTAGGTAAAATCCAGAAACAATGTAAAAACATTAACACTATTGTTACAGCTAAACTACCGTAATTAATTACTCCCCAATCAATCACAATTAAAGAGCATCAAAGTTCCATACTTGTAGTTCTGCAATCCTCTTCAGCTGTGCTTCTTCACCTGTCTCAGATATTGGAAGAGCTGCAACCAAAGCATCAAACTAGAAAAGAAACAGTGGATATATTTCAATGGACCACTCAAGATTTTTCTGATAAAAGTGTTCAATATAAAGAGATAAGGTGGGATGTTAAGTGGGGTACGACAGGACAAAAAAAAAAGAATTTAATAAGAAAACCTTACTTTTATTTGAAAATGCCAACACCCCATAAGTGGAGTTATTGCATACAACAAATGTGAAACATCAATACTCCATCAAGTTTGAGCAGTATTATTTAAAAAATACCATACTACATTAATGTATTTAAGAGTAAACCCTCAATTTGGTCCCTAAACTATCACACTCTCTCCTATTTGGTCCCTAAACTATAAAAATATAATAAATAGTCCATAAACTATTCTAAATACATCAATTTAGTTTTTGAAGTATCCACCCTCTCTCTTATTTAGAAAGTAATTGAAGGACTAAATTGATGGATTTATAATAGTCTAGGGCTTATTCATTATAATTTTATAGTTTAGGGACCAAATAAGAGAGAGTGTGATAATTTAGG
Organism: Astragalus membranaceus; assembly: GCA_039519185.1. Lineage (NCBI taxonomy): Eukaryota > Viridiplantae > Streptophyta > Magnoliopsida > Fabales > Fabaceae > Astragalus > Astragalus membranaceus. Next base: position 182,160,986 of record CM076847.1, on the reverse strand, counting down.
GACCAACCTGAGGGTTTACTTGATATTTAAACATTATTAGAAACTTTCTAAAGATATTTCAAACATCTACCTTTGGCTTCTTTTGATTTCTGACTAAAATGCTACATACATATTACATACCTCCTTAGCAGCCTTCACCAAAATAGCACTCATCGACTTTGGTTGTTCTGAAAAATTTGAGCCATCCTTTGTGGGATGTGCAGGTGGTTCGGGGTAACTTTGTGAGAGCCTATTAGGAGGAGCATTCCTTTGCAATGTCCCAATTGTATTGAAAGCTAAGTTAGCAATTGAATTAACTTGTTCTTGTAGTTGAGAGATTATATCCATTACACTGGAGGAAAATTGGACCTCCTATTCCTAAAGTTTAGCTGCAAAATAAGGAACAACAAAGTTATGGTTACACACACATAGCCATTTCTCCACTCACACATATTCAATAGACACGTTTTTTCATACTATTCTTGTTCTTGATATGACAAGAAACCAGGAAACTAATGAAAACCTAAAATGAAACAGAGATTTTGACAAAATGATTAAGGGGAATGGCAGAAGCCTCCTATTGCGAAAATCGCGGCCGCAAATCACGGTTGAAGCCTCCTATTGCGGTTGTCCGGCCAACTCTTCGTTGCTTTTGCGTTTGGGTCAAACCGAAGAGATGAGAGAAGTTGCTAGGCGAAGGTAACGCAGAGCGAAAGTGAGAGAGAGAAAGAGATGGAACTAGGATTGGATTAGGCCGGCCTTTTCCAAACCCTACGAAAGGACCAATATGCAATTAATGAAAAACGCTAAGTTCGCTGATTCGGTTAGGGCAAACCGAATATTTTCGGTTAGACACAACCGAACAGTTATTTTTTGAGACACACCTCTTTTTCAAATTTTCAAAGGTACGGCTAGCCCCAACCGAATTTATTCAGACAACCCCAACCGAATTTATTCACACAACCCCAACCGAATTTATTCGGACAGGGGCAGTCGAATAGGTGTTATGTTTTTTAAAAAAATTCTACCGTAAACGGTAAACCGAATAGGTGTTTTTAAAACTTTAAAAAAAAAGAATAGGTGTTTTAAACTGTAAAACGAAATATAAATGACTATATACATAACCATAATATCCATACATAATATCCATACAAAAGAAAATTCTACTGTGTGTTCCGGCTCCTCTTACTATACACACAACCATACTTCCTAAGCCTACGGAATGGCCTCACGAGGGCCTACAAACCCTCGAGTACTTGCCATGGCTGGGTGTCTCTATGGCTAGTGTAGGGTTGCCACGTGACCTCATCAGGGTGCAACCTATCCAGGGATAGTTGAACAACACGCTTGGGCAGCAATAGCGTGGTATCAGCAACCCACCTCTTCGCACGTGGCTGAGTCTCAACATAAGCTGGGTCCATCGTCTTTATGCCAAAGGGAGATCCCTGGAAGTGCTCGAAGATCCATGCTTGTTAATGAATATATCAACATAGAGCCATGTAGCCACCCTGGACAGCGAAAGTGTGGTATCAAAATAAACTGGACAAATTAGATACCTGAAGTAGAGCCATGTAGCCACCTATCTGCTTATTTTTGGGCTTGTTTGCGTCCCCAAGATGGGCGTATAGATGGGCCAAGGCCATCCCTCCCCATGTGTAACCACCAGCAACATCAAAGTCAACCAGAGCTCCCAGATAGCCCAACTTGACCTTGTCTCCTGACTTGTCGGCGAATGGCCCCCAGTCCAACAAATAAAGCAGATAAGCCCTAGGAGCATCCTCCCATCGCTCCTTCTCTATAGCCCTAGGGTACACCACCTGCTTCAGCCACTTGAGGGACACAGATAAACCTGAGCCATATGCCTGCTCATGTGCCTCATGAGGGTATGCACCCAAGTAGTGAATCAATAAAGCCTCTCCCATCGCTACTTCTTTCTTTAAACATAACACCTATTCGGCTGTCCCTGTCCGAATAAATTCGGTTGGGGCTAGCCGTACTTTTGAAAAAGAGGTGTGTCTCAAAAAATAATTGTTCGGTTGTGCCTAACCGAAAATATTCGGTTTGCCCTAACCGAATCAGCGAACTTAGCGTTTTTCATTAATTGCATATTGGTCCTTTCGCAGGGTTTGGAAAAGGACGGCCTAATCCAATCCTAGTTCCATCTCTTTCTCTCTCTCACTTTCGCTCTGCGTTACCTTTCGCCTAGCAACTTCTCTCATCTTTTCGGTTGCAACGAAGAGTTGGCCGGACAACCGCAATAGGAGGCTTCAACCGCGATTTGCGGCCGCAATTTTCGCACCTGAAGATTTCCCAGCATCAGCACTTCGCGTCGCATCAAGCCTCGGTTCCGTGCCTCTATTCCTTGATCAATCGACTACATAGATTTTAGGTAACCCGTATGAAGTGATTGGTACATTGTTGAATCTGGTATATATTGTTTTCTGGTACGGTCTACTGCTAGAATGTAAAGTGTTTGATAAAATGTCAATGAATGATATGATTGAGAATTATTTTCAATTATAACTGACATTATTTAGAATTTTAAAGTGGTGTTTGTTGATTATAGAATACTGAAAGTGATGGATGCATATGCCATTTTCTTTCATTTTGAGCGAAGCTAAACCAAAAGGCTTCTGCCATTCCCCTTAATCATTTTGTCAAAATCTCTGTTTCATTTTAGGTTTTCATTAGTTTCCTGGTTTCTTGTCATATCAAGAACAAGAATAGTATGAAAAAACGTGTCTATTGAATATGTGTGAGTGGAGAAATGGCTGTGTGTAACCATAACTTTGTTGTTCCTTATTTTGCAGCTAAACTTTAGGAATAGGAGGTCCAATTTTCCTCCAGTGTAATGGATATAATCTCTCAGCTACAAGAGCAAGTTAATTCGATTGCTAACTTAGCTTTCAATACAATTGGGACATTGCAAAGGGATGCTCCTCCTAATAGGCTCTCACAAAGTTACCCCGAACCACCTGCACATCCCACAGAGGATGGCTCAAAATTTTCAGAACAACCAAAGTCGATGAGTGCTATTTTGGTGAAGGCTGCTAAGGAGGTATGTAATATGTATGTAGCATTTTAGTCAGAAATCAAAAGAAGCCAAAGGTAGATGTTTGAAATATCTTTAGAAAGTTTCTAATGTTTAAATATCAAGTAAACCCTCAGATTGGTCCGTAAATTATCACACTCTCGCTTATTTGGTCCCTAAACTATAAAATTATAATGAATAAGCCCTAGACTATTATAAATCCATCAATTTAGTCCTTCAATTACTTTCTAAATAAGAGAGAGGGTGGATACTTCAGGAACTAGATTGATGTATTTAGAATAGTTTATGGACTATATTATATTTTTATAGTTTAGGGACCAAATAGGAGAGAGTGTGATAGTTTAGGGACCAAATTGAGGGTTTACTCTTAAATACATTAATGTAGTATGGTATTTTTTAAATAATACTGCTCAAACTTGTTGATGGAGTATTGATGTTTCACATTTGTTGTATGCAATAACTCCACTTATGGGGTGTTGGCGTTTTCAACCGTAGTTATAAAATACTAGAGGCATATCCTGCCTGCAAATTGGACGAAAGATCCCCGTCTAATGCACATTGATAATTTCGGAAATAGATTATTCATTCATCTTTTATTAACTGAAATTTAGCTTATTGCTGAAATATACTTCTGCACTATGAAAGCCATTGTTTTATGTTATGTAGCAATCAGAATGTAAATTGAATACTATTGCCTTTATCATCCCAAGCCAGTACTGGCATTCAAATAAAAGTAAGGTTTTCTTGTTAAATTCTTTTTTTTTGTCCTGTCGTACCCCACTTAACATCCCACCTTCTCTCTTTATATTGAACACTTTTATCAGAAAAATCTTGAGTGGTCCATTGAAATATATCCACTGTTTCTTTTGTAGTTTGATGCTTTGGTTGCAGCTCTTCCAATATCTGAGACAGGTGAAGAAGCACAGCTGAAGAGGATTGCAGAACTACAAGTATGGAACTTTGATGCTCTTTAATTGTGATTGATTGGGGAGTAATTAATTACGGTAGTCTAGCTGTAACAACAGTGTTAATGTTTTTACATTGTTTCTGGATTTTACCTAACAGGCTGAAAATGATGCAATAGGCCAAGAACTTCAGAAGCAATTGGAAGCTGCAGGTCTATCTCCAGTTTTCTATGTTTATCTTTATTTCTCTAACATAAAGTGTAAAATCATGTTAAATAGCAAAAATAAAATTTGTTGAGTTCTTCAGTAAGTTAGATTCTTCGATAATGTTCCCTAGGTGCATAACTTTTTACTTTTAGGATCTGTTTGGTTCAAGGAGAGGAGGGAGGGAAAGGATATTTTAATGAAGGGGAGGGGAAGGGGGAAGGAAGGATTTTAAATATGTTTGTATTTGATTCAATGAGGGGAAGAGAGGGGTTTTAATGGAAGGAAAGTGTAAAATTACAATTTTCACTCTTATAATATTTGAGGTGACATTGAATATAGCAAATAGTAGGGAAGTTTTAATTTGAGAAACATGAATTGAATATAGCACAGTGGTTTGTCCATGTAGGGAACATTTTTTATTCTTTTTTGCTAAAATGATCTGGTTTGTCCTTATTTTAGTTTTAGGACGTTTTGATTTTTTGCACTGATTCTTAATTTGAGGAAAAGTTACATGTGACTGCCTAACATTTCTCTTTGGGTTCTCGATGTTAGAGAAGGAATTAAATCAGGTTCAGGAGTTGTTTGAGCAAGCATCAGATAATTGTTTGAACTTGAAAAAACCTGATGCCAATTAATTACTGATGTTCCCAGCAAGTTTGGAGAAGAATTGGAGCCACAAGCTTATCTCATATTGATTTGAATCGGGGCCAGCTGTAGAAGAATTGATGCCAATTAACGTTAGGTGTTTATATTAACATCTTCTCTCATGAGGACTTCACAAAAGAGATGTTTTATAATCTGATGGTTTGAATATTAGTTCGGATAATTTTTCTAATAATTTTAGAAAGAAATTGAGTTGTAGCCGAGTCTTTTAAATAAATTTTTATTTTAATAGAAATTAGTTTTTGTGTTTTAATATTTTCAGTTTTTCCTGTAATTTCAGTTTTTTCATGTATTTTAATATTTACAGTGGTTTTGTTGAATTCTGGCAAAGAAAATAGTCCACATGTGAATAACAAATTTGTGCTGTTAGGGGGTGTTTTTTATCATTGGGATTCTTATTATTGTAAACTTCATTCTTATTCTTATGTATTTTCTAAAACACATTTGATTAACTACTCAAGTTCTATTTCTTGCGAATTGTCCTTGATATTCTGGAGTTACAAGCTTATAAGGAAAAAAGAGACTCTCTCTACTCCTGTCTGGTGTTACTGAGGTTACTATCTGAGGGCAAGGGGGTTAGAAATGGTTGGGAAGGTGGTGGTGGTCAGATCATTTAAAACCATTTAATTTAATTTAACAATTGTTATTGGGATCTAGTTATCATCATTACATAGACTATTCATTGGAGATTATATTTTCTACCAAAATCAAATGTCATTTGGAATCATTTATCACCAAAACTATTTATATAAAATAAGTCCTTTCTATTGATGTTATCTTTAGTATTAATCTTTTTGTGAAGTATTTATTTTTTAATAATAGGATTTAACCCATTATAGATTTATAACATATTAGTATTTCTAAGTAACATCTTTGTTACTTTTTCTTTATATTCATAGTAAAATTTAGGTTCTCATTACTCGTGAATTATTGAGTCATTCACAACTATACAATAGTATTTTTCCTATTAAACTGTATGTTTATTTTTTAAGCTAATTTTTATGTGTTCATAGAAAATTATAGTTTTATTCACTTTTATTATTGAGCAATTATTAAAGTTAGTTAAATATTCAATTAATAATAAGAATCTAATATATGTTATGAAGTTAATCAAAACTAGAGTAAAATATAATCATTTTAAGAGACTATAGAAGAAGGAGGTGATGGGAAAATGTCTTTGTATTTTATTTTTGAAGGTGTAATTTACAATGTCATGAGTCCTATTTATAGGACACAAGTCTTGTAACTTACAATAAAATTAAGGCCTAAAATAATGTGCCTTTAACATATACAATGAAGAACAATTATAAATTTATAAGGAATGACGACATTTACTAATGGGAGTTACAAGAGCATCATAGAAATAGTAAGAGACATCCAATTATTCATAACAATATCAAATTAAAATAGACAATAAACAAAGACTTCATGATAAATTTGATCGTAACATAAGATTAAAGATAACTTCATTAAAATCAACTAATAAAAATAAAATAATAATAATAATACTCCCTCCGTTCCTGATATTTGTTACTTTTGGCTTGTTACACACAAATTAAGGTATCATTAATTTGTCTTAGCTAAGTACTAAAATACCCCATTTGTAGTTGTCTTGAGATAATTGAAATCAAAATAAAAGAGTCTTGAGACAATTAATTCATACTTTGGAACTCTAAAAGCCTCAATAAATATAAAAGGTACACTTGGAAAAATTTGGTGAATTGTACATTGAGCTTTTAAAACTACCATTGTTTTGGAACAAAAATAAAAGGCCAAAAGTACCAAAGACTAGGAACGGAGGGAATAATAAACAGTCTTTTTTTTTTATCAAAATGAAAGCAATAAAAAGAAACACGGAACAAAACAAACTAAAGTCTAACATGCTCCATCCCCATAGCACCGGCTATAAGGAGAGGCCAAACAACGATAGGACATAAAGACCACACATGATCTTCATGGTTCATATTAGCTCCAAACTTTGTTAACCAATCAGCACACGAGTTTCCCTCATGTAGCGTGTGAACATAAGTCAAATTCCAAGTCTTAAGAGAAAAGCATTTGACGTAGGAAATAATGAAAGCATAGGTGTCGATATCTTCAAGCTCACGAGTAATCACTGATAGGGCGGTTTCAGAGTCTGATTCACAGATAATAGACCTATAATCATTGGACCAAGCTAAGTTCAATCCTTTGGCAACTGCAGGGAGCTCTGCATTCAAGTTAGTAGCAATGCCACAACTGCAGGCAACCACATGTATGATCCTGAAGTAATCCCCCATAGCCACTACATCCTAGGGTTACCAATGGAGCTTCCATCAACGTTAAGTTTAGTACAATTGCTAATGGAGGAAACCAACAAACCAATCTAGGAGGACGAATAGACACCCCAGCAAACAAAAATTTAGCAGCATTAATTGAAAATTGTTTAGTTCGATTAAAAATCTTCCAAGTTGCCCATCTTGCATCATTAAAAACTTCAGCATTTCGAGCCATCCAAAGGAACTAACAACAACAGATAAAGATAATACTTTGGTCACTAATAGCATGATGTTTAAACTAAAGTCGAGCATCATCGTTAACCTCACCAGCATCAATGTTAAAAGACAATAACCTCCAAGCATTTTGAGCTCTAGAGTAATCCCACAACATGTGAATAATTATCCTCTATCAGCACCACAGAGATGACAAGACCCATATTAAGTAAGATGTCTATAGTACCGAAAACTATTAGTAGGAAGGCTCATGTGGATGATAAGCCACACAAAATGTTTCAAGTTTTCCGGAATTTTCAACTTCCAAATCCATGACAAATTGTCACTATGATTCACAGTTTGATGCAAGAAAAAGGACCTTCGGTACCTGTAAGCCATGTATAGGCACTCTTGGGGGAGCAAGTTCCTGATGGAGACGGAGCCCAAGTCAGAATGTCAGTGAAATTAGGATTAAGTAATAAGCTCTGAATTTCTAATTGCACTTCCAAAGGGATCTAAGTGTAAAGAATATCAAAATTCCACCGAGAGTCCACATACATATCCTTAATCGAGAGGTGAGTATCGTGAATATCAACAAAAGAAGCCGACTCACATAATCGCTCCCTATGCAACCATTCCTCATACCAAAGATATATATCACCAATACTAACTCTGAAAATATAGCCGAGTTGCAAAACATCGGCAGCTTTTAGTTGCCAAGTGTAGAAGGCACTCGTGCTATTGGATCCAAGAAAAATATCAATGTTATAGTAAATTTAGCACAAAAAAGTAAATTCCATATAGTAAATCTGCATCAATTTATCTTAATATTTGTTGCAGGTATGATCTAACAAAATTTAATATTTTTTAGTCAAATCTAACTTATTAATATAAAATACATCTAAGTTTTGCATCAATGAGATACAACATTAACATAACATATATCTAATTTTGTAATCTTTATATTAGTATGAAAAAACCTCCAATCGGTAGAAGCGTCGACAATAGTTAAGAATTTTTGGAACACGGTAATAAAAAATTAAAAATATAAGTATAATTAAAAATTTATTTAGATATATTTTAAATTTCATACACTACAGTTTTATAATAATATATACTCTTTTATTTAGTATTTATATATATATATATATATATATATATATATATATATATATAATTAGTCAGTAATTTACAAATTTAGTTAGTAATTTTTTTTGGTTTAAGGGCCTTCGACTCCGCTACGGTTTTCAGGTGCCCTGAATAATTCGGAGTTCGGCGGGAGGTAAGTAAAGCCTGACTCCAATTTATTTCATCATCGAGGATTCAACTCGGGTATTAGCCGAGTTCGCCCTTTTAGATGGAGTGCATTAACCACTGGCACCCAAGCTTGGAGTTACAAATTTAGTTAGTAATATAAATACCACTAGTATTTTACCCGTGCATACGCACAGGTGATACTGTATGGTCGGTGTATTGCCATGAAGTCATAATAGTAATTTGGAAGATAATCATAAGTTGTGAACAATGTCCAAAATGTATGATTTAAAATTTAAAGTGGAAAAAGATAGGTATTATGTCATATAAGATACAAATGAAAATTATATTGAGTTGAAGAAAATAAATGAGATTGACAATCAGAATTACATTGATCCATAATAATGTATTTGTATATTAGAGGTAAAACATGCATCCCCGTTGACACTCCCGTTGGCGCTCTCGTTACCTCTCTCGTTGCCACTCCCGTTGCAGCTCTCATTGCCAGTCTCTCGTTGTCGCTCCCGTTGCCACATGTTAACTCATATTATTCTATATGATTTAATATTAATTAAATCATATTCGTTTAATTATAAGTAAGTTATTTTGTAAAGTTTGGTAGTGGCTAAAATTGTATTTTTATAAGGGTTAAATGTATGTTTCGTCCCTGCAAATATCACAATAATCCAGTTTCGTCCCTGTAAAAAAAAAGTTTTAAAACAACCCTTGCAATTACCAAACGCTTCTAGTTTCGTCCCTGCTGTTAACTTTCCATCCAAAAAACTAACGGTTGCCACGTCATCAACCCTTGCCCAAAAAAAAGTTTTAAAACAACCCTTGCAATTACCAAACGCTTCTAGTTTCGTCCCTGCTATTAACTATTCATCATCTTCAACCTCTTGATTGTCTTCTTCAAACCCAAATCCCATCAAATCTCCTTATTTCCTTACACAAAATCTCATTCTCACCACAAACACCAAATAATGACACAAAATCTCATTCTCACCCCAACAGCAACATCAACAACAATAGCAACGCTGAGGATCATTACAGGAATGGGGGTGGAGTAACTGTTCGTGCTAATGGGTCATCATCTTCTTCTTGATCTTTAATGAAAGAGAGGAAAAATAATATCTTGTTAGATAGGTTGAGACTTGAGTATCTATGGTATGCTACCGGTTAATTAATTAGTTACTTTTTTTTAATTTGTTTAGTTTTTATATTATCAGCTATCGATCAATGAGATGATGTTGATGTTAATGATGAACATGATCACCTTTGTTAACATGAGGGAATTTATTTTCTTTTAATTTTCTGAGTTGTTTGTTTAATTTGCTGCTATATGACTAGAGATTAAAATGGGTTTTATTCAAAATTCAAAATTAATTGGTGTTATGTTATGGGCAAGGGTTGTTTTAAGGAGATTTGATGGGATTTGGGTTTGAAGAAGACAATCAAGAGGTTGAAGATGATGAATAGTTAATAGCAGGGACGAAACTAGAAGCGTTTGGTAATTGCAAGGGTTGTTTTAAAACTTTTTTTTGGGCAAGGGTTGATGACGTGGCAACCGTTAGTTTTTTGGATGGAAAGTTAACAGCAGGGACGAAACTAGAAGCGTTTGGTAATTGCAAGGGCTGTTTTAAAACTTTTTTTTTACAGGGACGAAACTGGATTATTGTGATATTTGCAGGGACGAAACATACCTTTAACCCTTTTTATAATTTTAGATGGAGTAAAAATGAAGAAAAAAGAAAATAAGTTTTTTTAAAATATGCATCCACGTTGGCGCTCTGTTGGCGCTCTTATTGCCTCTCTTGTTCCCACTCATGTTCCTGTTGTCGATTACATTGCCAGTCTCGCATTGCCGCTCTCGTTGTGTTGCAAATTTTGCCTTTTAGCGGTGAATTTACTAAAATAGTTGTGTTGCAAAAAGTTAAAACAAAATCAGTATCTTCTTATAATATTAATAATAGAGTAAAATGTAAAATATGCAGCCCCGTCGCTCTCGTTCCCTCTCTTGTTGGCGCTCCCGTTGCCGATCTCGTTGTCAGTCTCTCGATGTCACATGTTTTCTCCTTTTTTCTATATGATTTAATATTATAATTGTTAGTGGTTAAATTGATTGATTTTATTTATTACATGAAAAATTGATTGATTTTAGTAGTTTTAATAGAGAGATTATAGTAAATAGTAAATTTTAAATTATTTAATTATTGAGTGTGATATTAAAAGTCAATACAGATAATAAAAATAGAAAATGTTATTATATATACACTTATTTTCCTATCATTTTATAATAATGTAAAACGAAAGGAAAAGTTGGAGAGATGGCGCTTAAAATTGACATTTGCAAGGCCTATGATCGTATGGATTCGGGTTACTTGATGGGTATGTTGCTGAAGTTGGGCTTTAATGAACAATGGGTCAAATGGACGACTATGTGTTTAGAAACCGTGAACTACTCAGTTTTGGTAAAAGGTGAGAGAGTGGGACCTATCACTCCAAGGAGAGGGATGAGACAGGGTGACCCTGTAACACCCCAAAAAAAAAATTATCCGTTAATTATTTCATTAATTAAATAGGACTTGGGTGGTAGGAGTGATAAACATTAAGTTGTAAGAGTTTATTTTAATAATCGAAATAATTATTTATTGATATAATTATAATATTAGTAACTATGTTAAGGTGTAGTATTTTTAATTAGGGAGTTGGTGGTGTTTAAGTAATTGGGCTTAAGCTGTGGAGGGAGCCCGCGATCCAAGCCCACTAGCTAGGCGAAGTTGAGGAGGGTTTGGCTAGGGTCTTGGGCATTTCACGTTTTTGTCAAAAAAAAGAAAGAAAGAAAGTAACGTGAGAGTGAGAAGGAAGAGAGGTGCGCAGCTCATGGAGAGAAGAGGAAGGGGGTTGAGCGCTAAAGGGAGAAGAAGAACTCCAGTTGCTGTGGTTCTGTGGGTGTCTGTGCGTAGGGGTTCAAATCATCTTCTTGAAAAGGTTAGGGGAGCTCTTTCTTTCCATCAAATAGAATTCCATGATAGGTCTTAATCTAGGTTGTTGGACTAGATCCTTGATGCATGCCCTATTCTTGATGTTCTTGATATGTTGATGTTGTTCTTGATGTTCTTGATATGTTGATGTTGTTCTTGATGTAGCCTTGATATGCTTGATGTTAATTTTCAATATTTATGCACTTCATGTATGCGCATGTGAATTATAATAGAGACACGATTATTATGTGATTTATGCGATTAATTTGATGTTGATGGTATTGGGTGTTGATGGTGTTCGCATATGAGGTGTTTGAGGGTATGGGCGCCTAGGGCGCCATGGTGAGGTGTGTGTGGTGCCCAATAGAATTTTGATCATTTTAAAATAAAGTTTGATTTTTTTGGTGGTTGGAATTTTGGGTTGTGTTGGTCATGTGAAAAATTTTGAGAAAAATAATGTTTTGTGCTGAAATTGGGCAAAAATCTGTGTTGCTGAAAGTGCCTGGGCGCTGGGTGCCCATGGTGCTGTGCGCTGTGCAGTGTTGCTCCAGGCGCTAGGCGCTGGGCGCTGAGCGCCCATGCGCGTGTGTGTGTGCGTAGCGCTGGGCGCTGGGTGCCAGCGCTGGGCGCTGGGTGCCAGCGCTGGGCGCTGAGCGCCCGTGTGCGTGTGTTGTGTGCTGCGCCAAGGCGCTGGGCGCTGAGCGCCCGGGTGTGTGTGCGTGCGTGTGTTGCCTTTTGCTAGGCGCTGGGCGCCAGGTGCCTGGGCGCTGGGTGCCCATGGCGCCAGTTTTCAGGATGTTCCAAATTATTTTCGAAAACTGTTTTCGCTATATCTTTTGACTCGGATATCCGTTTTGAACGATTCAAAAAGCGTTGTGAAGCATTTTCAGTTGTCCATCTGTGTGTTCCATTTTTAAAAATAAAATCTTATAATTTCAGAAGGTTGCTGGGCGCCCAAGTGGCCGTTCCCGGTGATCGTTGCTGTGACAGTGAAAAGATATTTTTGATGTCTTTAAAAATCTCTTTTGCGTACGACCAATGATTTTAACGACTTAGTGTCAAAATGATGATTTTGACGATGATGCCCTAATGGCTAGTTAAATGACTGTTTTTCCCTTAGTGGCTCATATGATTTTATAATGGCGTGTAAATGACTGTTTTGTCCTTAGTGGCTCAAATTATTTTATAATGACGTGTAAATGACTGTTTTGCCCTTAGTGGCTAATATTAATTATAATGACGTGTAAATGACGATGATGCCCTTGGTGGCTAGTAAATGACGTTTTTGCCCTCAGTGGCTATTGTTTTGAGCTGATGATATTTATTGTATAAGTGACGAGGAAAACCCAGAGACGTTTGAGGCCCGAAAGGCTAAGTGATGTTAAGGTCTAAAGGGCCAAGTGACGTTGTGTGTTGATTGTGAATTGGACAGGTGCAATGCTCCTTGTGAGCAAACTGGTAAGTGACGGGTCACATAGTTGACTATGATTTTGGGTATTTGTGTATGTGTGTGTTTGTGAGTGGTGCATGTCATAGTGTCTCATGCCCCATGTGCATAAACCCAGTGACGTTTTGAGGCCCATGTGGCTAAGTGACGATGAGGCCTTAAGGGCTAAGCGACGTTTGTGAAAAGGTACCTCATGCATATGCCCGCGAGTGGGTTGCATTTCATATGCCTACATGACATGAGCTGAGTTATTGTAAGTGATGTGAATGATGATTGTGATGTGAGTATTTAGTGTTTTGGGTGCTGATTGCTCTAGTGCGTAGCCTACGATTAGTACTTATCATATTTTCTATTATATGGATTGAAATGATGCTCACCCTTTCCTGTTTGAATGTTACCCCCGTGTTGGTAACGTGCAGGTGATTCCCAGTGAAAGCCTTAGCTTCACTTCTTGAGTCGAGTCGCCATGCTCTGATACGTAGCACCTGGGGGGATGTATTTGATGCTTTGCTGATGTACTTAGAGTTTTATACTATTGATGGGTTGATTCATTTTCCGCTGCGTTGTCGTTGGATTTTTATGACGTAGTTTTTGATGTTTTGTGGTCTCCCTATTGTGGAGTGTTATGTATTGCACCTTTGACGACGTACTATTTTAATTGAGACTTGAAGTTTTATTTTGACGTATGTGTGACACCCTCGTGGTGAAATCGAAAATGATTTTTGAACTCTGATTTTCTTAATTAAAAAAAAAGGGTAGAAAGGGGGTGTTACATTAGTGGTATCAGAGCAATGGTTGGTCCGTCCAGCCAAGTCGTCGAGTCGTTGTGTCAGATAGTGACCAACTGTTGTCTTTTCAGTGCTGACCGTTGTTTGTGTTGCAGGTACACCGGAAAGTTTCTATTGGTAAGTGAACTAGTGGGGGAGATTTCCCTACTAGTGCTGTGTGCCCTATTGTGTATTCAGTGTGAGAACTGTGTTTTGCTGTTGTGATCCTTATTGTTGACCTTATTGCTGCGTGCTTCTAAATGAATTGTCATGTTGTTTAAATGTTCACATGTGTTTTAGTTGATATTGAGCTCTGTGTGTTTTACATAAAATGTCAAATTATTTGCTGTTGCTGTGGATTGTTAAGTCGCATGTACTTTCTTATGTTGATATGTCCGAACTATTTTAAGAGGTCGACGCTGAGCTTTTACGAAAAATCCTGTGAATACGTGTGATGTTTTGAAAAACCGAGTGCGTTGTGAAAATATTATTTTTGTAAGCTATCTCAAGCTGTTGCTGCACTAATAACTGCCGTAGTGTTTTGACCACTTCAAGAGGAAATGTTTTCATTCGAGTGCTATGGTTTGTCCTCGATTCTTTTCGAAGGATTTCAACTTGGTGTAAAAAGATTTTACTATTAAATGTCAATATTGGCGTCAAATATTTATTTTGAATGGACTCTAACTTTGTGAAGAGTTTTACTATAGTACACTCCTGATTTTCACAATGATGCTATACGCTAAGTGCCTAGTGAATCGGTCTTGCCGATTGCGTTAGGATGTTTTTACTGCCTTGGCTGCAGCGAACGATAAAATTTTTGGTCTGGATATCACGCCTATTGTTTTCTTCTTTTGTACGAATCCATGAAGTGATTTAAAAGTGGACTATATGTTATGTTGTTAGTATTATCCCACGTACTTTACCCCATTCGGTCCTTTGTCTAGTTTTCCTCAACATGCCGAATCTTTGCGAATTGTTTCGTGACCGTGAACTGTAAATTTTCCAATACTAAGTTCTGCATGATTTTACTTGACTGTTATACCCTTTGCAGTTGTGCTACGTGATTTTGAGAAGCCCTAGACATTTAAAACGTGCGCTGGCACTATTTTTGCACTCTTTGAGTTGGCTTTTGTTGCCGTATGTTCTTGAAGACACCTTATTCCCAAAAAAAAAAAATTAAGCTGATGTTCTGTCTGGCAAAGAAAATCAATTTCTGTAACGTGTTTTATTTTCCGTGCCGAGAATTTTAAACGAGTATTCTGTTCACGCCTGTGATTATACCTTTTTGTATATGTGCCTTGGTTGTAAAATTGACGTTTCCCTGAATTGACCTTTCTGACTGTTTTAATGCTTTGACTGCTGTTCCCTGGGGAGTTTCGTTGTTGTTTCAGAAGATTTCTGTTATTGTTCCTAATCTTATGCACTGCCCCTATTTTTATGAGTTGTGCCTATTTTTGATTGTCGACTGTCCCGTGTGTCTTATTATTTCTATTATGTTGTCGCTGCAAGTTGGCGCCTCAGCGCCTACGGTTGTTAGATGTGTTGGTGCCTCAGCACCCGATTGTTGTGACTAGGTTGCCAGTTCCGATATTGTTACTATTGATGGTGTTGTTACTTGTAATGTTGATGTTATTATTATCATCCTTGTTGTTGTGCTTGCGTTGTTACCTACATTGTGCACCTATGTTGTCGATGCCTGTGGTTGTTGTTGTATGTCGGCGCCTTAGCGCCTAGAGTCGTTGTTGTTACATGATGGCGTCTTAGCGCCTATGTTTGTTGATGTTGCTTGTTGGGGCCTTAGCGCCTTTGGTTGCGGCTAAAATATTAGCTTGCTTTTGGTTGTTGATGATGCATGATGTAGCTGATGTCTTATGCCTGTCGTTGTTTGATGAAGCTACACGCCGGATTGTCCTCCTAGGCATGGATTTGTTGTTGTGATGTCGGTGCCTTAGTGCCCGTAGCTGTTGTTGCGATGCCAAGGCCTTAACGCCTGTTGTTGATATGGGATTGTTGGCCCCAGAGTCTGTCTCCACGTTGTTGATTTGTTGTTGTAGGCCTATGGCCATTGTTGAGACTTGATGTTGTTGTGCTGCTATGCCAATTACTTGGTCTGGGGTACCGCTGAATGGCCCAATTATTATATGGTTATGTTGACGACTCGTGACGTTGATGTTATTTTGTTGATGTTAATCGATCGGTGCAATTGTTTTAGTTGTGCTTGTGGTGTTATAGAGTTGGCTAAAACTAGGAGTAATAGGGGAGAAGTCTGATTACTATTACTTGAGGTTACCTGGCTGAGTGAGTAGGAGGGACAGCCGCCCAATAACTCACCGCCGGTAATCAAAGCGATAGTAATCAGCATGGTTAGATAGCACTAGTGAGCTAAGTGGCTATAGTCTGTTAGTGGAGGAGAGTTGGCAGTGTCAAATGAGTTTTCGAGGGCGAAAACATTCTAAGTGGGGGAGAGTTGTAACACCCCAAAAAAAAAATTATCCGTTAATTATTTCATTAATTAAATAGGACTTGGGTGGTAGGAGTGATAAACATTAAGTTGTAAGAGTTTATTTTAATAATCGAAATAATTATTTATTGATATAATTATAATATTAGTAACTATGTTAAGGTGTGGTATTTTTAATTAGGGAGTTGGTGGTGTTTAAGTAATTGGGCTTAAGCTGTGGAGGGAGCCCGCGATCCAAGCCCACTAGCTAGGCGAAGTTGAGGAGGGTTTGGCTAGGGTCTTGGGCATTTCACGTTTTTGTCAAAAAAAAGAAAGAAAGAAAGTAACGTGAGAGTGAGAAGGAAGAGAGGTGCGCAGCTCATGGAGAGAAGAGGAAGGGGGTTGAGCGCTAAAGGGAGAAGAAGAACTCCAGTTGCTGTGGTTCTGTGGGTGTCTGTGCGTAGGGGTTCAAATCATCTTCTTGAAAAGGTTAGGGGAGCTCTTTCTTTCCATCAAATAGAATTCCATGATAGGTCTTAATCTAGGTTGTTGGACTAGATCCTTGATGCATGCCCTATTCTTGATGTTCTTGATATGTTGATGTTGTTCTTGATGTTCTTGATATGTTGATGTTGTTCTTGATGTAGCCTTGATATGCTTGATGTTAATTTTCAATATATATGCACTTCATGTATGCGCATGTGAATTATAATAGAGACACGATTATTATGTGATTTATGCGATTAATTTGATGTTGATGGTATTGGGTGTTGATGGTGTTCGCATATGAGGTGTTTGAGGGTATGGGCGCCTAGGGCGCCATGGTGAGGTGTGTGTGGTGCCCAATAGAATTTTGATCATTTTAAAATAAAGTTTGATTTTTTTGGTGGTTGGAATTTTGGGTTGTGTTGGTCATGTGAAAAATTTTGAGAAAAATAATGTTTTGTGCTGAAATTGGGCAAAAATCTGTGTTGCTGAAAGTGCCTGGGCGCTGGGTGCCCATGGTGCTGTGCGCTGTGCAGTGTTGCTCCAGGCGCTGGGCGCTGGGTGCCAGCGCTGGGCGCTGAGCGCCCATGCGCGTGTGTGTGTGCGTAGCGCTGGGCGCTGGGTGCCAGCGCTGGGCGCTGAGCGCCCGTGTGCGTGTGTTGTGTGCTGCGCCAAGGCGCTGGGCGCTGAGCGCCCGGGTGTGTGTGCGTGCGTGTGTTGCCTTTTGCTAGGCGCTGGGCGCCAGGTGCCTGGGCGCTGGGTGCCCATGGCGCCAGTTTTCAGGATGTTCCAAATTATTTTCGAAAACTGTTTTCGCTATATCTTTTGACTCGGATATCCGTTTTGAACGATTCAAAAAGCGTTGTGAAGCATTTTCAGTTGTCCATCTGTGTGTTCCGTTTTTAAAAATAAAATCTTATAATTTCAGAAGGTTGCTGGGCGCCCAAGTGGCCGTTCCCGGTGATCGTTGCTGTGACAGTGAAAAGATATTTTTGATGTCTTTAAAAACTCTCTTTTGCGTACGACCAATGATTTTAACGACTTAGTGTCAAAATGATGATTTTGACGATGATGCCCTAATGGCTAGTTAAATGACTGTTTTTCCCTTAGTGGCTCATATGATTTTATAATGGCGTGTAAATGACTGTTTTGTCCTTAGTGGCTCAAATTATTTTATAATGACGTGTAAATGACTGTTTTGCCCTTAGTGGCTAATATTAATTATAATGACGTGTAAATGACGATGATGCCCTTGGTGGCTAGTAAATGACGTTTTTGCCCTCAGTGGCTATTGTTTTGAGCTGATGATATTTATTGTATAAGTGACAAGGAAAACCCAGTGACGTTTGAGGCCCGAAAGGCTAAGTGATGTTAAGGTCTAAAGGGCCAAGTGACGTTGTGTGTTGATTGTGAATTGGACAGGTGCAATTCTCCTTGTGAGCAAACTGGTAAGTGACGGGTCACATAGTTGACTATGATTTTGGGTATTTGTGTATGTGTGTGTTTGTGAGTGGTGCATGTCATAGTGTCTCATGCCCCATGTGCATAAACCCAGTGACGTTTTGAGGCCCATGTGGCTAAGTGACGATGAGGCCTTAAGGGCTAAGCGACGTTTGTGAAAAGGTACCTCATGCATATGCCCGCGAGTGGGTTGCATTTCATATGCCTACATGACATGAGCTGAGTTATTGTAAGTGATGTGAATGATGATTGTGATGTGAGTATTTAGTGTTTTGGGTGCTGATTGCTCTAGTGCGTAGCCTACGATTAGTACTTATCATATTTTCTATTATATGGATTGAAATGATGCTCACCCTTTCCTGTTTGAATGTTACCCCCGTGTTGGTAACGTGCAGGTGATTCCCAGTGAAAGCCTTAGCTTCACTTCTTGAGTCGAGTCGTCATGCTCTGATACGTAGCACCTGGGGGGATGTATTTGATGCTTTGCTGATGTACTTAGAGTTTTATACTGTTGATGGGTTGATTCATTTTCCGCTGCGTTGTCGTTGGATTTTTATGACGTAGTTTTCGATGTTTTGTGGTCTCCCTATTGTGGAGTGTTATGTATTGCACCTTTGACGACGTACTATTTTAATTGAGACTTGAAGTTTTATTTTGACGTATGTGTGACACCCTCGTGGTGAATTCGAAAATGATTTTTGAACTCTGATTTTCTTAATTAAAACAAAAAGGGTAGAAAGGGGATGTTACAGACCCACTATCACATTATCTTTTCATCATTTGTGCGGAGGGTATTACTACTCTTCCCAAGCGAGGGGAGGTCAGAGGAGACCTTCATAGTGTCAGGGTGTGTAGAGGGGCCCTTACACTCACACACTTCCATTTTGTTGATGACTGTTTCTTGTTTTACAGCGCTGATGAAAATGATAGTAGACATCTTAAGGAGATCCTATTTGTTTATGAGAGTGCTTCGGGGCAAGCTATTAACCTGCAGAAGTCCGAAGTCTATTTTAGCAGGAACACTCCTCAAGAGAGAAGAGATGACATCACAAGAGAGATGAGTGTGTCAGAATGTTTTGGTACCGGTAAATATTTGGGTTTACCTTCTATGATTGGCAGGAATAAGAAAAATATTTTTGGGTACCTTAGAGATCGAATTTGGAAAAGAAATCAAAGTTGGTACGGTAAGCATCTTTCAAAAGCTGGTAGAGTGGTCCTTGTGAAGTTGGTAGCTCAAGCTATACCCACCTATTGTATGAGCACTTTTATGCTTCCAACAACATTAGGAGAATAGTTGGAAAGAATGTTGAATTCTTTTGGTGGGGAACTAATAATAGAGAACGCAAAGGTATTCGTTGATTGAGTTGGGACAAACTAACCATGAGGAAAGAGCATGGAGGTATGGGTACCGGTTTTCGTCACTTTCAAGGCTTCAACATGGCAATTCTAGGGAAGCATGCATGACATATTGCAACACATGCAGATAATATAGTAGCTAGAGTCTTCAAAGCTAAATACTATCCCACCAATGACTTTATGGGGGCTCGCTTGATTGATGATCCCAGTTATGTTTGGCGTAGTATCTTCACTTCCTAGGTAGTGGTCAATTTTGGGTCAAGATGGAAAATTAGGAATGGAGAACATATCTCGGTGTGGCATGACCCGTGGTTAAAAGGAGGGACTGGCGCGTTTGTTCAATCACCTATAGTCGTGGGCATTGAGCATCTTAAGGTCAGCGACTTATGTTTGCCAAATTTAAGGGAATGGAACGTGGATATGGTTCAACAATTATTCACGCAACAAGAGGCCAATATAATATGTGCAATGCCAAATTTGAGTGATGAGGGAGAGGATAGGCTTATTTGGTGGATCAGTAGATGTGGTGCATATTCTGTAAGGTCTGCATATTTTGCCATTATGGAAGAATTAGTGGACAACTCTCATTTAAGGATTTAAGGCCAATGGATGTCAATTTGGAAGCTCAATATATGACAAAAAATCAAGTTGTTATGGCGTGCTACTAGAGGTTGTCTTCCTACTCGATGTAATCTTCAAAGGAAACATGTTGCTTGTGAAGGTCAGTGTCCAATGTGTGAAGGGAATCCGGAGAATGAACGACATATTTTCTTTGATTGTGAGCATGTTGCAGCTGTTTGGAGTGTGTGTGTGTGTGTGTGTGTGTGTGTGTGTGTGTGAACTGATGCAACCGGTTCGGGATGCCATGGAAATTTTTGAATGCTTTCGTGACTGTTTTTTCACGTTAATGCAGACACTGACTGAACCTTTGAGGAAGACGTTCGCAATGATTTGTTGGCCTATTTGGAGGAGAAGGAATGATAGAGTTTGGGAGGGCACAACCAGACCCGTGGCATTAGCTGTGTGTAGGGCGATGGATTTGCTCCATGACTGGGCTGCTGCGAGATGTAGATCAAGCGCAAATCAGCAACAAGGAAGTAGCTCTCCATCAGTGGAAGTCAAGTGGCAAAAACCTTCAATTTGAACGTACAACAGATTTGGCATAGGCGCCGTGATTAGAACTGACACGGGAGGATTTTATTGAGGCAAGACTATGTGGTTCAATGGCATACCAACTACACAAGAAGCAGAAGTTGTGGGACTTTGGCAGGCTTTACTCTGGTCGAGGGATTTGGGACTACTATCTATCTCCATAGAGTTGGATTGTTTACTAGTGGTGAATGTAGTGTAGGAAACTTCCAATCTTCATAGGAACCCGGAGAATGTTGTGTGACCCACCCAAATGGAAAGAAGGTAGAAGAAGACTTTAACAACAAAGATGATGTATATATACTTTGCTCTGGTCTTTGCATAATTGGGTGGAAGATGGTTCTTTGAAGCTCTTTTATTTTCAAAAAGAAGAATAAGGTAGAGTTATAATTTGTGATAGTTTAATCCAAAAAAATGAGGAAAACAAGTTCAATACGCAATTTATTTCTATTGCATTTAGTCTTGGGGTCAAAGTATGAAGAAACACATAATCTAATAACAAATAAATAACCCAAAGGGTCCCCAAACTAGAGCATATTGTAACTTCATATTAATTTTCCAACTGTTTGGTATGCATAAAACACGGTCACAACAGGCACGATAAGAAACAAGAAAGAATGCCCATCATACCAATAGGGACTAATTTAATTAAGCTATAAATAAAAGCATCTCACCCATCAGAGTCATGTAGATATGGTACTCTGCATTCATGAAGGAAACTTGCTCTTGCTTCAATCATGTGAAAGTAAAAATTCCAATCTGCTTGATAATGTGACTCCAATCACCTGTTGTGCCTGTTTAGTTAAAGAAAATGGGATAGAAGGAGCAAACAGACAACTTCTCGATTACTGGCACAAGTGTTACATTTTTAACCCTATATTGATTTTCTTCTTGCAGGGTTACCAAATGAAATTTTAGAGGTGCAAGTATCAGAAAACCAGCCCAGAATGCAAGCCTGATCCACTTGATCAAGAAACTGGGTTCAAATAAAAATTGCGGAACCCAGCTACTCGTTACTGTTCAAACACACGGGTTAGCAGAGGAAAATGGGTCAGAACCGATCCACTTACTATAAAACCTCAGGTAAATCGAATTCCTTCATTTTTCTTAGTTTCTCTCTCTCTCTCTCTCTCTCTCTCTCTCTCTCTCTTCTCCTCCGCTGCGATTCTTTCTTCGTTCTTTGACTTCTCTGCTAGGGTTTGATGATGAACCCAGAAACTGAGGAGATTGAAGCTTACAAATGCTTCAATCCTTCAAAAGAAATGCTCAGGTACTTATATAGCACAAAATCCCTCTGATTTGTGTTGTTAATTTCACGAATCAGAAACCCTAATCTTGCTGTTCTTCGTTTTCAGGAACTTCAGGACTTGGGTTTTCAACCGGACACTTCTACGAAGGTAATACAACCTTCTATTTGCTCTTTTCTTTCTTATTTGAATCTTTCTTGCTTTTTTAATTACAAACCCTAACTGTGTGTTGATTGTTTGCTGCAAGTGCCTTTCAAATACTGATTGAACACGGATCTTCACCACCTGTGAAGATTGCAACGTTACAAGGACAACAGAAGGTATAATCTCACCCTCTCTTGTAACAGCCCAGGTCCAACGCATTGGCCACCCCAGCACTGTTACATCACGGTCTTCTCTACCCCCCTTGTAGAATTTTTGCCTTCCGTGGGAATCGAACCTTGCACCTGAGGCATAAGTGCAAGTTAAACACACCTCCCACTACCAATTGAGCCTTTTTATTGTAACAGCCCAGGTCCAACGCATTGGCCACCCCAGCACTGTTACATCACGGTCTTCTCTACCCCCCTTGTAGAATTTTTACCTTCCGTGGGAATCGAACCTTGCACCTGAGGCATAAGTGCAAGTTAAACACACCTCCCACTACCAATTGAGTGCGTGCTCAATTGGTAGTGGGAGGTGTGTTTAACTTGCACTTATGCCTCAGGTGCAAGGTTCGATTTCCACGGAAGGCAAAAATTCTACAAGGGGGGTAGAGAAGACCGTGATGTAACAGTGCTGGGGTGGCCAATGCGTTGGACCTGGGCTGTTACAGTTCTGGCTTGGGAAAGTCTGGTCAGGGATTTCTGGCTCCCATTCAGTTGAAGGAAAACAAAGACCGTCGCGGGTTGGGATATACTCCAAGTGAGGAAGAAGGAAGAAAGAGGGCAGAGGAAAGAAGGGACAGATGGTTGGCCAGGTCCAGGGGTCAAGATCCATGGCCCCAGGGCATTCCTATTTGTGATATCCACCAAAGCTTCGTAAGCGCTGGGTTGCTCGACCATGACCAGATTGCTGTCATCAAGGACGGTTCTGAGTCTGAAGAAGGTGTTCTGATCCGTCGCTGCCTTACCGGAGAAAAGTTGAAGAATTGGGAAGCTGCTGCCTTTCCCGTGGTTTTTAATTCAAAGTAATCATTTGTAATGCAACCCTGTGGCTCTGCCCAAGGCCATAGGACAAGTTGTTAGGGGCAAACATGTTTTTATTTCCAGAATCATCATCATTAATAAAAACGTTGTTTTTGAATTTTCAATCAATAAAAGTTTCTCTTCATTCCATGTGTCTTTTCCTTGCTTTATTATTGCTTGCTTGTCTGTTTCGTTTTTCATTCTGCTTTTTCGCTTCGGCAAAATGCAGATCCACAGCAACTGTCTCTCAAAATAACAGTGATAGCAGTCCGCATTTTGACTTTGATCATCCTATCAACCAAGCTGAGGGGGATGTTGAGAAGGATTGGGAAGCTCCTCCAGAGTTCTTGAGATTAATAGAGCAAGAAGAAAAGGTTATCGAACCCCATGGGGAATCAACAGAAATGGTCAATTTGGGTACTGAAGAAGACAAGAAAGAAGTCAAGGTCGGTACCGCAATGAATGACATTAACCGTGCAAAGCTAATTCAGCTCCTGCGTGATTACGTTGATGTGTTTGCATGGTCTTACCAGGACATGCCTGGGTTGGATACTGATATTGTGATGCATAAGTTGCCAGTCAGGCCTGAATGCCCGCCTGTAAAGCAGAAGTTGAGAAGGATGAAGCCTGAAATGTCCCTCAAAATCAGAGACGAAGTGAAGAAGCAATTCGATGCAGGGTTCCTGGCAGTGGCCAAATACCCACAGTGGGTTGCCAATATTGTCCCAGTTCCGAAGAAAGACGGTAAGGTCAGGATGTGCGTTGACTACCGAGATCTGAATCGTGCTAGTCCTAAAGATGATTTTCCCCTGCCACATATTGATGTCTTGGTGGATAGCACAGCACGACATTCATCATTCTCCTTCATGGACGGATATTCGGGATATAACCAAGTTAAGATGGATCTGGAAGACATGGAAAAGACAACTTTCATAACACTTTGGGGAACATTCTGTTATAAAGTCATGCCATTCGGACTGAAGAATGCTGGCGCAACCTACCAGAGGGCCATGGTCACCTTGTTCCATGATATGATGCATAAAGAGATTGAGGTTTATGTTGATGACATGATCGTAAAATCCAAAACTGACGAAGAGCACGTTGTTAACTTGCAAAAGCTCTTTGAACGGTTGAGGAAATATAAGCTAAAGTTAAACCCGGCTAAATGCACGTTTGGGGTGAGGTCAGGGAAGTTGCTAGGCTTCATTGTTAGTCAGAAGGGAATTGAGGTGGATCCAGACAAAGTGAAAGCCATTCTTGAAATGCCAGTGCCCAAAACGGAAAAAGAAGTCCGTGGTTTCCTTGGAAGGTTGAATTACATCTCTCGATTCATCTTCCAGTTGACTGCCACCTGTGAGCCTCTCTTCAAGTTGTTGTGCAAGAATCAAATTTTGAAATGGAATGACCAGTGTCAAGCTGCTTTTGAGAAAATTAAAGAATATCTTCGGAATCCTCCAATTCTGATGCCACCAGTGTCAGGTAAACCACTCATCCTATATCTGACTGTGCTGGATAATTCAATGGGGTGCGTGCTGGGGCAGCACGATGAAATAGGGAAGAGAGAACATGCTATTTACTACCTGAGTAAGAAGTTTACTGATTGTGAGACGAGGTATTCTGCCCTTGAAAAGACTTGTTGTGCTCTAGTTTGGGCTGCTCACCGTCTAAGGCAGTACATGCTCAGTCATACAACTTGGTTGGTGTCTAAAATGGATCCAATTAAGTACGTATTTGAGAAGCCGGCTCTCACAGGACGAATTGCCCGTTGGCAGATGTTACTATCACACAAAAAGCAGTTAAAGGTAGTGCACTTGCTGAATATTTGGCATGTCAGCCGATTCCAGATTACCAACCAATGCAGCATGATTTCCCTGACGAAGATATTATGGCACTGTTTGACGAGGGGAAGACCCAAGAAAGTGAAAGGTGGAGAATGATTTTCGATGGTGCGTCAAATGTATGGGGGCATGGGGCAGGTGCCGTGTTAATATCTCCTGACAACCGTTTCGTTCCTGTCACTGCGAGGTTGAGCTTCTATGTCACAAACAACATAGCAGAGTATGAAGCATGCATCCTGGGCATTCAAGCAGCTTTAGAATGGAAAGTTAAAAGGCTAGATGTTTATGGGGATTCTGCCCTGGTTATTCATCAAGTAAGAGGTGATTGGGAGACCAGAGATCCCAAACTGATTCCTTATTGTGATTATGTGCGAGAGTTGATAGAATCTTTTGACGAAGTCACTTTCAAGCATATCCCTCGAGGCGAAAACCAGTTGGCTGATGCGTTGGCAACCTTATCATCCATGTTTAATGTCAATCGTGACAAAAGCTTGACTCATGTCACGATACAGCACCGGAGCCTACCTGCGCATCACTACTGCACAGCCATAGATGAGGAGCCTGATGAAAAGCCTTGGTACCATGATATCAAACAGTACATCATCAATAGGGAATACCCTCCTGGGGCATCTGAAAATGACAAGAGAACTCTTAGGAGATTGGCAAAGAATTTCTTCTTGAGTGGTGAAATTCTCTACAAAAGAAATTATGATATGATTCTCCTGAGGTGTGTTGCCAAGGAAGAAGCTGAAAAGATCATGAGAGAGGTGCATGAAGGTTCATTTGGAACCCATTCCAGTGGGCATACCATGGCAAGAAAGATCTTAAGGGCAGGATATTACTGGCTGCAGATGGAAGGTGACTGCTACAGTTTTGTCCGAAAGTGCCATAAATGCCAAATATACGCCGATCATATCCATGTGCCACCTGCCAAACTGAATGTTCTGACTGCATCTTGGCCGTTTTCAATGTGGGGAATGGATGTCATTGGTCCCATTGAGCCTAAAGCATCAAACGGGCATCGCTTTATCTTGGTCGCCATTGACTATTTCACGAAGTGGGTTGAAGCTGCCTCATACTCCAGTGTAACCAGTTCAGTGGTTGCCAAGTTTGTGAAGAAAGATCTGATTTGCCGCTATGGTCTTCCAAACAAGATCATCACTGATAATGGCAGCAACCTGAACAGCAAAATGATGAGGGACTTGTGTGGAGAATTCAAAATCCAGCATCATAATTCTTCCCCTTACCGCCCGAAGATGAATGGGGCAGTCGAAGCAGCCAACAAGAACATCAAGAAGATTGTGCAAAAGATGGTGGTAACCTACAAGGATTGGCATGAGATGCTTCCCTTTGCCTTGCATGGCTACCGAACTTCAGTACGCACTTCAACTGGGGTAACCCCTTTCTCTCTAGTATATGGGTCGGAAGCAGTCCTCCCTATTGAGGTTGAGATACCCTCCCTGCGGGTCTTGATGGAAACCAAGTTAGAGGAAGCAGAGTGGGTGCAGACCCGCCTGGATCAGCTAAACCTCATAGAGGAAAAAAGGATTGCAGCTTTGTGTCATGGGCAGTTGTATCAACAAAGAATGAGAACAGCTTTTGACAAGAAAGTCCGGCCTCGTGAGTTCAAGCAGGGAGATTTGGTGCTTAAGAAGATCTTGCCCATCCAGACTGATCCCCGAGGGAAATGGACACCCACTTATGATGGACCATATGTTGTCAAGAAAGCCTTCTCTGGAGGAGCACTGATACTCACGAACATGGACGGAGAGGATTTAAGGAACCCAGTCAATTCCGATCAAGTGAAGAATTATTATGCCTGAAAGAAATAGACGAAAAAAGAGAAAGACAAGCCAAGTAAGAGTTAGCTCGCTAGGTTGAAAACCCGAAAGGGCGGCCTAGGCAAAATCAGAGCGACCCGGTGGATTGAAAACCCGCAAAGGGCGATCCAGGCAAAAATTAGGGTCAGAAAACTTGGGCATGAAAAGTAAAGAAAGGCATACAACTCCTCTGAAGACTTGGATGAGGGAGTGATCAAGGTCAAGGACATAAATGTTTAGCACTGTTCCACAGAGACGGACAGTCAGAATTTAACTTCTCTCTTTTTTCGTGTCTTTTTACAGTTTAAACTTTCAAGTGTAATAAACAATCGGCGTAACTTTCTGTGCGACCGATTTCTACATCAATAAAGCTCAAACTTTCTCATATCTGTTTGTTATTCTCTGCTTTTTCTGCTCAAAATAAACGTTTTATGATGATGGTGATCCTGAACTGTAAAACATGTGCATACATCATATAGCATTGCAAATCATTACGAAATTCTTAAAAGTCACGGAAGAAGGCAATTCCCAAGGCAATTTAATCAT
Source organism: Astragalus membranaceus (assembly GCA_039519185.1). Lineage (NCBI taxonomy): Eukaryota > Viridiplantae > Streptophyta > Magnoliopsida > Fabales > Fabaceae > Astragalus > Astragalus membranaceus. Next base: position 182,133,748 of record CM076847.1, on the reverse strand, counting down.
GCAAGAGAAAGTGACTACACTCACGATTGCTCCAAACGGCAAAGTTAAAGTCCCCCTGTACTCGGCCCGGGGGGGCCCCGGCAATCCTAATAGGTCCCCCAGTCTCGTGCCATGAGTGTCGCGGGTTGGTTGAACCAGCAAGAAAAAGAGATAAGCCAAAAGAGCAAAAGAGCAAAAAGCAAAAGAAAAAGCGAATGATCAAAAAAAAGAAAGCTGATCAAGGAGAGAACAAAGAAAAGCAAATAGTCAGAAAAAGAAAGCTGACCAAAGAAAATCAAGAATAGCATCTCATTGCATTCATCATTCCACTAAATCATTGCATCCCATATACTCGCATAACATGCATTTGCATAACAGAACCTGCATAACATGCATTCATACTCCATGCACCATGCCTTGCATCTGCTAACACGTGCAGATACCCTGGATTAATGCAACGGCATTGACCGTCAAGCAAGGCAAAGAAGAGTCTGCTAGCCTGAGCAGACACCTTGGATCAGTGCAACGATGTAACACCCTAAAATAATTTAATTAAGTAAGCGATTAAATTATTTAAAGTGTTGCATAAATTTTTATTATATTATAATATAGTATTTTTATTTAATTGAAGGGGATGGCATCGGAAATACCGGAATTGCAAGTAACGGCCCAAGAAGCCCAAGCCCGTTGGCTTAGGCGCTCCTTAGGCGCTAGGGGTCTAGGTTGCGCCCCAATTGTGCCAAAAGAGAGCAAGTGAGTCGAAGGAGAGGAGAAGAGAAAGAAAGTCGAAGGAGAGGAGAAGAGAAGGAAGAGGGCGAATCTCAAGCTAAGGAGTTAGGGTTTGTTCATCTTGATTCTAGGTAAGAGTCCCTAGTCTTTTATTATTCGATTCTCCTTCTCTATCAAATGCTTAGGTTTTCGATTTTCCCTAACCCTTCCTATTTTTGATCAATTCGCGAATGGTCCAAGAGAAAGAGAGAGAGGGCGTGTTCATGAATAAGGGAAGAAGAAGGAGAAGAATTCTTGTTGCGGTGGTTTGTCGGTGCTTCGGTGGAAAGAGCTCTAGTTCGTCATAATCAAGGTTAGGGGAGTCTCACTCTATAATAGAGAGTATAATAGGTTGTATGTAAACCATAGGATCCCACTCGACATTATTTTGTTAATTGTTAGATTGTTTAGGTTAGTTGAAATTGATAATTGGTGTGATTAATTCGATTCCCTATGCTAAGGTTTAGATTTCATGTGTTGATTTTATGCCTTGTTGTGTTCTTAATGTGTAAATATGAGATTGAATGTTGTTGGTTTGAGCATAATTTGTTTTGTGATTGTTGTGGTGAATTGATTTGGAAAATAATTGAGAATTTGATGTTTTGGCTTGTGTTGGGGCGCCTGGGCGCCAAGTTGCTGGGGGGGGGGGGGGATGGCGCACTGGGCGCTGTTCTGTTGCTGGGTGCGTGTGTGTCTGGGCAGGGCGCCTATGTTGCTGCCCTGTGGCGCCTGGGGAGGCGCCAGGTTGCTGCCTGTGCTTAGGCAAGGCGCATAAAACATGTTTTTGGATGAAAATCATTTTCTGAGCATATTTTCCCGAGCCAAATTTTGTATTCACCTGACCAAATTGTATTTTAAGCACTTTGGCTAAAGAATTTCCAGATTTGCACTTGTGGTTTTGAAATGGTCCTATTGGGCATCGTTTTGGCTTGTCTAAGGGGTGCCTTGTGTGCAAATCATTTTCTGAGCATATTTTCCCGAGCCAAAATTTGTATTCACCTGACCAAATTGTATTTTAAGCACTTTGGCTAAAGAATTTCCAGATTTGCACTTGTGGTTTTGAAATGGTCCTATTGGGCATCGTTTTAGCTTGTGTAAAGGGGGTGTTGGGTGCAAATCAGTTTCTGAACATATTTTTCCTAGCCAAACTTTGTATTCACTTGACCAAATGATATTTAAAACATTTTGGCTAAAGAATTTTCAGTTGTTCATGCACCGTTTTGAAATGGTCCTATTGGGCATCGTTTTAGCTTGTGTAAAGGGGGTGTTGGGTGCAAATCAGTTTCTGAACATATTTTCCCTAACCAAACTTTGTATTCACCTGACCAAATGATATTTAAAACATTTTGGCTAAAGAATTTTCAGTTGTTCATGCACCGTTTTGAAATGGTCCTATTGGGCATCGTTTTAGCTTGTGTAAAGGGGGTGTTGGGTGCAAATCAGTTTCTGAACATATTTTCCCTAGCCAAACTTTGTATTCACCTGACCAAATTGTATTTTAAGCACTTTGGCTAAAGAATTTCCAGATTTGCACTTGTGGTTTTGAAATGGTCCTATTGGGCATCGTTTTACCTTGTGTAAAGGGGGGTCTTGTGTGCAAAACGATTTCTGAGTATATTTTCCCTAGCCAAACTTTGTATCCACGTGACCAAATCCTCTTTTGAACATTTTGGCTAGAGCGGTTTTAATTTTCAGGTGACCTATTGTGGTTGTGCGCTTGGGTGTTGTGTTGGGCGCCAAGTGTGCCGCCCAGGGCGCCAAGTGGTGCGTCCGTGCCTTGTGTTTTGGTTTCGGTCCTAATAGTGACAGATTGGTCCCTAGAGCTAGCTTAGTCATAGAGACGTGATTGAGATGAGAAAATAATGAGTTGATTGATGATGAGGCCATGGGGGCTAAAACTAAGATTAATTAAAGATGTGATATAGGATGCATGGACCGTGTTGTTAAGAATTATGATTGTGGTTTTGTCATGGAGTCTCATGCATACATAAGGCTGCGGTCTGAGTTTTAAATTATGATGATAAGGCTGCGGTCTGAGTTCTAAATCAAAATGATAAGGCTGCGGTCTGAGTTGATATTATGATGATAAGGCTGCGGTCTGGGAAAATGGTACCACATGCATAACTGTATTGCATACATCCTCATGATAAGCATGCGAGTTGGTGATTGTATGAACTATGCTACTGTATGACTGTATGAGTGTGATGCTATGATGGAATATACTTCTTATTATAGTCTTTATTATGTAGTTGAGACTCACCCTTCTGTTGTTGTTTACCACAGGTAGTCCTGAGTGAAGGCTTACTCCTTTCACTCCCGAGTCGGTCTGCTCTGATACGTGACACCTAGGGGGTTGGCTTAGGAATTCTAATGTTATTCATTTGTTGTTGAATTTTGTATGCATTGAGTTAATGATTTTTCGATGAGGCTGTTGTTTGGCACTTTCGAGATTATGTTATTTTTCCGCTGCGAGACATCTAAATTATAATGTGTGTATTCTGTTGGTAAAGTCAAGAGTACCCTAAATTATTTAATGGTGTTGCGTATTATAAAGGTATAAGGAAGGCTTATACTGATTTGATCGTTGTTAGATTAAGTTTATGTGTAGCATTCCATTCAAAAAAGAAATTTTGAAACTCTGATCTCTATGATAAATAGCCGGGTAGAATGGGGTGTTACAAACGACGTTGATCACCAATCAGAGGAAGCAGAAGAAAGGTCCGCTAGCCTGAGCAGACACCTTGGATCGATGCGGAAGCATGGATCGACTGAAGAAAACCAGCAGGATTCGTGAATCCCTTCAGGACCCGAGCGTCCTTTCAAAAAGCAGACTTCACCTCGTATTCGAGCTGCAGGTAAGTCCCCCTGACCTCAATAGGTCCAGTCGCAGAGGATAGTCATGTTGGCCTAGAACATGGCGCAGTCCTAGGGAAATGTCGAGATCTAGACTTGATAAAGTACCCTCCCCCGGTCGCTCGCAAGACCACTTCTTTGGAGCCCACGTGCTCCCAGGCCCAAGTGCAAACTCGGATCGTTCGCGGTTCGTTAAAAGGCTTTAGGCAGCCTCCGGTGTCGGTTGAGGACCGGCACCTTTTTATTGCTTTCTTTATCGCTTTCCCTGTTGCCTTATTTCCTGTTTTACAAGTTTAATTGTGTTCATCCCGGGCTAACACCCATCTATCCAAAAATTAAAAAAAGAGAGAATAAAAAAAAAAGAAATTCGGGTTTTTTTTCCTTAAGTAGACAAAATCAGTATAATTTCTGAATTCTTTATCTCTATTTTTGCCTCGGAATATGTTTCGGCCAATTCATATTCCTTGTTAAAATCTAGATAAAGAGGGGCAGCTGTCATACCCTAATTTTGTCCGCCTAGGGTCAAAACCCTAATTTTCCACAAAAATAGTAAACTGTGAAGTGTGAAATCATTTTGTAGAGTGTAAGGAGCATTTTGCATGCATTTTTAAGGTTTTAAAGTCATCCTAAGGTTTTTTTTAGAATCATTTTTAGAGTGGAAATGCATTTTTGGGCAAGAAACAAGTTCTTAGGTCAAAGGGTATTTTGGTCATTTTGCAAAGTAGGATAATTTCTCATCAAGAATCATTGTGCACTTTTAAGGGAAATTTATTTGAGGCAAAACGTTTTTGGTCATGTGTATGTATGTGCATGCATGCATGCATTGTGCACCAAAAATTCAAATTCAAAAAGGCATCAAAAAGGAATATTCTACAAAAAGTTTCAAGATGAGATTTTTATGATGTTTTTGGTCATGGTGATCTCATAAAAGGGCATATTCCTAAGATTCCTAGTATGTGACCTAAATTGGGTGTATTTGTGTACAATTATCCTAAAAAGAATAATAAAAAATGAAGAGATAATGGAATGGTCATGTGATAGTACAATTGTACAATTGACAACTTGCAACCCCCATTTTCCCCTCATGGCCGAATTCATACTCTCCTCTCCACTACTCTCTCATTTTGTGCTTTCTCAATATCCCCAATCCATGTGAACTTCAATCCTAGCCTTTGATTCAAAATTAAAATCAAATCCTAGAGCACTTGCTAATGCATAAAGACCTAAATGCCCTTAACCCTAAATATACTCTATAAATACCTTCACATTTCCACCTTTCAAAGGACCTTGGCCTCATTTCTCACTCTCAAACCCTAGCACACAATCACTCCTCCCTCTTCCCTCCCTTGGCCGAAATTCTATTACCACTCCTCCTCCATATTTTTTTGCTTTCCTTCCTCTTTTTCATCTCAAATTCATTTCCACTCCATATATCTCCATCCTCTCCTACTCTAGTTCATATTTGCATCATCAAAGGCTTGTGGTTTGAAGATTTGCGTGGGGTTCTTGTGGTGTTCTATTGAAGATCATTGTTGATTTGTGTTCTTGCTCTTCATTTCTTTCATAATCTAGCTTGGGTCCAAGGTATACTCTAAAAACCATAGCATTATCTTCAACATTTTTGCATCAAAACTCATGCTCTTCCTTTCCTTCATTTCGCATACTCTCATAAATATCTATAAAATGTGATTTGTTGGTTGTTGTTGGTGAGAGGAGCCTTAAACACTATTGACAAGCACTTAGGGAGGCTTGGGTGTTTAAGGTGCCTCTCACCCTTGAATAAATTGATTCATGTTGTTTTTGTGTTGATTTTGTATTTGTTGTGAAATAAAATTGTTGTTTCATGTGTTATTTAGTTCGCATATCATGTTAAAGTTGGTTTTAATTTGATTTTGTCGTTCCTCTTTGCTTGATGATGCTTAATCTTGTTGTGAATACTCGATTTTGGTGTTTTCATGCTTAGGTCCTTTGTTTAAGTTTGCAAATCTCCTTTTCTTACTCATATATGTTTCGCAAAAATTAAAGAAATGAAGAATAAATGTTGATTTGAAGTTTTAGTGCTTAAATCATGTGATTAATTATTCCTAAGTCTTGCTAGTATCTTGTGCTTGCTTGATTTTGTGAGTTTGATGTATAAAATTGTTGTTTGGCTATGTGTTAGCTTCGCAAATCATGAGAAATAATTAGGGTTTTGTTGTTTCTTGGCTATTTGGCTTGCAATTGTGCTTAAAAAGAAAAAAAAATGTTTTCTCAAGTTGTTTTGATGGAATCTTGCTTGCAAGTAATTATTATGTTGATGATTGGCAAGGTAACTCCCACTTGTGCCTTAATGCACATACTTGATAGTGTGGAGGATTGCTCAATGTGATTCGACCTCTTTGGCGTGCTAATTGTTTAATTGTTGATGATGTGTAAAAGGATTCCCACTTATGCCTAGTGCATATGCTTTATAGTGTGGATGATTACTTCAAATGAGTCAATTTGCTTTTAATTTCCAATACAAGTTTGTGCTTCTATTTGTTAATTGTTCATGGTAACTTGTGAATACTCCTTGTGACTGTTTTCAATTCGGCCTAGGGCTCAAAATTCGACCTATATTTTCGCAATGTTTCTCTTGTGAGCATCTCCTTGCAACTTACTTGGTTGTTGTTTGGTCTCACATATTCATACCATTAATGATTGATGATTCAATATCATTCTTGTGCATTGTTGTTGTAAATGGTAATGCATTGTTGTTGATTACTTTGCTTGCGAATTGGTAAGTATTATGTCTCGGTTTTGACTTGGAAAGTGATTGAATGTTCCGCTTTCTTTTTTGTGGTCAAATGCCACCCTCAAATTCTCTTCTTCTCCTCTCTAATCAATCTTTTCCAAAGACTTTTCCAAGAGTCAATGCTTTTCAAATTGTTTTCACAAGTTAATCAAATCTTTTCTTGAGATCGATAAACAATCTTTTTTTTCAAAACTCATAAGGAGGCAAGTCGGACGTACGGCCGGTGTTGTCTAGCGTCCTAAGACCGGAGCTGTACAGCTCAAACGTCTTGGGATACTTATGAGGAATAAAACAAATAATTAATAACTTTAAACCCTTTTTTCCAAAAAAGTAAGGAACTGATTCGGATGTACTTCCAATATTGGTTAGCGTCTTAGGGTTAGCGAGCTGTACAGCTCGTGCGAGCCTAAAATACTTGCTCAAATAAAGGCAACCAATCTCACAACAGATCTTTTTTCAAAACAATTCAAATCACTTTTCAATAAGTAGGGGGCGCGTCGCCCGTACGGGCGGGGATGTCTATGTTTTAGGGTTAGTGGACCGTACGGTTCAGACCCGAGAATCCCTACAATAAAAAACACCAGCACACTTTTAAAAAAAAACGAGAACTACGTCGCTTTGATCCCTCTTCCAGTGAGGGTACGTAGGAGCGGGGTCCTGTCCCGTCAAGCACACTTTTAAAAAAAACGAGAACTACGTCGCTTTGATCCCTCTTCCAGTGAGGGTACGTAGGAGCGGGGTCCTGTCCCGTCAAGCACACTTTTAAAAAAAAACCGAGAACTACGTAGCTTTGATCCCTCAGTCCAGTGAGGGTACGTAGGACCGGGGTCCTGTCCCGTCAAGCACACTTTAAAAAAAATATCTTTGTTTTGTCCTGATTTTCAAAGATAACTCAAAAACATTCTTTTTCCCTTCCTGTTTCAATAAAACGAAAAATTCAAAAGAAAAGAAAAGATGCGAAAGAAGTAGAACAATTGTTTCAAATCAAACCTTGTCAAAACCACACATCAAATTAATGGTTCCCTTTCGGTAGAAAGGAGGTGTGGGGTGCTAATACCTTCCCCACACCTAACCGACCCCCGAACCTACATCTCTTGTTTCCGAAAAGACCACCTGCTTTTCCAACCAAAAGGTTTTTTCAATGTTTTTCCAAAATAAATATTGGTGGCGGCTCTACTATTTTTCCATGTTGTCAAACGAGAAGTCCAAACCTGGATTTTTCGGGGTGCAACAAGCATAACACCTTTATAATGTCTCAAGAGTTTCAAAACTATTCTCATGTTTTGATTCCCTTGTCTAATTTCATAGTTCCAACATCAATACTTCACCTTTCGGTTCTTCGTTTGATGTTTAAAATAAGATTTGAAGGACGATAAAATTAGATTGAAATATAAAACAATTTGGAGTGGAGAATAGTCTTGGGAATTATTAGGGACCTATCATTGGATTACTCCCAATAACCCAAGACTTTGTATCTGACAAAAACAAACATGAGAGAAGAAGAAGAAGAAGAAGAAGAAGAAGAAGAAGAAGAAGAAGAAGAAGAAGAAGAAGAAGAAGAAGAAGAAGAAGAAGAAGAAGAAGAAGAAGAAGAAGAAGAAGAAGAAGAAGAAGAAGAAGAAGAAGAAGAAGAAGAAGAAGAAGAAGAAGAAGAAGAAGAAGAAGAAGAAGAAGAAGAAGAAGAAGAAGAAGAAGAAGAAGAAGAAGAAGAAGAAGAAGAAGAAGAAGAAGAAGAAGAAGAAGAAGAAGAAGAAGAAGAAGAAGAAGAAGAAGAAGAAGAAGAAGAAGAAGAAGAAGAAGAAGAAGAAGAAGAAGAAGAAGAAGAAGAAGAAGAAGAAGAAGAAGAAGAAGCATGAAATTAAATAGCGAGAAATAAAAGAAAGCGGTAAAGTGCAAAATTATAAATAGCGGAATTGTAAATGACAAGAAAGTAAATTGCTTGAAAAGTAAATTGCAAGGAATTTAAATGACTTGGAAAGTTAAAGAGCAAGGAAAGTAAATGAGCAAGAATTTAAATGACTTGGAAAATAAAAGTGCAAGAAAGTAAATAGCAAGGAAAGTAAATGACTTGGAAAATAAAAGTACAAGAAAATGTAAAGGCAAAGAAATTAAACAGCAAGGAAAGTAAATGAGCAAGAAAGTAAAAAGCAAGAAAAATAAAGAGACATAGAATTTAAATTGAAGTCATGAATCTTAGAGAGATTTTGAGAGTATATTTCTAACAAGATGTAATATCATTTCTCATTCTGGCATTTTTGATGGGTGGAAAATATTTTGCTAAAAACTTTTCAGCCATTTCATTCCATGAATGAATAGAATTAGGCTCAATTGAATTTAACCAAGATTTAGCCTTATCTTTCAAAGAATATGGAAATAGCTTAAGTCTAAATGCATCTTCACTAACACCAGGAAGGATAAACTTACTACATACTTCTAAAAACTATTTTAAATGCTCATGGGGAGATCCACCAAATTGTCCAATTGTTTGTAGCATTTGGAACATCATGGGTTTAAATTCAAAATGCACAGCATCAATATGAGGTCTTGCTATACTTGTTTGTATATTTTGATGATTAAACATAGCATAATCCCTCATGGGTCTATTTCTATCATTAATCATACCTATTGGTTTCATGTTGATGAATTGATTTCTGTGATCATCGTCAGGTTCATGATGTGAGCTTGGACCACCTCTAACTGATCCTCCACTGGAACCTGGTCTAGATCTCTCTTCTTCACTTTGTTGAGACATTGTGATTCTGTAGCTTTGAAGTCTTTGTTTCTGGAGTCTAAGCAACTTTCTAAACCTTCTCTCTATTTCTAGATCTAATTCAAATTCTGGTGATTTGGCCCTGTGCATAAGCTAGTGCATCTGCACTAAGAAACAAACTACCAGAATAATAAAACACTAATTTATAAATCTAAACAACAAAAATTAATGGCAATCCCCGGCAACGGCGCCAAAAACTTGGTGTGCGAAAAAATGTGCAAGTATACACAGTCACAAACAAGTAGTATAAAAGATCGAACCCACAGGAGTTGGATTAACTCTTGTATGTTTAAGAAGATATAAATTAGTGCAGCTACACTACTCACAATTTTGGATATTAATGCTTAAGGAAAACAGAATGTAAATATGTAAGAAAATATGAAGAAAATCAGTTCAGAATGATAGTTGAGATGTCTTCATTAAATAAACCACTTTTGAGAGTTTTTTGTGCTTTTGTATGGTGGAGATGCATTGAGTGCAGCTGCATGAGTATGTGCCTTTCAGCTACTTTCTTCAGAGTTTCGTTAGAAGCTTCCTATGTCTAGGCTTGCTAAATAAGTTCACTTCTGCCTTTAAAGTACCCACTGTATTACCCTAAGGGCTATATTATCCTATGTCTAGGACTTAACATGGTTTTAACAAGGTTTTCTTTATTACACAAGTTAATAAAGCCTTCATTAAAACACTCACCCAATTAGTTCTTGATTTCCAGTTATAAACCATGTCTGTGAATATAACTCTACTTATTCTAAGCGATCAACCTTAAAATAAGATGGATGTAGTGTAACACAAGAACCAAAATGCATATGACACTTAAACGCACAATAACTTACTCAAAAGCTCATTATAAAGTTAGAACATCTCAACCAAAGAGATTTAGCTCATAATATGCATTGCAAGGCAAAAATAGATGAAATAAAACATGTTGATATAATGGAAAGTACAAGAGATATCAATAGAGTAGAGATTACACTGATTGAAGTACTCTTGCATAAGTTTGCCCAACAATGCAGATGCACTGATTTCCTGCACCTAACTAACTCGATGAAGGAGTGAAGGAAGAAGTCGTCAATTCCTTCCTTACCTTCTTGCAAACTAACTACTAACTTAAAACTATAAAAAGAGAGTAAAATAAAATACAAGAAAGGAAATGAAAGTGGATGATAATGGATTGTAAATTGATTGTGTTCAAGTGAGAAGTGGAAGCCTTTATATAGCCTTGGAGGTTTCCTTCAAGTGAGGGTTTGCTTGGGGATCAAGTTAACCTAAGGAGGTTTAACCATGGTTACTTTTCAGAACTTTGATGAAGGAAATTGAGTCCAACACTCAACCTCAAAGAGAGGTCCAATCGTGGAAGGCCATGTGTCCTTTATGAATGACCCTTCATGATGGTCTTCTATTGTAGGCGCCTCCTTTTGCATGTTGGCATGTGCCTCCATGTGACTTGTGACTAAGCATGATGTCATAGAGGTGTTTATGCATTGGTATGAATTGAGGTGCTTCCAATGTGGGGTAATCTGTCTTTAGTGCTGGATGGTGCAGATGCACCTAGTGCAGTTGCCCTATTGTAGATGCATTTTAGTGCAGATGCACTGTTGTTTTCCTGCTGCAGGTGCATGAACTGCAGGTGCACTGAACAAACACATCAAACATACCAATATATATACAAAATGCTTAAATCATTACATAACCCTCTTTGAAACTTAGAATGTTGTTATTTTATTCATACTACTATATTTAGCACATATTACACTTGATTTCAAGCAATTAGTTATGCTTAGATGCATGAATAACTCTATATAAAATAGAGTTATCAGTTAACCAGGACTAACTTCAGCATCAGATAGTCCTTAACTAACTAAGTTTCTCCCTAAGTTTAGAGTTTTGTGTAGAAGCAGCAATAAGACTAGTTATTAATCAAGCAAGGCTACACTATACTTATGCACTTAATCATCATTAAAATTAGCCCAAAAAGAACAATTTCTAATATTGCAAGACTTGAAAAATCAACTGATCATGCATTTCACTCATAATTACTTAACAAAATAACATAACATGCAAAGGTCCTCCCCTCAACTTAAGACTTAGCACTGTCCCCACTGCTCATGCATACTACAAGGAGAGGCCTATGGCTAAAACTCAACAGAATTAAAAACAACAGAGGTAAAATCCTAAACATATTGTTAGATGCAGGAACAGACGCTACAGCATCTAACAGGTTTATTCAAAGCAGGAAAACAGGCTATATTATTATTATTATTATTATTATTATTATTATTATTAATTTTTATTTTATTTTTTTTCAGAAGGGTTAGGCTACTTCTTTGCTAACCCGGACTTGAGCCTGTTGCTTGCTCTGGTGGGTTTGCTGCTGGATGCTTTGGGCTTCTTCTTTGGTGATTTCTTTGTTGCTACCACATCAGTCTCCACATTGGTAGCCATCTCTACAAGGTTCTTTGCTGCTTCTATCGTTGCATCAGGCTTTTGAGGCACCTCCTCAGCCATTGCAGCAGTACCAGCAGGCTGGTTTTCAGGCGTTGTAGCATCAGCCGCTACAGCGTCATCCTGCATTTCATCAGCTGGACCTTCTTCTTCAATGTTAGCAAGCTTAACACCAACATTTCTTCTGGCCACTGTGAATGAGGGAACCTTCCTTTGAGCAGCTACTGTCTTTTCTTTCATTTTAGGTGCGTAGCACTAGGTGCTATAACACCTGTAGACTGGTCAGCAGATGCCTCTTCCTTGCCAGCATCTATCTCAGCATCTTCATCAGTGAAATCTTACAGCTTTGCCTTTGGATTTTTGTGGGCCCTATGTCTAACTCTTGGCTCCTTTGAAGGTGTGACACCAGATGCTGTCACACCAGTTTGATCTGCAGATGTTGTAGCATCAGCCGCTACAGCATCAGATTGGATACTGTCTGTAACACCCCTTTTCTACCCGTTAATTTGTTTGCAAAATCAGAGTTTAAAAAAAATTTATTTCGTCGCAAGGAATGTTACACATACTTCAATAAAACATCGCATCTCAAAGTTAAAGAGTTGGTTATATTGTTTACAGTTGCTGTTTCGTTTTGAAAATAATAGTGCGCTGTTTTTATATTGTTTAAAGATGCTGTTTTATTTTGAGATTATAGTGTGCCATTTTTTTTTATGTCGTTAATGTTGCCGTATTTGCTGCTGTTTTCGCACATTAAAGTGTACTGTTCTCTACAATCTAGAGTGTTGTTTTCTTCGACTTAAATGTGATGTTCACTCAAATATAACGTGTTGTTCTCTTAATAATTTAAAGTGCCGAGTTCTTAAAATTAAAATGATGTTTTCTTGAATCAGGTGGGCCGTTTCGTAAATTTTGAAAAGGGCTGTCTTCCTATTTTCTTTAGTACTGCTACTGTATTGTGAGAGGTTGCTGTCTCGATTTTTTTTATTATTGTGTGTTATTTTACTTTATGTGCTGTTTGGTCCCTATGTACGTTGACTTAGTCCTTTATTGACAAGGGAGTCGCGTAATTAATTGTGATTGATGTGATTGATGCGGTGTGTGCTTCACTTTGGTGAAGTTATGATGTGTTGTTGATGAGTCGGTCCTATGAAGGACCTAGGGGGGGGGGGGGGAAATGGGAGTTGAGGAACTCTCAGCGAAAAGATGTCGTGGTTGGTGTTGTCACTTTCGTTGAAGTACTTTAATGGGAATCGACGTGTGGTGTTGTCGAAGTATATGGAAATCGAAGTATAAGTGGGACGAAGTGCAGTGTTGCAGTGTTATCAATGTATGTGGAAGCTAGTGTGGTTGAAGCATAAAGTGCCTAAGTGCAACGTATGGGTGGCAAGGAGAATGATGGAGAACCGAAGTAGATGTAACCGAGGTAGTTGTAGAGGTGAGTGATGATGAGGTGTGGTTGCCTAAGTGAAGTGTCGCGGTGTTTGAGTAGTTGAGTATGACTTTGATGACCTTCAGATTAGAACATCTAATTGAGAGTAACAATGTGGAGAAGGGTGATGGACGGGGATGGTTGGAAGTGACAAGAAGATTGGGTTTCGTTTCGTGAGTTGGAGTAAATTTTCGAGGACGAAAATATTCTAAGTGGGGGAGAGTTGTAACACCCTAAATATTTAATTAAAATTATTTAATTAAGTATTTAGGAATTTAAATTAATTAAGTGGATATAATTTAATTATTAGAAATTATATTAAAAGGTGTAGGGGGTATTAGAAGATGGAGGTGCCAAATTAGATGGACTTGGGCTAAGTGAGAAGCCCAAGCCCATGAATGAAGCCATATGCGAAGTAGCAAGGCACAAGGGGTTAGGGTTCCCTAGCTATCTTTTGCGAAAGTTGAGAAAGAGAGAAAAGAAGAGAGGAGCGTGAGGAAGAGAGAGAGAACAAGGGGGCGGCCAAGAGGAGAAGGAGGAGAGGATTCGAAGATCAAGAGGAAGGGATCTCCGTTGTTGCTGTGGCTCTGTAGGTGACTTCTCCTAGGGCATCGAATTCTTCTTCTTGAAAAGGTTAGGGGAGCTCTATCATTCTATCTAATAATTCATATGATGGGTTCTAGATCTAGGGTTAGACTAGATTTTCTTGATGTGTTCTTGATATATTGTTGATGTTGATTTTTTCATATGTACATGCGAATTGCTTTGTTGGGTTGTATATATATGTTGATCTCTTGATATGTTCTTGTTATGCGAATCTTGAGTATTGTGTGTTCATAAAATTATGAGTTGTTATTGCTTGAATTTTCGTTGATTGATTGAGTGTGTGCTTAGGCGCCTAGGGCGCCAAAGTGATAGTGATGATAATTGCTAAGAATCAATTTTTGTGCTTGTTGTGTTGCTGGATTTTTGGTTGCTTAGGTACAGAATTAGGCACCCATGAGTAGGGCGCCCTGTGCCAAGATGAGTGTTGGTGACGTTTTCAATTGAATTTTTGGTAGAATTGAGTTTGGTGAATTTCTAAAACAATTAGGTGCATTTTTGGTTGCTGGAAAAATTGGAGTTTTTACGCTTTGAAATTGTTAAGAAAACCAATTTTCAGTGTTAAGAAGTGTTGAACAAAAATTCTGGGCGTTGCTGCTGTTTTCTGGGCGCTAAGCGCCTGTGCTGGGCGCTGGGCGCCTGAGGCGTGCGTGTTGCGCGTTGTGCGCGCCTGGGCGCTGGGCGCCTGTGGCGCTGTGTTGTGTTGCGCGTTGTGCGCGCCTGGGCGCTGGGCGCCTGTGGCGCTGTGTTGCGTTGTGCGTGTGTGCGCGCCTGGGCGCTGGGCGCCTGTGGCGCTGTGTTGCGTGCTGTGTTGTGCGCGCGCCTGGGCGCTGGGTGCCTGTGGCGTGTTGTGTTGCCTGGGCGCCTAAGGCGCCAATTTTTCAGAACGTTGCCTAATTTTTCCCAAACTTATTTTTATCATAACTTTTGACTCAGACGTCCGATTTGATCGATTCGAAAAGTGTCGTGAAGCTTTTTACGTTGTCCATCTATGGGTTCAATTTTTAAAATAAAAAATTGTTATTTTCTGACTGTTTGTGGGCGCCCAAGTGGCTGTCCCCGGTGATCGTCCCAGGGACATTGAAAAATGCTATGAAGCTCTTTAAAATCCCTTTTGGTGTATAAACAACAGTTTTAGCGAAGTAATGTCAAAAATGATGATTTTGACGATGATGCCCCTAGTGGCTAGTTAAATGACTGTTTCGCCCTTAGTGGCTATCATTATTATTTATGACGTGTAAAAGACTGTTTTGCCCCTAGTGGCCAAAGTTGTAGATAATGATGTGTAAATGACGAGGATGCCCTTAGTGGTTAGTCAAATGACGTTTTTGCCCTTAGTGGTTATTGTTTGAGTTGATTGATGTTTATGTGTGGGTGTCGATGAAAAACCAGTGACGTTTGGGGCCCGAAGGGCTAAGTGATGTTAAGGTCTAAACGGCCAAGTGACGTTGTGTGATGATTATGAATTTGACAGGTGCTGTGCTCCGTGCGAGCAAACCGGTAAGTGACGGGTCACATTGTTGACTATGATCTGAGTAATGGTGTGATTGTGTGATGTAAGTGGTGTATGTCATAGTGTCTCATGCCCATATGCATAAAACCAGTGACGTTTTGAGGCCTGAGTGGCTAAGTGATGATGAGGCCTGAGTGGCTAAGCGACGTTTTGTGAAAAGGTACCTCATGCATATGCCCGCGAGTGGGTTGCATTTTCATAAGTCTACATGACATGAGACGAGTGACTGTAAATGATGTGAATGATGACTGTGATGTGGATGTTTTAGTGTAATGGGTGCTGGTTGTTCTAGTGCGTAGCCTATGATTAGTCCTTATCATATTTTCTATTATATAGACTGAAAAGATGCTCACCCTTTCCTGTTTGAATGTTGCCCCCATGTTGGTAACGTGCAGGTGATTCTTAGTGAAGGCCTTTAGCTTCACTCCTTGAGTCGAGTCGTCATGCTCTGATATGTAACGCTAGGGAGGGGGATGAATGTCGTTTAAGTCATTTATGACTGTTGTGGTTATCGGATTTTAGTATTGCAAGCCTGGCATAGTGTAATGGGTTTTGTGACTAAACTATTGAATTTTCGATGTGAAGTTGTATTTTAATTGATAATGACGTTTTGAAGTTATTATAAGACTGTTTTCGAAAAGCGAGTTATTTGAAGAGTGACGTTTTAGCGAAGTAAGTGTGACATCCCTTGTGGTGTAAATAAATTTTGAAAACTCGGATATTTTTATTAAACAAATTACCGCGTAGAAAAGGGGTGTTACAAACGTCGCTTAGCCTTTTGGGCCTCATCGTCACTTAGCCTTTATGGCCTCATCGTCACTGGGTTTATGCACATGGAATGCATGAGACACTATGACATGCACCACGCACAAACATACAATCACAGTCAACTATGTGACCCGTCACTTACCAATTTCCAAATAAGAGGCACAGCACCTGTCAATTTATAATCACACACAACAACGTCACTATATTTCATCGTCGCTTATTATCATCGTCGCTTAGCCTTTCGGGCCTCATCGTCACTTAGCCTTTATGGCCTCATCGTCACTTATTATTCATCGTCGCTTATTCATAAACATCATCAATCAAACAATAGCCACTAAGGGCAAAAACGTCATTTAACTAGCCACCAAGGGCATCATCGTCATTTACACATTACTGTCATCACAATTGGCCACTAAGGGCAAAAACGTCATTTAACTAGCCACCAAGGGCATCATCGTCTTTTACACATCACTGTCATCACAATTGGCCACTAAGGGCAAAAACGTCATTTAACTAGCCACCAAGGGCATCATCGTCAAAATCATCAATTTTGACACTAAAACGTTAAAACTGTTGGTTGTACGCAAAAAGGATCTTTAAAGGACTCAATACGGTTTTGCAACGTCACTGGGACGACCACCGGGGACAGCCACTTGGGCGCCCAGAAACCACCAGAAAATAATAAGTTTTTATTTTAAAAATAGGACACACAGGTAGACAACCGAAAAAGCTTCCCAACACTTTTTGAAATGTTTAAAACGGATACCCGAGTCGAAAGATATAGCGAAAACAGTTTTATTAAAAATCGGGAACATCCTGAAAATGGCGCCCAGGCACTGGGCGCCTAAGACACGAACTTAGACATTCGCAGGCAACACAGGCAACAGGCGCGCACACGGGCACTGGCGCACTGGGCGCGCAACGCAACACGGGCACTGGCGCACTGGGCGCCATGCGCCCAGACGCAACACAAACGCAACAGCAACACGGCACAGAACATGCGCCCAGCCAAGGGGCGCCAAAACCTGCACAAAATCCAGCAACACAGAGACTTGGCACATGGCGCCCAGCACCGGGGCGCCATTTCCTGCAACACATTTTTTCAGCCAAAACGCAACACGCACAGACATGCGCCCAGCCATGGGGCGCCAATTCCTGCAACACAATTTCAGCAACACAAAATTTGACTCATGCGCCCAGCACAAGGGCGCCACTTCCTGCAACATAATTTCCAATAAAAAACGCAACAACTTGGCACGGGGCGCCCGGCACAAGGGCGCCTAATTTCGTGGCCAAAAATTCAGCAACAACAATACTTGGCACAGGGCGCCCCACTCAAGGGCGCCTAATTCTGCACCTAGAACAACAAATCCAGCAACAACAACACATGCACATATGGCGCCCTAAGCGCCTATAACACAACAAATGAATTTTTGAGCAAACGGATCCATCAAACAGCATACAAATCATAGCAACAGCACAAATCACATAACAAATCATGATCATGGGTAGATCTAGGCTAACCCTACCCTAAAACCTATCATACAACCTATTATATAAATTGATAGAACTCCCATTACCTTGGATTTGAAGAACAGGAGCCCCAGAGACAGTCACGAACAGAACCACAACAACAGGTCACCTTCCGCTTCTCTCCTTGAGCTCGCGCTTCCTTCCTTCTCTTCTCCTCTCACACGGCGCTCTCTCTTCTCTCTATTCTCCTTCTCTAATTTTCGCAAATGACAACACAAAACCCCAACTCCACCTGACCTAGCCACTTCGCATAGCTTGGATCATGGGCTTGGGCTTTTCACTTAAGCCCAGCTCATTCAAGTGGCGCCTCCTTTTCCTAATACCACCACATAAAATTAATATAATTTTAATTAATTAAATTAATTCCAACTAATTAAAATAAATTCCCAAATACTTAATTAAATAAATTAATTAAATATTTAGGGTGTTACACTGTCTTCTTCTTGTTGGGGTTGTTGTGGTTGCTCTGGCTCTTTAGCAGGTTGCTCTTGGGGTGATGGTGATGGTTGGGTTGGAGGTATCTCTGGCTCTGGGTCAGTGTGTTTTTCTTACCTCTTTTGCTTCTACCTCCACCTCAGCATTGATGCACAACTTTGTGATTAGGCATGGGAAGTAGATGTTTCCCCCACTTTTGATTCTACACTTCTCAATCTCCCTTGATATGATCCTCACAACATCAATTGGTTCTCCTGCCATGATTGCATCCAACACGATCAACCTCTCCTTTTCCACATGTGTGGTGTGTGATGTTGGTAGAAGGGAGTGCCTGAAGAAGTTAAACCATATGTTTGCTTCATCATGCAAATAGGTCTTTTTCAACTTGTACTCAGCCCCAAATTTCTCCCACTTAGAGCCTTCTACACAAACTCTTTCTCTGACTCCTTCCATTTCAGCTTTCCCCCAAGTCTTTACGTTGTTCTCCAGCGCCTTTCCAAGGTAGCCCAAGTGGAACAAGTCATTAATGGTTCAGGCATCGAACTTCACGGTTTCACCCCTAACCACTGAGTAGGTTTGGGGTTTTCCCTCCTTAGGCTCTAGAATGCCTGCATAAAATTCTCTCACTAACGAAACCACAAATTGCTTGCGATGCGCAACGAACTGCTCCCATCCCAGCGCTGTAACGGTTGACGTGAACGCCTAAGAAGTTTTGTCCACTTTGAACCCTCTTTCACCAATAAACTCCTTGTTCCAAAATTTCTTGGAATCATCAACAATGGCGACAGTCTTTGAAGAGCTTGGCTCTGTGTTCGAGCGTTTTCCAACTGGTTTGGATGCGACCTGGGTTTTGTCCATGGTTACGGGTTTTGAGATGAGATTGAAGAAGATGAAGTTTTAGGGATTTTGGGATTAAGATGAGCAAGCAAAGGGATTCGTAACTGGTGAGAGAAATGGTGGAGTGTTTGGGCGGGTTTATTGATGGAAAAGAGAGTTATGGGGAGTTGAAATGAGAGAGTTAATGAAGGTGACCGTTGTAGCTTGAGTGATGGAGAGAGAGAGAGTGTTTGACTTGACAGAAAACCTGCGCAAAGCAGTTGAGATAAGACTGCTGAGTACCACGTCACACCTTGCACTTTTGAGAATTTTGACTTTTCAACAAAGCCACGCAACAGATGCTTATAGCATCAGTGACACCACAAACGCTATAGCGTCAACGGCTACCACAACAACATCTACATGATATCTTTCTCACTCCACAAAATTCACTCCTGCTTAAAAGAAAAATTAAAAACACAAAATTGTTAGATCAAATCCATGGGTTGCCTCCCAAGAGCGCTTACTTTAAGAGTCTTCAGCCAGACTTCCTCTTTTGCTAGTGTAACACCCATTTTCTACCCGGTAACTATTTCATAAAATCAGAGTTAAAAAAAAATTATTTTTAATACTTTGAAAAGAGATGTCACATATTCACCGATAAACAAAACATCACGCATGATATATAACACTTAGTCAAAAAGGGGCGAACCCCATAACACCGGTTTAGTTAACCATATCACCAAAAATACGTCATCACGCAGCGGAATAGAAATAAGGTTCAAAACATAAAAATCATAACATCCTGAGCAAAAGCTCCAAAGCCAATAAAATGATAACAGTCTAAAACTAGCATTCGTCCCCCCCTGAGTGTTACATATCAGAGCAAAGGACACCGACTCAGTCTAGCGAATGTAGCTAAGCCTTCACTCGAGATCACCTACACGTTACCACATGAGAGTACTATTCAAACAGAAGGGGTGAGATATCTTCAATATAATAGCGTAAATGATAGGAAATATGCTAGAATATGACAACTATATCTACCACCCCGATACACGCAACAAATTATAAACACCACAAATTAATCACCAAATGTCATGACAATGCATGAATGCAACCCACACCAACGGGCATATGCATGTGGTACCAATCACCAAAAATTTGCCTGTAAATAGAGGCGTCACCAAAATTGAGCTTTCACACCTAGCCCCAATACCAAAGGCCTTCACCGTGTTTGAGACGAGCTCCGAGACCAAAGGCCTCCACCTGAAATAAATGCGTATGTGGTATGCAACACCATGAATGCACCACAGACTGCATACCACAGACAATCACCAAAAATAATCGTATTCACGACACACCAATAGTCATTCACCAAATATTAAATAGACATTTCACCTGTCAATAACACCCGGACACCCAAAACAACGGAACACCAAAATTGAGCTTTCACACCTAGCTCCAAGACCAAAGGCCTTCGCCGTGTTGGAGACGAGCTCCGAGACCAAAACAAAATCACCGAAGACACCAAAAGATTACAACATCAACACCGACACCAATTTAATTTAAAACACCAATTTTTACAGCACCAGTGATAACACAACTTACCACACCTAGGACAGCACCTACCGGGGCAGCCACACAGGCGCCCAACTACCAATAACCACGGACAGGCAGCCGACATTTAACCATTTAATCAACAGACACGCCTAAAAATTAACGACACCAGAAACAGTCACTTTTTGCCTTGAAATTAGAATATTCAGTTAGGCCTCTGAATAAGCTTTCCAAAACATTTTAAAATACTCAAATCGGATTCCCGGATCAAAAGATATTGCAAAAACAAATTTAGTAACAGTGACAGCAAAAACAGTGACAGCAAACCAAACAGTGCAGGAAATGGCGCCCAGGAGCAGGGCGCCTAGCAGGGAAACTGGCAACACAGAAACTGGCGCCCAGGAGCAGGGCGCCTAGCACAGACGCAACACAGCAGGAATTGGCGCCCATGGCGCCCCTGCGCCAGGCAGCAACAACAGAAACGCAACATGCGCCCAGGAGGGCGCCCAGACAACAACATCAAAACGCAACACAGACACAACATGGCGCCCAGGAGCAGGGCGCCGGTTCCAGCAACAACGCAACATCCAAACATGGCGCCTAGGCACAGGGCGCCGTTTTCAGCACAACCACAAAACACAACCACGGCAACAACAATGCGCCCAGGAGGGCGCCCAGACTCAGAATTTCAGCCACAACAATGGCGCCCAAGGCGCCTAGGACTTGAACAACGACACAACGAAATTTACCAAACACCCCATATGCGTCCATGACAACATCAAAACACCAATTGCTTACTAATCATCATCAAACACCAATTCTTCACAAATCATCATCAACACCAATTTCTAACAAATCATTGTCAACACCAATTTTCTTAACAAATCATTATCAACACCAATTTCTTAACAAATCATTATCAACACCAATTTCTTAACAAATCATTATCAACACCAATTTTCTTAACAAATCATTATCAACACCAATTTCTTAACAAATCATTATCAACACCAATTTTCTTAACAAATCATTATCAACCCAAATTTTAACAACAATCATCAAATACGGCATCAAGGCATATGAAAATCAAACATCAAAACCTACATAGGGCAACATAGTGCATACTCCCACATAACCCCATCATGTACCCTAGTATAAGGAAGAACCCCACCCTTACCTTGTAATTAGAAGCACACCAACCCTCTTGATCAAGGCCTCAACAAAACCACAGCAACAAAGTTCCTCTTCCCTCCTTGGATGTGCGCCGTTTTCTCTTCTCCTTTCCTCTCCTCTCTTCACGACTTCTCTCTTTCTTTTCTCTAAGGTTTGCGCAAATGAGCAAGCCAAACCCTAGGCCTTGTCAATTGTGTTAGACTTGAGAGTCTATAAAAGTAACCTTAGAGGGGGGGTGAATAAGGTTATAGATGATTAATGGATTCTTTTTCAATTTAAAAAACTTTTTCGATATTGGTTTGGATTAAATGCGGAATAATAATATTTGACCAATAAAGAAGGAGTAGAATGAGATGATGGACAGATTAATATTGTATACAGCAATAAAATAGATAATAAGAGGAAAGATTACAATATGATATATTTGCACAGTTATATTGAGAATTTGATAATATAAGGAGTTATGATAATATCAATATTATAAGC